>OY744476.1:128895758-129118928 GCA_963556175.1 Tipula confusa | reverse complement strand
TATTATATATATATATATATATATATATATATATATATATATATATATATATATAAATATATATATATATATATATATATATATATATATATATATATATATATATATATAATATATATATATATATATATAATATATATTATATTATATATATATATATATATATATATATATATATATGTATATATATATATATATATATATATATATATATATATATATATATATATATTATATATATATATATATATATATATATATGGATAACGGTTTGTATATGTTTATACTATGACTTTTTTGCATGAACAATAGAAAAATGATGTTTTTGACGAATTTTTAATGGTAGTGCGCTGTGAGCTTGGTTTATGTACATAGAAACACAAACTATGAAAAACTAAAATATGATTCTGAATAAACTGAGCATTTTATGCTCCTTTAGCTATTTTTTATTTCTTAATAACAATCTCCTGAATAACATACACAATTCAAGCAATAATCGTAGAAATTTAGTAAAGAACATTAGAAAGTACATTTCTTCTCTTAAGTATTATTTGCATGATTCTAGTGATCGTAGCAATCATCTTAATTATGAACCTTTTTCTCGATATGACTAAAATTTATTTAAATTGTTCATAAATTCCTTTTTTTATGTAAATTATACTAGATCCTCAAAAACATGAACCAAGTAAATGATTTTATTAGAAATTGAAAATTAATTCTTTCCGTGTATTACTAATTGAAATAGTCGATCACATTTAACTTTTATTTTTGTTATAATTAACCTAAACTTAAGAATTATACAATTGAAATACAAGATTCCCAATATAGTCCTTGAAATAATTAGTAAGATTGACTAATAATTTTAAAATTTAATTTATTTCTTAATATATAGTTTTATCAATGTACCTTAATTATTTACTACTTGTGATAGATTTTAATAAACTAAATTTTAGTGATGAAAATTTTTTTAAAATTTATTATTTTTAAGATAAATCCTGAACTAATAGTGATATTTTGATAATAATTATTGGTTTTAAGATTAACACTGAAATAATTCTGATATATATATGTGACCCTGTGTAATATTATTATATATTTTTTATTTTTTCATTAGACATATTAGATTTAACTTTATTTTGATATTAATTATTTTGAATTTTTTATGAGATATATAATATATAACTTTATTTTGATAACTAATTATTTTGTGATAACTGAGATAGTCGATCATCTTTAGCTTTTATTTTTGTTATAGTTAGCTAAATCTTTAGAATTAACAATATTTTTTTTCGTTTTTTATGTAAAAAAAACTTTGAAAACTTAATGTCGTTTTCATTCATTTAAAATTAATAGAATATATTAAAGAAAAATTTGAAATTAAATTAAAATGTGTAGTAGAAATAAATTGCGAATCTTCATTTAATACTTTATCTAAATTACGAAGAAACGCTAAAAATCATATAAAAACTCATAATAACATGCAACCTGCTTCATTAAATTTAAATTCTAATATTACTGAAAACCTTGCCACTTTTGAAGACCAAAAGATTGATTCAAATGATTACCAGGATACATTTAATTTGCAAACCAGAAGATCGAATTAAACACTTTTCAAATAAATTAAATGCTCTGGGCTTACCAAATGATACTATAACTACGACCTTGCTAGAATCTAAAAAATTGTCAATAAGCGTAAGTCATGTTTTGAACCGTTATTAAAACAAAACAATTGCGACCTAAAATTTAAGCAAGTTGAAAAAGAAATAATAAATTCTTTTAATCCATATTGTTCTAAGTATTTACGAAACAAAATTTTGTCACATAATGATCATTTTGTCCAACCTTTAGAAATCCATTTCGAAGTAGATCGGAATTACGTTTTATAAGAAAACATAACTCTTTCAAAAGGAAACTAGTTCAAAACTGCTTTCAATTTATCCCAATAACTTCTACAATTCAATCTGTTTTCAAAAACTTAAATTTTACAAGACTCTTTAGGGCATTTAATGATTCTCATATTTTTGATTCTAAGATTTATGAATATTTTTGTCGTGGAAATCTTTTTCAATTATAAAAACCAAGTTTTACTGGTAATAATTTAATATTAATTTAACTATACTACGACGATTTTAAATTGTAAAACCTCTCGGTAGCAAAACAATAATTCATAAAATAGGGGCAATATAGATTTAGTTTCGTAACGTCTCTAGCTTTTTAAAATCCAACCTAGAAATTATATTTCTTGTAGCATTATTTTATGTCAATGATTTAGCAACTTTAATTTAAATTCGATTTTAGAGAAAATAGTGAGTGATATTAAAATCTTGTAGGAGGCATCCAAGTTGTTAACATAGGACTTGTACGAGGAACAATAGCCACATTGTCACATGATAATCTTGGCAGCTAACGATATGTTGGGTTTTACTAAATCATTTTCTGCCAGATTTTTTCTGTCATTTCTGTAGTTTACCAAATTGTGAAACTAAAACATGTACTGATGAAATTATTGATTACTCTTCGATAAGAAGAAAGGTTATGATATATTAAAAAGTTATCCAACTGAAAAAAAAATAATCTGATTGATACTAAAGGAATTCAAAAGCTTCTGTTTTAACAAACTTAAATTTTTCAATACAATAAGTAACAAAAGTGTAGATTTCATGCATGATGGATTAGAACGGTTTATTTCACGGTTTATAAAGTACTACTTCGGTTCTTTCTGCAAGAAAACGTTTTTAAAAATATTGACAAAATCAATCACACAATTTCTGGATTCAAGTTTAGATTCCGAGAAAGTAATAATAAGCCATTTAACAAAAGTTTAGAAAAAGTAATTGCGGACAAAATGCCTTTAATTTATGTTTAATAAAACATTTCCCTTTTATATTTGGATGTTTTTCTAAATGCGAACATGATCCGCAATGGCAATGTTTGAGTAATTTACCTAAAATTTTATCGGCAATACTTTCTTACAAAATTTCTGAATTCCAAATCTGTAAGCTTCAACAGCTAATTTCTGAATATTTAAGCTTCATTGTGAATGGTTTTAAGGAACCACTGTCTCCAAAAGAACACCTCCTTACCCATTATAAGAGATTATAAGAGAAATGGGACATATGAAAATTTTATTAATATTTGCAAAACTCTAGCTAATCGTCACCAGCAAATGATTGCAACTACATGGCTGAATTTAAAATTTATGAACAATATTACATTAGGTCGAAAGACGCCCTACTTAAATCACGTCTGTACTACCGAACAGACCACATTTTCCTATCATTTTTAAAAGATAAATTTTTTAACTATAAAAAGGTTCTTTTTACTTAAAAAATATCTGATGAAATAATTAAGTTTTATGAAATATTAGATATTATATTAGAAAGTTCAAAATGATTACTTTATTCTTGTAAAAAATGGATTTATTTACTAATAAAATTTAAAAAGATTTTATCTTTAAATCAAATTGCATAAATTAATACATTTAAATAGTGGGTGTTTTAAAACTAAAACCCAAACTTTATTAAAATTCAATACAAGAAAAATTAGCACTTTTTAATGCACATGCATTATTTCTTTTAAATAGAGGGCTACATTATAATATAATGGCGTTCCACCAGTTAATACAAACAAAAAACATAAACTTTAATGGAAATTGTGTTTAAAAAATGTAATAGCTGTCTGTATTATAATCTAATAGTTAAAAATTGACATTTTTTATTAGAACTAAAGTAATTTAGTAATTTTCTTGTATTAAAATTTAATAGAAAATTGCGTTGGAATTATACAATAGAAGTAGCATTGTATTTTCGAGAAAAAAAATTTTACTGTATAGACAAAACTATAAATAATTGCTTAGCAAGCAATTATTTTGTATAAATTAAACTAAAACATTAAACAAATTATCATTCGTAATTAAGAACTTCGTATTTACTATTGTGAGCCTTCCGTCAGTCGTAAGCCACAATATAAACTATATACACCATTACGATATACGATCAGACATTGGTCCATCGAGCTACTAAATAACAGCGCTTCGAAATATACCATATATATTCGAGCACGTTGTTAATTGTGAACACGCAAAGTAAAAACAATATTTATCAATACATTATCAGATATTGGATATCGTTAAAACATTGTGTGAAGAAACACAAATCGGGAGACTGATAAATAAACTTAAAATCAATATAAAAAAGGACGGCGCTGCAAGAAAAAAAAACAATACTTTGTAGATAAACTCACAAGCTTGCAGCTACCCTTCGATAAATTTTCTACAGTCAATGCTGCCCTAATCCATGCAATTCCATGTCCTACCGGATGAAGAACAGCCAAACAACCCTGAAGCTAAGGTTGTTCAAGTCAATGATGACCAACAACAAAAGAGATATAAAATTCAGCATGTGAAGACTAAAATGTTTCGCTTTAACAATAACACGATTGACAAAGTAAAAGATGATGAACCATACTCCAAGGCATATTATAAGTTAAAAATCAAACTTCTAACCAACTCATGGATCTCGATTACACAAAATCACGAAGAGATAATTGGAAACGCAAGCGAAAAAGAGCTGAAAAACGAGTATTTTAGCCGAGAAACGTACGAGAACCTAAAGCAAGATTATGTATTTACCATCATATATCTTCAAGACCATCTTGCAAAGGCAGTATCGAAAGATGACTCAAAACAAGAAGTAAAATGATCCAATATCAAACTTCCCAGGATCGATATATTCAGTTTTGATAGGGATTATAAACAATGGACAAGCTTTCAAAGCCTCTACAATAAAACTATCCATTGTAATGATGAATTAACTGGTGTAGAAAAGATTAATTATCTATTATAAGTCATTGTAGGAGATCCAACTAAGCTCGTAAGCCACCTCAACATCTCGCAGGAAAATTATTACACTGCTTGGAATATTTTATGCTCCAAATATGATGATAAACGGCTTCTCAAAAATATGTACATAAAATTTATTTTAGATCTACCAAATTTAATTTAATTTAACGAATCCTCTCACGGTTTACGATTACTGCATGATAATGTATTACATAATTCAACTTCATGCAATTAAAAACCAAGGAATTAATACAGATTCTTGGGATGCTATTTTGATGAACATTCTAACAACATTCTTTCGGTTCCAATCTCTGGGAGTACTATCTCGAGATAAAACATATAAAAAAGGAGGCATACCAACAAACAACCTCATCCAGTAAAGGCAAATTTAGCGGTTACTAAATAATCCGTTAAATGTAGTTTCTGGTATGGAGAGCACAATCTACCTAAATGTAAAAAGTTACAAAATCGTTCACAAATAGAAAGAAGTAAGGCAGTATATTATAAACCAATATGACGAAGATGCTTCCGGAACACAAACTCCCTTGTAATAAAAGTTGTGAATTATGCAGGGGTTCACACCATAGTCTGCTGCAAAGAGAAAACATTACGTGAACTAGGGCATTAAAAAGTATAAAGCCTGCTAATACAAACGTACAAGCAGCACCATCATGGAATCGGAAGTGTATCTTACTAGGGACCGCTTTAGTGAAAGCATAGTCAGATAGTCATAATGAATTGCTTTGTGTGCTGATAGATCCTGGGTCTCAAGCAACCTTCATTACAGAAGAAGCCTGTCAGAAACTTAAGTTAAAAAGAGCGCAGCGTATACAGAAATAAAGCATGGAAAAAACCAATGCTGGAGTAGCGAACTCAACCGTTGAATTTAACATGAAGCCGAGATTTGCCTCCAAATATAACTTAACCGTAAAGGCATTAGTATTCAAAAACTTATCGCGGGATATGCCAGAACAACCTCTAGAGCCCTGGAAATGGAAACATGCCAGAAATCTGCTTTGGGCAGATTCACCATCTTATATTCCTGGTCCAATCGACTTATTATTGGGTGCAGATTACTATGGAGATATTTTGATGAATAAAATAGTAAAAGCCTCATCCGACGAACCAGTTGCTGAAGAAACCAAATTGGGCTGGATATTTCTAGGCCAAGTTTCAGACGGTTGTCACAATTTAATAGTGATACAATCAATGACAAAAAAAACTGCTGATTTAGATACTAAATTGGAAAGCTTCTGGGGAAAAGAACAGGTTCCTCATAAACGAACATTCACCCAAGAAGAACTAGAATGTGACAAAATATTCGCAGCCAGCCACAGACGTCTCAAAAATAGCTGTTACGTACTCAAACATCCTTTTGACATTGACTTGTATTCTGCCAAACCACTGGGATGCTCAAAAACGACCACAATGGCACGTCTGTTACAAGTGGAAAAACGATTTGTTAAAAAACGAAAACATAACTTCACAAAGTTGTTCAAAAATGCGTAAATACTAACCCACGGGCACTTCTTAATTAAGGATTCACTAATTACAACTCCAGAATCAAATTTGCTGAACGAAAATTTGTGAAGCAGATGGATAAAAAATTCTGGGTTAAGGCAATTAACACGCAAATTTTGTATTAAACTGAACTGGCACGAGTCTAGTGTTACTGGAAAAACACAAACTGAACTATGGTAAAGCAAGCTAACAGTTCCTAAACATTTGAAAGTTTTTGGTTCAGAAGTGTATGCACACATTCCAGAGCAACAAAGACAAAAACTTGATTCAAAACTGGATTCTTGCAACAAAATGCATTTTTTTGTTGGATATGATGAAAATGTTAACAGCTATGGCATTTGGAATCGTGAGGCAGACACTGTTGAATTTCAGATCAAACACGAAGGGAAAGCAGATAGTAGAATATAACATGAAATCAACAAAGACAAATGCGATGAAGATGACGTCGAAGAAGTTAGCAATTTTAAGAATGCAGAGGATGAAGACAACGTACCATCGTCGAAGATCTAGGCTGAGTTGTGTTCTCTTAATGAGGGGAATGACGTCGATTAACGCTGGCGTGATCGAAAAAAAAGAATAATCGACATTGTAACCGTGGAGAAAAATTCTGCCTAAAACCAGATGGAAGAATGCAAAATCTTATCGACTCCGGTCGATACAAAACAAACAGCAAGTTCGACCACTCAGAACTAAATTTTCAATACAGGAATGTTGGAAGCTTGATATATCTATGCGTTGCAACAAGACCTGACATGCAATATGGAGTGGGAGTTGCAAACCGTAGCCTTGAAAAACCGACAAATTTACACGTAAATGCAGTGAAAAATATGTTCAAGTCCATCAAAGGAATAGCTGATTATGGAATCTACTTTGAAGGAGGTGGCCAGTGTGATTTGGTTGGTTACAGTAACGCAGATTATGAGGGATACACTAAATAAGACGATCAAGTTTTGGAATTATTTGTTTCTTGAATGGTGGGCCGATCAGCTGGAAATCAAAAATACAAAGGTCTGCCGCGTTATCAACAACGGAATCAGAGTACATAGCGGCAGCAACGGCTGTGCAAGAATTGATCTAGATTTACGGGCTAATTCCAGAACTGGTGGACATGGGAGAAAAGCCAGTGCTTAACATGGACAACCAGAGTGCAATACGTTTGGTGAAAAATCCAGAAATTCACAAAAGGATCAAACATATTGACTTCAGATATGATTTCATAATTGAAACATATCAAAAGCAGTTGTTTGTTCTCAATTATGTGCTAACGGACGAGCAATTGGCAGACATCTTTACCAAAGGATTAAACAAAGATCGCTTCGAGAGCTATGCAATATGATCACAATGAAAAAGCTCGAAAGAGGCAAAAATAGTATTTTTTTTTCATATTTTTGTTAGAAGCATAAAATATCATTTTTGATAGGTAATTAAAAAAAATGAATTTAATGATCAAAAGAACTAAATTGATATTTTTGATAATTCAACGTAAAACAAAAATATACAACTCGCTATATCAAAAAGTGGGAGTGTTGAGTATATTTCGATCAGTGGTCAAACTGTGTGAACAAACAAGGAAACGTAAAATATATATAGTTCAGGAGGTGTGCTAGTTATCAATCAATAAGACGTGTGCTCTTCACTTGTTAAAATAAACAAAAACCTCAAACTCTGTTTTTAAGCATTACTTTTTATCCACAATCATCCGGATGAATTCAACATTAGTCAAATCCATTCGATAATTTAGTTTTAAAATAATCCGTTTTGATCAGGTTGAAAAGTCGAAAACATACAAAATTTAACAATCTTTCGATTTTTAGACGATTATAACACTTGACTTGTAATCAAGATTGAAAAATGAGGATTGATTGATTGATTAATTAGAGTTACGGCCAAGGACGAACCAGAAACTCCCGGAATGCCGGGCACCACCGTACACCCGTGTTCCATATAGCAAAACCGTAGGAACGGAAGAAATGTTAGTTGTGACAGACTCGACCCGGTTACTGACACGATCGATAGCTAGTATTTTTGTGGTGTAAGGAAGGGAAAGGTTTGTTAGCAATGACAGAATTGGTCCGGTTACCCAGTAGCCAATATTCAAACTACTGTTAGCACAAGACAATCACAATTTTAATGAACTGCTCTGCTTCCTGTCATCTCTTATCAGCAACATTAATATCACCTCTGCCACCATTCAACTGTAATCTGCAAAGGTTCCCTGAAAAACCTATTAAAGAACTAATTGCTCTTAGTCGTAGGCTATAATTCAAAATATAATAATATAATAATATAATTTCTGCAAACCGTAGGCTGAAATAAACTGGATTAGTTTTCTCCTGAAAGTACAAACTTATTTATTTGTTCCATAACAATATATTAATATAAGAATATCAAAAAATAAAATTTAAGAAATATAATAATATAAAATACAACAATCCAACAACACTATTTAATGAACTAATTACTCGTAACTATACCGTGTATATAAAGCATTAGTTTTCGACGGCAATTTACAAATTGAATATTTCATCTCCAAGCATCTAAACTTTATTAAGTGAGCTCCTATTTATATCCACTTAAATAGAAATAATATTACCGAATTTAATTTAAATAAAACAATTAAACGCTGGAATTCGATCGAATTAACTCTCAAGATAGAAAAATGAGGATTGAGAAAAAATTGAGGTATTTCCCTTCGGCAGTGTGAAAACATTTTCGAAATCATAGGAAATGAGAGCCTTTGTTTTGTCCTGAAGCACAAGCATCTTGTCTGCATTTTTCTGGAATTTTGCGTTTTCATTCAACTATTTATGTTTCTGAAATTTAAAAGTTTGATTTTCGGTTGGTTTGGAAATATTTTGAAATTTTCTGCATATATCACAAACATCCTTCTTCGGATCAATAAATGATAAATTATATTCATCAGATGATACCTTCCTTATATAACTTTTACATTTGCTTAATTGAAAGACCTGCCTCGAGATATTGTCTGTGTGCCGGTCTTTAAGTAATTAAAATCCATGGGAAACTTTCTATATGTTGTCTGATTTCACCTAAGAGTACTTCACTTATTTCTTTTTTAATACGTTTCCCTCTAGTTGAAAGCTTTGGAACTCAAGTCTCTTGTTCAAAATCATTTTTAAAGAAATAATAAATTGTCCTTCGAGAAATGGACAAAGTGGCCAAAAAGAACGATCAGCATACTCAATTGACGTTTTCCATGTTGAAATTTATATTTAAACGTATTTTGCTTCCAGGAATTTTCTGCAGCTGTGTGTTTTATTTTCACAAGCTAGTTTAAGGTTACATATTTTGCATAAAATATTTTTATTTTCGCATCATGAAGAACCCAAAAATTACTATGAAAAGATTTTCGTATTTCTTCCGAAAATAAAACTTTGCATTCAAAGAGACATGAACGATCACGCAAAGTGATCTGAACCAACTGAGCTGGTACAACTGTAAACCACCTATTATTTCACAAGACTGACGAGACTATGAGATTAATGCAATGTTTTTAAAACAATATTTGAATGTATTAGTGGTCACCCATTTCTAGCTTCTACTATTAAAACCGGGAAACTTAATTAAAGCTTTAATTTTATGTATCACTTTAGAGCTTTCTTCAGAAACTGATTACAATATTTACTAGACAGCACGATAATAATTTATTGGAATTATTGTTTGTAGTTAAATTGTTAAATGCAATTATCGTCATTATTTTAATGACACCTTAAATAGGAATCGTTTTTACTTTTAAAGCATTCATCAGGAATATTTTGTAAAATCCTGTTTTAAATTTTAAATGACTGTACCAATTAGAAATTCAACATCGCTCTACCTACTTAATAATAAAGGATCGATGAGACCTTCCCAAAATCAACTCTAAACCCCTTCATGGTTTTTGTATTTAAATAATTATACGATATACAAAAATGTACATTTCTCTACCGTATTTTCATCAAGCATAAATAGTAACTACCCCCAAGAGGACTATCATTGGTCTGTAAAGTGTAAAAAGCAAACTATTTTAAAAATAATAAAAGTAAATATATTTCATTAAATTTTTTTTTATAATTCATCGACACAGAATTATCTATTTATGTGACCATAAAAGGTTGACATAGAAAAAGATAAATTTATTACTTGAAGATAGCATCGTCAAGGGATCATAATGAAAAATTATGTTAAGATTATATCAATTTAATATGAAAAGAACTTACAGTCGTTTACAATGTAGTTAAGTTGGAATATTTCTATAAAATTATATTATTTAGATTATGTTATGATATAGTTATAACATATACAGGGTGTTTATTATCTTTCAGAACGATGTTTCTTATTTATGTATAAAGCACAATTTTATGATTAACATAGTAACATTGATCATATCGCAGTGGTGCAAGCTAAAGTTTTTAACATATTTTTATTACATTACGTTTATTACAAAAAGTCTTTAAGCTTAGAGATTGTGGTTTGTATATATTGGAGCTTTTCATTTACCTTGTATAGGAAGTGATATGCTCTTGACCTAAGAACAATCATACAAAATAATCGGGGGTAGTTACATCATGTTACCGTTGGGACTAGTCAACTTAATAAAAGTTTTCTGCATAATGTATCATTGTTGGAATAGCTGTGTTTCATGTGGCACCGTTCTGTAGGAGCTAAGTTTTCCCAATTAAAGAAAGTGTTCCTGCACCTGTTGCTATATAGCGTTTGCTATATAATTGCATAGTAGTGAGGAAAAAATGTTATTCGATCGTGTTTATTAGTCCCAAAAATTGTAGTCATCTTTAATCTATAAAACTCAATTAGTCTATACTCGCCGCAGTTTTTTTTATTTAAAGAATAATCAACCAATTTTACGACTGTCAAATAACAAACATACCAAAATTAAATATAAAACGCACCCTGTATAAATATTAAATAGTTTTCATTCATCAAGACTAATATCGAATTAAATGAGACCCACAGCGTTAGGCGTTATTTTTTAATGTGATAGTGAATATAAAAGTTAGATAAAAAAGTTTTCTCACTTTTCTTTTCTTTATTTTAACATTACAGTTATATCATTTTATAACACTGAGAGAAATAATCCTTTACATAAAAACATAAAGTTGCCACACTGAATGAAAATCACTTTTAGGAATCGAATTGTTTAAATAATTTAAAAGTGGCTTAATCAGTATTATAAACAACGTAACACATCCAATCGTTTTCTCCTCCGGAGACCCATTGCCAATGACAATAACCTCTGCTCAAAATGGTAGTACGCTTCTCATAGATTGTTGCATTATTCGTTTAAGGTCGGAGCAAAGAACGTTACCAAATTCACTTTATTTTTGTTAAAACAAAATTAGTTTGTATCAACTTGAACTTACTGACTTTCATGATTAAATGAAACGTTTGGGGCCATATATCATGAATTTTTTGTCTACAAATTCGATTCAGTTTTTTGTAATTTGCTGTGTATTGATTATTAGGATGGAAACTGCGCTTGAATTAACACGTTAATTTAACAAGTTGGTCTAACTGCCAATAAAAAATAAGAATCATACACTACTTTAAATATTCATACATCAATATACATACTTTAAATTGATAAATTTTCTGTCAAATCTTAGCTTTATCTAATTATTAAAAAGACAATTGAACAGCTCATTAAATGTATCGTTTCCAGTTCAATATTTTATAACAAAAAAAACAACCATGTAGAAAAGTTTATATCGAAATTTTTAAACAAACAAATTACAACGATAATTTTGTGCAGCACAATAAACAATTATGTTAAGCAAAGTGAAAATTTTATCGTCACAAAATTGTTTGTAGAAACGAATTAAAATTTTTTTTAACCTACCTTTTTCAGACAGTGTGCCACGATTGGCTGGATAAATTATTTCTCATCTTAACGTTGTCACATATAAAGTAAACACAAATATAGACAATTCCAAAAATGATTTATTTTCAATTTAATTTTCTTATCAATTTCGAGGTTTAAAAAAAGTTAATTTCAATTTAACAGACGATTAATTAATTCTTATTTCTTGTAGACGAGTTAAGATGAAACGTTTGTACATTTTATACAATGCTCGTTATATAGCCTGTAAATATATCTACGAATTCGTAACTGACTCATACGTTTCCCGTATTTTTATATGTAATAGAAAACACAACGGTTCTGAACACAACGGTCTGGGTTTTAAGCTTCAAAAATATTTTTTTTTTAATTTTACTTTTGATTCCCTTATATTAGTTTTATCTGATTAAAAATCTTAATTTTATAGAAATAAATCAAATTGATCAAACAATAAATTATTTTTAATTGATAATTATCAAAAAATAAAAAAAATACTGCAATGAAGTTACACTTACGAGTGAAGCGCACGTAATATGTTCCACACGCGACTTCATAGATTTATAATTTATAGGATATGAAACTGAACAATAGAGCACGTGGAAATAAATATTTCATTTACTCTGTATGCAGGAGCCGCATAGTTATCTCTTGTTACGATATAGCATGCAACGACTTATAGTAGTTAGTATCTCACATTTTGGTAACGTACAGTACTAGGAATAGTTAAACATAAGGTGACATTCTAACACAAGATCAACATTAAATGAAACATTAACAAGAATCGGATGTTAAAAACGTTAAAATCGAACAAACAATTCAACCAAATTAGATAATCAGCTCACTAGATCAAATAATTTCCGCCTATGTAATAAATAATGGCACGAATAAAATTTACGATTTCAGAACATAAACCATTTTAGGATAAGAAGTAACGGCACGCTGTAATGTAATTCCTAAGGCTATAACTAACAAAATGATAATTTTGTGATAACTAACAAAATAAATTAAACTGTTAAGTACACTGTAACAACGATACAGTGTATGGCTATCTGTTAAAGTAATGAGGTGAATAGCCTTAAAGGATTTACTAATATAAAAATGTATAACCATAGTATTATTCCTTTTACATTTTCTGAAAAATTACTGCTATGTGCACAAATGTGAATTAAGCTCATGGTAGACTGAAAAAGAAAAATTTGAACAAAGGAATTTTTCATTTTAAATTTTTGTTTTTGTTGGATTCGTTAATATAAGGTTGTTTAAATGAAAATATTCAAGGAATTTTATTTATATGTGAAAAAATTAATTAATATTAGTGAATATATAATGTAGTAATCAATCGTTAATTTATTGAAATACAATGGAGCAGAAAAACAAGATGGTCGTACGATTAGTTCTGAACTCAATAATAGTGTCACTACTAATTAATGAAATTTTTTGAAAGTGTTATAATTCCCAACATGAAGAAATGGTTCTAACGATTACTTGGACTAAATCTTTGGAAAACGTTTATTCTAGCATCAAGCTAAAATTAGGCTATGTTGGAAAATACGATAAACTGTACTTATCATATGACCCTCGTGTATATTGAAACCTGCTTTATAATGACTCTCCTGTATATATAAATCTGAAAAGCACAATTTCGTAGAATGCAGATATGTTTAATACCTTAAACATAATAAAATAAATGTTAGCTAATGGAAAAATTAAAAAAAGGAAATAAACAGAATTTAGACATTTAGACAGAACTGGCTTACTGGATGAGGGCAATTTAGCTTTAAAATTATTTGAAAGTTAATTGGTGGCACTTGAATTCCATCAATTCCACCATTTGCCAATGTTGGTTTTAAGCGTGACATATAATCCAACTTAGTCTTAGGTAATAACTGAAAACTGTCCAAAACGATTTTATTGTACGATATAGCAGAGACAACTTATAATAGATCCCTCTTCTTTAACACGAGTATTTTTTTTTTGAGAGGTTAGTATGCTATCTGCAGCAAAATTGTATTACTAAATAATATTGGCTATGGATTTAGCACACATTGAAAATTATATAAGTTTTTTTTCTTCATTCTATTTATGTATGCATTATTAACAATTGTTGTCGTCTTCATCGTGTTCAAAATCGAATATAAACGATTACATATTTCATTTTTCTCTACTACATATCATAACCAAAGATAATATACAATAAGGAATATCTTTACTGTATCGCTATTGCAGACAAACTAAAATTCATATAATACTTCAAATAAATTTGTAAGAAGTCTACCAAAAAAGGACATAAATAAATGTTTCATTATTTTTTCACTCTAGCATACAGAAATGGTGTTTTTGTTTTGCTATTTTAAAATACCGTAACCCATCTCTTACTATTGTGTATCATAATTCCTTTGTAAAGTGAAATAGATATATTATAATATCACATGAATCATGATCGTTTATTTACTCAATACATTTACCAATTTATGTAAGAATATTTATTAATATTCTTTATTATCATATACTTATTCGTAAATTTTTATCTCCAAATAAGTATACGATAATAAAGGAAAGGTAGGACATTATAATAAAGGTAAGGTAGGACATTAAAAAATTAACCGCGAAAGAGTTGGAAGGGCTTCGGCTCCAGAAAAGATTGCAGGGTTCAAAAACAAACAACAATATTTCCATCCCGAATCGTACAAAATTATTACCCAAAGCCATTAAATCGAAATCGTGAGTTAAGGAACGAATTCCTAAACCATAATATTACATTTTTTCACATGTAAAGCACTAAAATAATCAGAACTGTTATTATAATTTTGTTCTATTTTTTTCATATAGTTTTTGAAAGAATAATTCGAAATAGCGTTCTTAATAAACTGGAGGTTTATGATTTGTTTAGTTTGTCAATTTTTGAAAAAGTTTAGGCAATTCTTTAACAGCGAAAATAAAACGATTTTCAAGTCAACGGAAAAATAACTCATTTTTATTATTGATATTTTTTAATTGACTGTTTTTTTGGAAAACAAAACATGTCCTTGCGATATCTCATAAAAAATGTTTCCTTAGATAATGGTTTAGTCAATTTCAGATTTTGTTTCATAATTTTTTCATATCAATGTTCTCCAAATCTTAAATTCCTTTTTATTTTTGTAATAATATCAGTCCGTGTAATTTGAACCAGTCCAGTAAGTAATAAAAAGAATTAATTCTTAAAATTGTATATTTAATTAAATAATATCTGATTCTAAGGCCTATGTTATATTATAATTTTAAATTATAATAATCTGTCGACGTGTCGGACATTCTTCACATCCATCTAACAAAATAAAAACTAAACACAAAAATTTAGAAACTACACAAAAAATAAAATTAATATTACAAATAAGTTAAAAACTAAGAACTTACCAAAATAGAACAAGAACTTATTTAATAATATAAAAAAATATGAGGGGGTAAAAACCGTTTATAACGTAGAAAAAAACTAAATAACATATTGAGAACGCGTCATATATCAGAAAAAACGTTTTGTGTAAAAAGTGATTCTAAAAGTGACCAGTAAAAGAAAAGTTGATTACAAAAGACTAAGATACATAGAAAATAAAAAGTTCAGTATTAAACCTTCTTGGGTTTCAAACTAGATAAAATCCAGGGAAAAGACTTTAAATTAACAAAAACCATAAGACGGTCCACTAATTTGGAATATTATTGTACATATCATGCAAATACATACAATCAGATTGCTTATTCCAACAAGTGGATGCCAAATGGCATTTCTTTATATGGATCATTTCTAAAACTTGTCTTGTCATATCAAAACAGGATTTTTGTACGAAAAAAAAATTAAATTGAATGTAAATTTAATAAATTAAAGAGTGCCCACTCGCAAGTAATATAAATGTTTGTAAACAAATACCAAATTACCTTACCGATGGTATATAATCCCCTTTTTATGAATACTATTTTGTTTATTTACTGTTTTTACAGTTATATACACTATACTTGGACATTTTAAAATTGGTTATAATTTAATGTTTTACAGCACACTTTCGCTTTATATTCAAATGACTAGCATAACAATAGATCACAATTCAAAATTTATTTTTTAAAATGGAAATGGTATATTAGAAAGAGAAAACACGAAGAAAACTGATTTCACCCATTTTGCTGAATTTGTTTGTTATTGATTTTTGTTATTTCCTTTCTCTATGTAATAGTTTTATGTTGAAAATAAACGAGCGAAAATGTTCGCTCATAAATAAGAAAAATTAACAAATTTTAAATAGAAATTAAAATAAATAAATAAATAGTTTATCAGACCTTCACAATTGAAACAAAAGTTTCATTTTCCTGTGATCCCTGACTTGTACGAAAACTGCCATCATAGCCTTTCAGTAATCAATTGATGATCACTGCCTACAAATTTGGAGGCCGACCGATAAGAACTCATAACTTTGATGACACTCGACCTTCCCTAAGTAATTAAACATAGTCAATTTGACTGCGGGACGTCTTACATTATATGGGTGTGTCCATATTACCAAGTGGGTATTTTATGAGGAATCACTATTCTGAACTTATGCTCCGGTATGGATGCCATAATCTAAATTGTTGTAAAAGGAGCGTTTATCATTGGGCGATTGATATTTTGATATTGAGTGGTTCTCTCATCTTAGTTTATCAGATTTTCACTGTGGAAACGATTGTCTGTCATCGTAGCTTATTCAAGATTGTAGTAGCCGATCGATTTAACTTCAAAAACTTTTGTACCTGTGGCCTTAGAAAAACATCTAAAATCAACTGATGTAGCAGATGTAATTGGCAAAAGTTGAAAAACGTATTTTCATAACAGCAGATTGCAAAAGAACAAGTAATAGGATTGCTATGTTCTTTTCAATAATAATGTCTGAAAGTAATAATATAAACTTCTTTCTTTTGCGATTCATAATGGTTATATTCAAATTCTATAATAGAATAAAACCAATAGTTTATTTTATGCCACTCAACAGTCTTATTATGATAAATGCCTTATTCCAAAAGCATATTCCATGTTTGCCAATCTGTAGTTTACGTTGTTGCAATAGTATTTTGGTTGGTTTACTCGTATATATTTAATTTATTTTTTGATAAATTAACATAATCAATTTTGAATGTTTTCCGAATACACCACCTATAAATATATATATATATATATATATATATATATATATATATATATATATATATATATATATATATATATATATATATATATATATATATATATATATATATATATATATATATATATATATATATATATATATATATATATATATATATATATATATATATATATATATATATATATATATATATATATATATATATATATATATATATATATATATATATATATATATATATATATATATATATATATAAATATATATATAAAAATATATATATATATATATATATATATATATATATATATATATATATATATAATATGTATAGATCCTTATATAAAGTAGGGGCTGTACAACAATTTACAAGCAAATTTCGGGATAAGGTCAATTGATTTTCTCTAGAATATTTATTTATTCCAAAGAAGTTAAGAATAAAATAATTTGTTATTTTATTGATAATTGACACCTTTGGTTATTTAACTGCAATGTGTATAAGTTAACAGTTCCAAAAAATATCACCTATTTAAGCGTAAGTTGATTTTGCATCTTAATTGAAAGCCCAACTAATTTGCTTGCCATGATGAAATTTTCTTAAACAACTTGTGGTTCCTTCACTTTTATTGTATCTAGTATGAGAACAAGCAAAAACAAATAAACAAAGTTAGCAGCGACGTACACTACAACTAAATGTGATACAGCAAATATTTAAAAAAAAATCCAATTTATTTGAATCACAGCCAAAGCTGGCTTCTATTCCTTATAGGAAGCCCAACACTACTCACACTTAAGCTGTAGCCTGTTAAATGTATTTGTGAGATTATTTCATGTTTATGTCCGATTGTGAATGCAGATTAGAAATAACAAAATCTCACAGTAACGAAACTAAAGAGAGAAAAAAAGAATGAGCGAACTTATAATGTTTTTATATACATACTTTTGATTGATTGATTTCGAATGTAAGCCCAAGCATTAAGCAGGTTACCCTAGATTCTGCCAGTCCTACCATACAGATAATGCAGGTTATTAGTTAAAATATTGAGATCGACCTGGTCACGCAGGTGTCCGTTAGTAATTTTTTTGTGAGGTAGGAAAAGGAAAGGTATGCCAGTAATGACAGAATTAGTCCGATTTTACGGTAGCCCATATTCAAACTATTGTTAGCACAACACAATTATAATGAACTTCTCTACATTCTGTCATCTTTTATTAGCAACTCCTGTGCGCCAACATTCAACTCCAATCTGCAAAGATTTCCTGAAAACAAAATCTATTAATGAATTAATTGCTCTTAGCCGTGGACTGTAATAAATAGCATTAGTTTTCGCCCGCAATTTACAAAGTTATTATTCCATCTCCATGTTGCTAGAAGTTATGAAGTATATTAATTATACTGTTGTTAATTTGAATATATAATATAATATTAAAATATAAAATTATAATTTCTGAAAGCCAAAATATAATTCTGCTGTAATAAAATGGATTAGTTCTCTCTTGAAATTTACAAAATAATTAATTACTTCATCCCGTTGTTGCTAAAATTTTAAGTGTTAATTTTAGTACAGTAATATAATACTATAGAAGTACAATAAAACCATAATATAGACGTATAAAGATATAAAATATAACAATCAACAATATAAAAATATCGAAATATAAATATTGATTGATTGATTGATTAGAATGTACGGCCAAGGACTAACCAGGAACTCCCGGAATGCCGGGCACCACCGTACACCCGTGTTACATATAACAAAACCGAAGGAGTGGATGGAATTTGTAAGTTATGACAGACTCGACCCGGTTGCAGATACCTAAGCGATCGATAGTTAGTGTTTTTTTTTGGGATATAAGGAAAGGAAGGGTATGTTAGTAATGACAGATTTGACCCGGTTTTCCGGAAGCCAATATTCAACTAATGTTAGACCAAGACAATCTCAATTTTGACGAGCTGCTCTGCATTATTTCATTGTTTAACATCAACTGCAGTGTGCCCCTATTCAGGTGTATCAGCAAACGTTTCCTAAAAGCAAAATCTATTAATGAAATAACTGCTCTTAGCCGTAGGCTGTAATAAATTGAATTAGTTTTCATCTGAAATGATAAATTAATTAATTTGTAATATAATAAACTAATAACATCCTAATATAATTTCTGCAAGCCGTAGACTGTAATAAATTGGATTAGTTTTCCCTGAAAATACAAATAAATCAATTTGTCTATATATAATAATATAAATTTGTCTTAAATATTAATTTGTCTATATATATATAATATATAATAATTAAATACATAAATATATAAATACATAAATATATAAATACATAATAGCAATTACACAAAGTACTTGCATCAAAATCCACTTTATATTTACTTTAAAACCAAAAAAACTAGAAATCGAATTTTATTAAAATAATTAAACAACTGAATTCGATCGAATCCACCGTTTTTTAGCAATTACACAATGTACTTGCATTAAAATCCTCATAAAAATATCGAAATATAAATATATAAAAATATAATTGACTAATTTGAGTGCACGGCCAAAGACGAACCAGGAATTCCTAGAATACCGGGCACAAACGTACACCCGAATTATAATAAAACATAACAATTAAAATATAATAAAACCGAAGAGGTGGATGGAATGTTAGTTATTACAGACTCGACCCGGTTACAGACACCTAAGGGGTCGATAGTTAGTGTTTTTTTTTGTGGTGTAGGGAAAGGAAAGGTAAATCAGTAATAACCGAATTGGTCTGGTTTTACAGTAGCCAATATTTAATTACTAATAGCACAAGTCAATAATAATTGCTCTTAGCCCTATACCGTAATAAAAAACATTATTTTCGTCTGTAATTTACTTAATTATTAATTTTTTTTTTCGTCTGTAATTTACTTAATTAATTATTAATTATTTCATCTCCATGTTGCTAGAAATTATTAAGTTGTTAATTCTAATCAAATATAATAAATAAATAAAATAACAATATAGTAATATTATAATATATCAATATAATAATATAACAATATGTACAATCACATAATAAAACAATTACATAATAACAGTAATGCCTCACTGATAAAAACCCAAAACAACGCAACTCGAATTATGTATTTTTTGAAATTCTTTTGAATATAAATTAATTATTTTAAAACCTAAAAATGTATATAATCAATGCATTTCTACCGTTTTTGTAAGTTTATAACCGTAGAAATAAAAATAAAAATTTTACAATAAAATTGTAATTATGAGTATGAATTTTAATCTGTATGATTACGAAGTGGTGTTTTATTACCAGGGAAATGTGGTGATGGACAAAAATATTGTTGTTTAATATTAAACAAAAATTAAAAATATATATTATATTAAATAATATTATATTACAAAATATTTAAGTATGTAGTAAAAATTGAATATAATTTGACAAAAAATAAAAGTTGCGTTTTATGTTACAGGTCATCAAGGAGATTTAGTTGAATATTTACAAGTGCAACAATGTTTTAATTTAGCTCCTATCATTTATTCTTCCATCATGCCATAAATAGATCAAAACATTAGTTACAGAACCATTCCTCCTGTAATAGAATCTATAACTTTACCATCTCCACCTATATAATATAACCCTTTGTTATTACGTATAATAGAGCCTAGAATTATAGCGAGTCCTGAAATACGTGCCACTTAGTCCCCTGTTCCAGTTTGTACCCCAACCAGTATAGATCCAGTTAGCACTAATACAGCTGCACAAATTCGCCAGTGAATATTCAGGTAAATATTAAATTTATTAAATAAGGATTCATTATTACCTAAGTGCATTTTTATTTACTATTTATAGATGAAAATCCAAGCATTATTAAATGGACCGGCAGTGAAACTAAATATATATTGGATTTATAATGTGAATTAATTGATTTCGTTAAGCCAATAAAACAATTCAAAGTAAAATGATAATTAAAGAATTCGGTCATAATGTCAGTGGTTTCCAAGTAGAGAACCGTTACAAATGTATAATGCGTAGGACGTGAAAAGTCATAGATTATAATATTACCAGCAGAGCTGTCCGCATAGATCCAGAGTTTGATGAAGAAGTCCAGCGAATTGTTTCGTTGGACGATTTTTTTCAGCCGAAATATTTGGTTGTTCCCGGATTATAGTGGTTGAAATATAAATCGACAGACAGAACACCTGAAATTGATAGATTATCAACGAGTGGCATCAGCAGCAACAACATCTGCTACACCATATACGAGTGGCATCAGCTGTATATGAACCAACACCATCGTCGAATTCTGACTCCCATATAAGTATTCATAAACCAAACAAAAACGTGGAAGAAAAACTGACAAAACAGTTTCTTTCTACAAAAAAATCATTGCCAACTTCGAGCTAAATCGTAGATATTTTAAATTATAGAACCAAATAAAAACAAAAGGAACGAAGAAATATTAAAAAGATTAGATAATAAATGAATTGAAAAACAAATTGTTTTATTTTTTTTTTTCAAATTTAAAATTAATATAATGAATAAAAAAAATCTTTTATAAATTTTGTGTTATTTTATTACGTTTTAATTCTCCTAAATGCTTTAAGATGAAAACGGAAAGCACTTCTGAGTGTGAATTTTGCAGTGTTATTTCTCCGGTGTTCTTTTTTTAAACATCGAATTCATCGATGCATAAGTTATGTAAAACACAACATCCCAAAATAAATTTGCACATTTTCAGCACATCCAAAAAATCGAACCTTATTAATCGCCTAAACAGTTGTTTTATCAATCTAAAGGCATTTTCCATTTTAACGCGTCTTTGGCACTGTTGTTGTATTTTTTCTGTTTATCAGATAACTTCTCGTAATCTTTAGAGGGAGTTATTTAAAAAGCAGCATCGCCTAAAACGTGATATTTCTCTCTAAATAATGACGGTAAATCTTTTGGAACTTTTGATAATGCAAAAAACTATAGCATCGTGAATTTTGCTCTTACATAAACCCATAATTTTTTTACCGGCATCACAAATACACTGTAGCGTAATGGATATTAATCCATGACGATTTGTGTACGTCGAACGAATTTTTTTAACGGATTTGCGAATAGATATATAATAACCGTCGATGCAACCCAGAGTATTATCCATACCTGCTAACTAGAAAGTAAAAGATATTCTTTAGTTTAATTCTCATCAATAATTTGTAAAAATAGTTTTCTCCAATACCTGTTAAAACGCTCGCGCCTTTTTATTTTTGCCTTCTTCTGAATTTTATAGGTTTTGCAGATATCGAAAATAAAAAATCTAGTTTCGCCTCTCCACGATACGTGCCTTGTTACCTGCAAACCTGAATATTAAATTGTAAGTAATGTTTCCATAAAAAAATTGTTTATCACCACAAGAACACTAAAACTTGTACTTCGGCTGAAATTTGTTTTCTACCACCACAATTTTTAATTTTATAAAATAGTGATTTGGCTAATTCTTCTTTCAACTTGTCAGCCGTTTTTCTTTAACTCTGAAATTATAAACTCTGTGACACGATAAAATATGTTAGTACATGATACATGTAATTTATAAGCTTACCTGACTTTCAGAGTACTAATATACAACATCTGCTACAAAATCTTTTCCGTGGTGCCGTTCATCAACTCTTCATCTTCTGAAGAGGAAGAAGATGCTGTATCGGATGAAGAGGATGATGAAAACACACAATTCTTAAAATTTAATCAATTTTACTCACAATTTATAACACGCTTTTATAAAAAATATTTAAATCACAAATAGTCAATGACGCTTTAAACACATGTGACAAATCAATCGTAATTCGTAAATGACAAAAATTCAAAGTGACATCACAATGACAGTAAAGTTATTATTATTGGTGTAAAACAGGGGTAAACCCGTCGAAAAACTCGGAGTAGACAAAATCACTCGGTGTAAAATCACCGAGTGCTGTCAGAGTATTTTTTTAATGGTCAATCGAACGTTATGAGTCTGTTTACTCTTTTTGCACTCAGTGCAAGTTTTTAAAATAAATCATTTTCAAAAAACCTTAAAAAGGTTTTCCATGATAGAGAAAAAAACAAATCGGAAATGGTACGAAAACGTTCAAAACGTTTAATTTTTTAAAGTGAATGTATGTACACTTAATATGTACGTACACTTGAGTAAGACCTAAAAGTGAGATACATTTAATAGTTATTTCTGATCACATCGTCGAGCCAAGATTTTATGGAAATTTTTAGAAAACAGAAATTTTTTTTTATTTTTGTCATTAAAAATTAAACAAAATCACATATGCCAATTATTCAAATAAAATATTCTGAAAATATCGTCATACAAGTATTCTACAGATCATACTGTATGGATACAGACATTTTATTTAATTTTTCTTGTTTATATCGAACCATTATTTCATTTATCAAGCCCTAAATTCGTTCATCAATTTTATTTTCCTCTTAAAATGGATACACCAGAAGTAACAA
The DNA here is from genome assembly GCA_963556175.1 of Tipula confusa. Classification (NCBI taxonomy): domain Eukaryota; kingdom Metazoa; phylum Arthropoda; class Insecta; order Diptera; family Tipulidae; genus Tipula; species Tipula confusa. The sequence goes on along the minus strand of OY744476.1, from coordinate 129,095,078 downwards.
AAAAAAATCAGCAACAAATCAAAATGAATTTTTTATTTTAGGTTTGGATATAAAATATAAAATATTGATCGATTTTTCTGTTAGCACCATTTTGATAAATTACGGGTGTTATTGATAAATTATCGAATATAATTTGTCATAGGTTATTGGTATCACGCTTTTGAATTATACCATATATTCACTAACGTAATTATTGTATTGAACTTATCGAATCTCATCAGTATCTTGATCGATCAATTATTTTTTCTGTATATGTTCGACAGAATAGACATATTTTTTGTGTGATTTGTGTCAGGTGAAAATTTAATGAAATTAGAGATAATAAACCTGGTTGATTTAGATGTGTATGTCAATTTCAAAGGAAGTAATGGACGGTGTAGTGAAATTTGTGATGCCTGCGATACGAACTCAAAAGTTTTCGTTTATTTGACGGTAGGTACTTTTATGTATAATAGCTTATATAAACTTGTTTTTATTTCTTTTATAATTATCTGCCATAGTCCAATTTTTACATCCATCCTTTATAAAATTCCAGATCAACAACTTGTACAACCTTTGCTTTGCAGATTCTTCATAAAGCTCTACACATTAATGACTGCAGCACGTTTGCAGGCCAGGTGGAGTAGGTGTGGCTTTAGGAAGGTATGGCTATAGGTAGTGCTGCAATATACCAAAAGCTCTTTTCATTAGCAATAGGAAGGTTGTAGTGCTGCAATATACCAAAAGGCGTCTTTAAGTCAACGGAACTTATAAATAGTGTTTGATCCAGTCGGCTTAATAATCCGTCAATCAAAGACAAGGGATAATCATCGGTCACCGTCACCGCATTCATTTTCATTGCAACCAAACAGAAACGAACCTTTCCATTGGCTTTTTGCGAGACTCACTGAGGATGACTAGGAGCTCTGACTTTCTTGTATTCTTACCTCTTACGCTAGCATCCTGGTAGCGGGTTTCCTACACCGAAAACAAACCCGGCGTATAATAGGCATTAGGCAATCCTTTTAAAAATGTCCGATGCCATAGCAATTCCAGCACAAGTTTGGGGAGTATGGCTTTTCAAATGGTTTAACGGTATCGTACCTTTAGTTTAGTTGGATACGTTAATAATATAAGAATTCTGAGGTTGCTCAGAATAAGATTATTTGAAAAAAACAGCTCCTTGTTTGTCGTTGCCGACACCATCCAATTCGTTAACTTGGCGGAACTTTGTTTGATGGTAAACTTCAGGAGTCCATCCAATTCTACTCCACGTATAATAAATCTAGTTACCACGCCAAAATGTCGTTGCAAACGAAATTACAGGACACTCGCGTCAAACCTTTAGGACCATACACAAAACAGTATTTAAAAATTCAGAATTGGAAGATGACTTACCGCGGAGATGAAAAAGACAAGTTACCACTAGAGAAATACGTTTATCGTGTAGGTCGGTTCGCGTTAGAAAATATTTTGAAAAAAAAAATATTTTAGCTGCGAATTTTAGTGTGCTTCCCAAGAGCAGAGCTCTCAATTGATACTGAGAGTACCTAGAAATGTATGGTGTCGTAGGTTGGGAGATGCTAAAGGATGTGATGATCCAATGATTTAAGAACAGAAGGACAGACGATGATGTAAAGGAGGTACTAGAAGGACTGAAACAACGGTTTAAAGAACCATTTTTGGATTTCTACCACGCGGTAAGAAGCATCACTTTGTCACTGGTGAATCCGATGACAATCAACGAAATATTACTTCAGTTAAGTAGAAATATGAAAGGGGATCTGCAGGAATTTGTGAGGCATCATTTCAGCAATATTTCGGAGATGGTAAATCGATGTGTAACTGTGGAAGATAACCACTTTTTTTGAGGTATCGGGCTGATCTCGGTATTCTATTTTAAAATTGTTTGTCTACTCACTGAGCTCAACCTCAATTTTTTCTCCTACCTCCCCAAAAACTAGTTCAAGTGAAGTCCCCATTTCTGCTGAGATGGTTTTCTCTATATAATCTCTTGGATACAATTTAATAATTTGTGACACACATTAATTAGCTTCGTGGAGATGACCGTCACGGATTTTGAACTATATATTCTTCCAAGTCAATTTCCAACATGCAGTAGGCCTGTCATTAATTCCTCAATTGTCAGTTCTGACTGTTTATCTTAGTACCTTGAAATTTCCTTCAGTTCTATCTCAATGTTCCTAAGCTAACCACTGCAAATTTCAACCTCTTGTTTTGGTGATTTAAATGTGGCTACAAAAGCACGCGTCGGTGGATCAATCGTTTGCAAGCTTTCTCGTTACAAAATTTCCTGTAATTTAATTCGATTGGATGAAATGTTACCCGTTATATTATGAATATGACAATCCACTAGGAACCGGTCACATTCGAGTAATTGCACGTTTATATTTGGATTAGGAATTATGAACTGGTTTACTTTGCTTCATTCCAGTAATTGCAGGAAATAGTTTAACCTGACGTAGAAAATGTAGAAGAAATTGAAGAATTACGGTAATGGACATACTTTATTGTAATTTGGTTAATTTTATTGAACTCTCCAATATGTTGGACGCTTGCTGGAATGAAATTCCAAGTTGTTTATGCGGCGTACTTCTAATAGATATTTTGCTTTATGAGTTGTAAGTCTTCATCCCCAGTAGGCGTTTTTGCAAACTACCACTAACCAAATTGAAACCAGTGAACTAAAGAGTATATAAACTATTATCTACTTTGTGTAGATTACATCGTTTACGGTATAAAGGTTTGTATTTTTTATTATTATAAGTTTCGACTTTTATGGTTTTAACTTGGATGGTTTCTTTTTCGATACTAGGTTCCTCAGGTGTTTAGCATTATTTCTTACTATTATTGTTGATCCTTTTCTATATTGTCCTCCTGTAAATGATGTGTTTTGCTAAAAGGCCCTCCGACCTTTAGAACATAAGATTTAGTATGTTTGGCCACATAGTGTAATATCTATGAATTACTTTTTTATGAATTACTCATTTTTATTTTAATAGCAACACCAACAATATTAAAATTTTCAATTACATATCCCGCTAGAACCATTAAATATTACCATACATAATTATTAATGATAACCACGAAGTTGATTTATTATATGTTTTCAGTTTAAGAGCTTAACTTTCAGCATAATATTTTCACATTAATTAACTTTTGATTAGTTAATTCTTTCAACACAAATCAACAATGTTACAATAATTCATTTATTTTGTAATTTATCGAATGAGTAAAATCATTATTATTTTATAAATATATTTTTATAGGATCGGTATGTTTTTATTAACAATTAAATAAAATTTATAGTTAATTATTAATTAATATTTAGCCAATAAATACAATTCAAACAGCTAAGCATTTAAAATGAAATGTAATTAATTAAATTTTGAAATAATTGCAAATAAATAATGTAATAATAATTTATATAAAATTAATTTTAATATTTTCAATATAAATAATTCATTGACGTTTTTGCATATTTGAATTTATTTTTATTTTTAAACAAATGCAAACACTTTCTATTGAAGTTTTGTGATTTTTATTTTTTATTGTTTGTGCAATAAAAAATTTTATCCATTATAATAGATATTGGTTGCTATGATTTTTACATTTGACTTGAAAATTTGCTTTATAATTTTTATTTTGTGGTAGCAGAGATGTAAAGGATAATTCGAAGAGGTTCGAAAAATAATCAAAACGTAATCGAATTATCATGGAAGTAATTAAGAGTTGCGTTGGTTATGAACTTCGGATTTGGTATATTTGATGTTAAACTTTATTTTTATGTGGTCCTAAGTAAATGAGGAACAACTTAAATATTATGGATAGGATGATTTAGAGTTGAATATGAATTTAACATAAATTAAAATATGGATTTAAAACTATTACAATTTTTTTATTATAAAATAATTAGTTTCTATTGTACTTATGATAGTATTTAAATAATCCCAGAATTCATACTAACAAAAAAGTAACCAAGCAAGAAACAATAAATTCGTACCGTTAAGATGCCTAAAAACATAATTCAACAGTTGAAAAAGGTTTAATGGATAGTGTTTTAAAATGTCTCCAAATTCATAAATATCAAAAAAACATTGAAAACGTTTTACTGATCTCCAAATTTAAAATTAATAAGTCTCGATCAAAGTTTTAAAAATTATAAATTGGAAAAGGCTTATTATATATACATACATCAACAAACAAAAAAAATACAAACAAATGATAATGAAGTATTAATTATACAAAAATTGGATAGTAAAAATATAACATTGCAATGTTTTGATCTAAATTTACACAAGTTTAAATATAAAAAGGTAGGTGGAAAGAAATTAGGATTAATAAAAACTAAATTTAAAAGTACAGCTACAAAAAATTGGTAATATCACATAATATTAAAATATGCGCTCATCTACCAATTTAGATAATTTTAGAACTAAAGTATAAATTCGATATCTTCTAGACCAAACAACCATTTCTGGAGTTATTTAAGATTCATTGTTGTGTTCGGGATTATTATATAAATTTAATTGCGGAAATGGGATTAAATAATATTGATTGTTTGACGATCTGTTATATATAATTAAACCAGCATACGATTATCTGCTTTGAAATCGAAAACAGCCATGTTCACCTAAGGCCCCAGGAGAAAACCAACACCAAGATTACCAAGGCCATCTCCTGTGTGAAGCAATGTATAGCCTTGGGACACAAGGTTTCCACTTTTCAGGGCTGGGAACCCGGCATCAGATACCATACCGCACCGAACCATAACGCATTACCACACATATTTTAAAAACCTGTACCTAAACCGTTACTCTAATTTCCAATTCTTAATACCATAAACCATTCCTTGACCCAATATTTTTTGGATTTTACCAAATTACTATTTTTTGCATGGTTACTGGTTTTTTCAATGGAATGTGTTATCGTGCATTTTACATATGGCGCCTAATTTTCGTTCCACTTCAAAAATAATAAATTAACACAAGACAATATGTGTCGCTGTAAAGCAATAAAATGTAAATAATAATAAAATTTAAAGTAAGATAGTCATAAAAAAGGATAAAATTTTATTATAAAATCATAAATGATTTAAGAAAAAATAGAAATTTATCAGAATGGGGGGAGGTTTTTGGTAAAACCCAATAATTTTTACTGTGCTTAAGGATCCTCGATATTAGGTTTTATCTCATCTCTAATTGAGTTATAATATTGTTTACTATTTCAGCAATCACTATTTGAGAATGAAAAACTTATTAAAAAATTGCGATGCAACCTTTTACATAAGTTCCAAAAGATCAAGGTATATTTCTAGTTTAATGGTGTTTTTCCACGATGAAACATATTTTTTCTGCAGCCAAACATTAAAATCTGCAGCAAAACCAAAAACAGAAAGATAGTGTTAAATTATACTTACGTGACAAAGACAACAGTTTTTGTTTTTTTTTATAGTACAATTTTATAGTTGATACGTCAAAAATTATTCTCGAAATAACCTAAAAAAATCACAATGTTATGTGGTGTTACCGTGAAATTTTTATATTTGTGCAAACATTTCTGGATTTTCTTTCGAAGATTGACTAGTGTTGAATATATAAATATATTATATATTTGTTGTGTATATATGAAAGAACATTTATTATTTGGAAATGAATCCAATAATTGTGAGTGTAGTGTTTAGTGACGATGACGATGAGGAAAATGAAATTAAAAAAAAAATATTGGGTACGTCCATATTATTTACATCGGGAGTCGTCAGGTGCATTCAATTGTATGTTTCGAAAGATTAAAGAAGATCCACAGTTAAACTTGGATGACAACCCATGATTTCGACATAAAATGCTTTTAATGGTTGAGCCATTAATTGCAAAACAAACAACAATTCGAGAACCAGTAAGCCCAACTTTAAGATTGGCAGGTATACTACGGTATGTTGTATTATATATAAGTAACATATATATTTATATTATAAATGAATATATACTTTTTTATATCAATTATACATATTTGTTTGCATCAAGGTATTTACATTTTATTCCCAATTTATTAAATATACATTTTATTCAATACATATCTGGCTACGGGTGAATCGCAGACCAGCCTAGGTCTTTCATACAAATGCTCTACGACGAGCATACACAGGATGGTCAATGAAACGACGAGAGCCATAACCTTGGTATTATAAGACAAGATATTCGCTGACATAACAAAATAATATTTTAAAACGGTCGCATCTGGTTTTGATGACAGAATGAACTTTCCCAATTGCATAGGGGCCATCGACGGTAAACATGTTACGATACAAGTAAGATTTAACTATATTATGCTAAAAATTATACTACCTAATTTTTTTACTTTTATTTCAGGTACCAAGTAATTCAGGATCGGAATTTTTTAATTATAAAAAATGTCATCGATCGTATTATTGGCAATGTGCAATCACGATTATAATTTCATAATGTGCGATATTGGTGCTGCAGGCCGCCAGAATGACGGAGGTATTTTTAGGGAGAGTGCTTTTGGAAAACGATTCTATTCGAAAACACCTCCGTAAGTAATCGGTTTTATTACCATTATTTTTAATAATGTCTTTGTAACATTACAAACACAAAATACTATTAAGTTTTAATTTATATTTTTTTTAAATTCCAGAACTAACGGATATTACCGAAAGTTTTATAAATGTTCCGTATGTCATTGTTGCCGACGATGCATTTGGCTTAGATGCAAACATGTTAAAGCCATATACCATAACAGTAACAACCAAACAATGTATATTTAATTATCGGCTTAGTAGGGCTCGTCGCATGATCGAGAATTGTTTTGGCATTTTAAGCGCCAAATGGAGGATATTCCGAACAAAAATAATAGCAGATGTTAGTTTGGTCGAGGAAATTGTCCAATCTTGCGTCTGCCTCCACAACTGGCTTAGACAAAAAAGCAGTAGCTACGTAACACCTAAGCTGATAAATCGGGAAGTGAAGGGGGTTCTCATCCCAGGTAAATTTTTAGTCGCAAATACAAATTTGACAATTTTAAAAATTGTTTATTATTTATTTGAACGTCCTTGGAACAATTATCACGATCAAAAAACATTCCATCAAATAATTTAGACAAACTTAACGAAATTATTCATTTTTATTTATTTTATTTTCACAAATTCACATATTAATAATTTTAATATTTCATTAATAATTTAATTCAGTTCAACAATAATATTTAATTTAAATTGTATCTTAAATTTTCCAATAATGTAAAAAAAAACACAAAAATTAAACCATATGGTTCTTACCGCACTAAAAATCAAATTGAAATGAATTATACTACAAAAAAGTAAACAAAAATTGTATGTGTTTTTATTTTTGTAAATAATTTTGTATTTTTTGAAAAAAAATACAAAATAATTTTGTACGCACATCATGCAACAAAAGTTATCCGTCTCACTCGTACAACAGTTAAATTTATATTTTTATCTCACGTTTCTCGTGCATATAAAATGTTTCATCGTGAAAAATACCATTAAGAAACAATAAACAATTATTCGAGTGTTAAAAAACATGACAGGATATTTTGGTCTTGTCCGTCCAAAAAGAATTTTTGCGTTCCAAAAATGTTTACCTTTTCTTCACAAATCATCAATTAATCATCATCTTTTATTACTTTAATTGAAAGTTTAGTATGTATATTACTATTTTTTTATAGATTAAATAGTATTTATTTTAATAAATTAATTTTATTCATGATAAATTATTTTACTGAGATCCGTACCGTACCGGTACCACCATTTTATATATCTGATACCACGTACCCGGACTATACCATATATATAACTGCATGACATACCACAAACCATACCATCCTTAATATTTCCAGGCCTGCAATTTTTTGGCCATCGAGTCCAAAACCATAAGAATTTATACCATAAACATGGCGGAAATCGGTATCCATATTTCCTTTTGTTGATTTTTTTAACTATGAGGTTTTTAACGGATGCAAGTAGTCAGCCCAGCAATCGAACCTTTGTTTAGTCGTCTCCTACAACAAGGCAAGGAGGCTGTGGTAGAATTTCAAGGAGGCTGTCGGTCATTTTGTTGTAAGTATTGTCATTTGGAAATTCATAATGTGAGCCATTTTTAATACCATCAGTCACTTCGTTTAATTACTACTAAAAAGTATTAGTAATTTATCTCTATTAAATTATCGTCTATTAAATCTAGAGATTGTTAGTCATAAAATATAAACAAAAATCTTTCTTTAATATACAAAGCCCAAATCTACTATTTTTGAAATTAATTTAGGTACATATATTTAATATATCATCCGTTACCAATCAAGTAAAACTTGAAAAAATCCATCTCCTTTATTGGGAATACCCACTTCGAGATTTCTTAACATTCAAGATATAGTTTATATTATTTAATATTAAAGTTTGACATACTTTGTCATCTAAACTTACTCGTTTAATTAATATTTTTAGCAATTATTTCCAAAGTCATTTTACTATCTGAATTATGTTTATATAAGTTATTATGTAAATCTTAGAATAAAGATTTAATATCCACTAAACTTCGGCTTGCGAAATAGAATAGTGCACATTTTTTTTAGTTAAGATAAAGAACTCTATTAAATTGATACATTTGATTACTATAAAATTATATCACTTATTTTTGTCATACGTCATTGATTTGATATTATATGCAACAGTATTATATTATTATTTACCGAAAATATATATATATATATATATATATATATAACAATACATGATTTTAATTGCATGAGATCGATATTTCACAAAAAAACAATAAAACTGCTCCATTGTTATTTTTTTCATATGTTTAATTATATTCAAGTCTCTTTTCCTTTTTTAAATTCCCTAAACAGATAAACGCGTATACCAGCAAGTCTTTAAAAATCTTTATAAACCTTATATAATTTGACGAATCTAGGTTGCCCAATAAATCAATGGTTAGATTTAACCTTTAACTGCAAAAATGCCAATCAACGTTAAAATAAACTGAAACGAATAACGTTCAGTTATTTAAGAAAATAGAATAGCTCTTTATTTCATTTAAAGGATTGGAAACTCTTTGATAATTTGTTTAGTAATTTATAACAATTTGTTTTCAAATTTTACAATTAACATATTATATTATGCATTAACGTTGATTAGTTGATTAATAAGAGTGTACGGCAAAGAATTAACTAGGTACTTCCGGAATCCCGGGCCCCACCGTACATCCGCGTTTCATATTACAAAACCGAAGGATTTAAAAGGGGTAATAGTTATGACAGACTCTACTCTGTTACTGAAGAGAAAGAAAGGTGTGTCAGTAATGACAGAATTTGTCCGGTACACTGTAGCGAATATTCAAACTGCCATTACCATAAGACAATCACAATTATAAAAAATTGCTCTACATTCTGCAACCATTCATCTGTATTCTGTAATGTTTTACTGATAAAATGTATTAATGAACTAATTTCACCATGCGATTATAAATTTAATTTGTTTTCGCCGAAAATTACAAATTAATTAATTCTCTCATTGATTGTTAAAAATTATTAAATGTACACTATACATTCTTAATTATAATATAATAACAAAATAATATTATTATATTATAATATTATTATATTATACAGGGTGGCTGAGGCCAAATTTTACTGTCTTCACTCTGCTGTCATTTGTGTAGTTGTCATTTTCGCGAGTCAATTTTTTGAAAGATGGAAGTTTGGTTAGTTGTTTACATGTGGTCAACAAATAATTGTTCTAAATTAATATCTTAATAAAAAAATCGTAATGGAATTCAAACGTAATAGTGTAATTGCACTGTATTTGGGTGGAAATTCACAAACAGCAATAGTTCGTCAGCTCCAGCATTTGAATGTGAATAAAATGTTTGTGTATCGAACCATAACTCGATACAACGAAACTGGTAGCATCGCTAAACGCAACAGAGGCGGTCCTAAAAAGACAGCAACATCAAAAGAAATGATACGAAAGGTGAAGAAACGAATCCAAAGAAATTCTCGTCAAAGTGCCAATCAATTAGCCGCACGTCTACATGTTTCACGATACAGCATTCAAACCATTTTGAAAAATGAACTACACTTGAAGCCCTACAAGATACAAAAAGTTCAAGATCTTACGGAGGCACAAAAAAAAGTTAGGCTTGAAAGAACACGAGCATTGAAGGCATTGGCCGAAAGTGATGAAATTCCAAAAATTGTCTTTTCTGATGAGAAAATTTTCACCGTTCAACAGTTTGTGAATAAACAAAATGATCGTGTTTGGTTAGAGCACAAGTCCAACGATAATTTGGACACAAGAGTTGCCATGCGCAAGCAATCACCAGCTTATGTTATGGTTTGGGCTGAAGTTACTGCAGATGGACGCACTCCTTTGGTTTTCATCGAACATGGAGTCAAGGTAAACCAAGAGGTGTACCGCCAAAAGATCCTAAACGATGCTTTACTATCTTGAGCACGTAAACACTTTGGTACGAACCGTTGGACATTCCAACAGGACTCGACACCGTCACACAAAGCTCGAGCGACACAGCAATTTTTACAAAATTGCGTTCCGCGGCTGATTTCGTCGAAAGAATGGCCACCATGTTCACCAGAATTGAATCCCATGGATTTCTTCATATGGTCTATTTTGGAGATTAAGGTGTCCACTAAAAAATAAAAAAGTGTTGATGCATTGAAGTCAGCTCTTGTTCGAGAATGGAATAAAATTCCACAAGACCACGTTCGGTCAGCATGCAATGCTTTTCATGGAAAACTGAATCAAATAATCAGAGTCAAAGGAGGTCATATCGAGCAGTAACATGTTTTTCATAAAATGTAATATGTTTTCAACATATTCCACGAAACTTCAATAAAAAATAATCAAAATTAAAAAAAATTACAGCGTTTTTATTTGGTAACACTTAATATAATAATAACAAACAAAATTCTAAATTTTATATAAATTGTAGATTGAAAAAAGTATTTAACACTAAAATCAAATAAAACACCCGTTAAAACTTACACTGAAAAAATATATAAGAAAATCCAATTAATAAACATTTCATCACACACATAACTGTAAAATTTATATAAATAACAGATTCAAAAAAACACTTAACACCAACACCAAATGAAAGAACAGTTAAACTGACAAAATATGTCATTCAATCCACACAAAACTTTGTATAAATTAGATTAAACAATTAATACTAAAATCAAATTAACAACCGTTAAAACTAACAAAACACGTTATTGAATTTCACGATAAATTTCCATCATATTCATTTCAATACTTACAAAAATCAACAATTCTTTTATATTAGAAAACACCGTTAAACTGACAAACTACCCTTAAAATATCTCAAGTTGGTTATGTATCTAAACTTTGAAAAGTACAATGATCCAAAGGAACATTTTACACGTAAAGTTATTATGAGTGGCTCATTTAATTTAAGTAATGAGATAAACTAAAATTTGTGCCAAATTTGTTCCTCAAAATACCTTTAATTTGCACCCCACTAGGCCAAAATCACTTTAGTTAATCATTAAACTGGGAGATTGATTTCTGTTAACCCTTAGTTCATTTATCAAGTAAAGTAAATTGTTTACCATTCACGATTTGTGCGAATCACAATATCATAAAGGTTCATTTTCGTTGTTCAACGGTATTCACACAATTTCGGCTGTTTCCTGATAAAACCAAATATGTATTTAGTTTCTACATAGCCAGAGAAAATTGTTCTTATGATTGATTTTCTATGTACGTCGTCACTGATAATACAAAAGGTCCATCCTGTGCAAATCAATTTTTTTTTCTGTTTAAACTTAAGACAATCAATTCATTCAAAATTTAAAATAGCCATATCAAAATAACAGGTGCAATGATCAATTTATCCAATAAATTTGTCAAAAGGAAACACGAAGTCTAAGTCAAAAATCAAATTATATTTTGAACGTCGAGCAGTATAAGTGCAATATTACATTTATACTTATATTGGTAATGATCAGTTAAACAATTATTACCTAGGTCGTGCACAAATAATATGCCAGTTTTAAAACTTTTAACTATAAACACCAGATTTTAATCAACTTCAAATTTTAAATTAAAAATTAAAAAAAAAAAAATATCCGTATCTACTTTGCAGAGATTCAATTTGTTTGTATTCTTAAAGTAATCCTACAGTTTATTTTGCGATTGTTTTAAACTTGTTTTAGTTTTTAAAGTTTTAATTAAAATAACAAAAAACTATTTTTATTTATTGTAAAATTGTTGCTACTTTTCAGTTTGTTGATTTTGAGGATATTTTTTTAGATTTAAAGAGTAGTTCAATAGGAGAAATGTCACTAAGCATTTTTAAATTTAAATACACAGCAAATATGGTATAAGAAATAGATTTAAAAAAAATAAAAACTGAATTTTTGATGTAGTAGATCTTTTTAAGGTTAATATTAAGGTCATTTTGTTTTTCCATCATTTTACTTAACAGGTACTGTTGTGTAGTTAAGGTCTAAATACAACAAAAGCGCCAAAAGTACAACTGTAAAACTGTTTCCGTTTTTATAACTTATTATAGTTTCTGCTTAAAAAGTAGACGATAGTCAAGTACTAGCGCCCCTTTCGGTAAATCTATTTTACCTAAGATTAGTATTGTTTTGTATTTTTTGCAAAAACTAAAATTTTAATTTTGAGTTTTATCAACGGTACTATTTTAATGCAGAAAATTTGTAGGATACTTTTTTAATAACTCGAAACTAGAAAAACAATGACAATAATAAAGCATTATGTGTTCTAAAATAATTTATGTCATGGAAATATAAATTTATGGTAAAATTTTGGCATTGCTTTTTATTATATTAACGAATAATAATTTTTTTTGGCCAAAACAGAATTATATGACATATTTTTATGTACGAGCATATATGTACGTCAAAAATATTCGGGGTTTATTATTTCTCATATCTTTTAATGGAAATGCTCTTTTCACGTTTTATATAGAATTTTAGTTTTTTTAAGTAATGGTTAAGATAATTGCATACCACAGTAAGACCCAAATTCAATCCTGGGCAACGTCCAAAAAGTAAATTACAACAAAGACCAGATAATATAGTAAAAATCATTCATTGCGTCGACCAAATCGTCTTCCATATTGTAAATAAGAGCCTGAGAAATTATAACACAAAATGATAATTTGACAGCTAAATCCATAGTTGCTCAGTTTTTGTGTCTTTACTTTTGTCAATTTGTGCATAATCGATAAAAAATTGTCGGGCAAAACAAAAAGGCGAAAAATCAAATGAAAACTGTCTTTTCGCTTTTTGTACATAATTCCAGTCCACTTTCGATCTGATGAGGAATTGTTAAAAATTAATTGTCATCTCATCAAGCCATGGCGACCGAGTGCTATGTATGAATGCTATTTTAGAATTTATAGGCCTATTTTAGAATTTTTATGTATGAATTTATAGGAATTTATTTATAAGTAAATTGTTTTTGCCATGGTTAGTTTTATAACTCTTTATATAGTAGTTGTCCTCATTTCTTGTGTTGTATTGGTGAATTTGTTGTATTTTGATTATGCCACTATTATATTTATTTAGGCCTTTCTTTATTTTAAAAATAAGTCAGCTTAATTCTTGCTTTACTATAGATATTAAAGATAATCTTATTGATAATATTACCAATATCGGAAATCATCACGTTCAAACATAGGTCGAAATTCGCCCAATCTAGGATATTCGGTATGATTGAATTAATCATTTCCCTGAATTAATTGGAAATAAAGAGAGAAATTGGAAAACTATTCGTTTCGCAAGCAAGTTTACTGTGGAAAATGTTGTTTACATCTTTGTTTACTGCAAGAAACGAATTGCTTTTAAAATTCCATATACAATTAACGTGAATTTAAAAACTGTGATACTGAAATATTTATATTATTATTTATTTGATTGTTACCTTATTTTTAATGTTTTTTTTCTTCAAAATTAGCTACAAGCAATTTACGAATATAATTATTCCTTTGTTTAATTAATATTTTGTTTAACTAATTATTTTAAATAGTTTCGCTTTTAAATACACATTTAAATCGGAATTTTAACTAATAAATTTATACAGTTTTTCTTTATTCAAAATTGATTACTATTGGCTTGATTTGTATATGTGTGTGGACATTAAGTAAAACCAGAAACTAAATAATAAAAAGAGACGTCCCAACCCATTTATAAAAAATATCCAACATTTAGTTCTGGGTTCCAATCGTTTTATCGGGTTTCAATCATCGTTGCGGGACAAAACCATCTATATTACAAGCCATATTGTTTGCATAATTATGCAATACAGTATTTCATGTAAAGTATGTATATGTATCATTGTATTTTATAGAATTGTTTAGCACCCGCAACGACGATTGGAACCCGTCAATTTTGGATATTTTTTTATATATGGGTTGTGACGTCTCTTTATATTATTTGGTTTCTGGTAAAACCTACCTTGACGTGTTCTTTAATTTTTTGTTTGTATTTATACTTTAGATAGTTTCCAAGCAATCCAAAACATGTCCCAAAAAATCTTTTTTGTTTTAAATCAGGACTGAAAGGGTTATATTATATTTATAATCTTGTGATCTTGTAAACACATAGAATGTGATACTGTTTAAATAACTTTGAATAATTTTTTTTTGTTTTCTACTGCAAAATAAGTCACTAAAATTTCAATGGAATTATTAAAAATTATTTATTATTTTTTCAATCTACTTTATTAATAATATGTAGTTTGTAATATCGTAAACACATAGAATGTGATATTCTTTAATTATTAGTCAAACTAATTTTGTTTTTTTAATAAACTTGTTAATATAAAAAATAAATAAATATTTACAACGTCTTAAATAATTAAGTTTTTTTTTTAAATAATTTGGCATTAAAAATTTTTTTTGTTAATATTTTGTATGCGTTCTTCCTTTTGACACAGAATACATAACTAAAAATCTGGAAAAAACACCTTTAAATTTTAAAACGACTGCATTGTTTCTCGTACACAAATTATTCGCCTTAAAGCATTGCCACATTTACTAACAGGCGGGTTTTACGTAATTAGATTTTTGACGACACATGTTAGTTTTTGACATTGTTTTTTGAATTATTACTATTTTTAATACAATTCTTAACCAAATTAAAGCTAAAATATGTTTGTGTCAAAAGTAAAACACAACTGACGTTTTTTTTCCGTAGGACATTTGCGACGGAAATAAAACGTAAAAAACGTTGGGTGAGTTTGGAAAAAGTTTTATAGATTACAAACAGATATTATACCATTTATTGCAAAATCTGTTTCTAAACAAAAAATAAAAAATAAAAAAACCCAAATTATTTATTGAAAATTAATGTTTTTAATAATTAAAAATGATTATTTCTTATCAATTAAAATAAAAAATGTGGATATATCCAGCCGTAAATTGAAATTATTTTTTTAGAAAAAGGTCCTTACATTTATCATGTGACAAAGCCTTTAAAAAATGATATTAACTAATATCCTGCCTTATCCTTTCAAGTATATGTAAAAACGGGAGTATGGTGGGCCCGGCATTTTTCGGGTTAGCCTGCTCAATGCTTTGCCGTAAATTTTAAATCAATCAAAAAAAGTTTATAATCCACAAGACTATATTCTAACCGGCAAATTGTTCCTCAATTTCCCTTTGAAAAAAATTATATTAAATTGGCAAAATATAAAATATTATGATGACTAGAAGCCCATTTTATTGGATTCCATTACCAATAAAATGGGCTTCTAGTCATCATAATATTTTATATTTTGCCAATTTAACAGTGTAACATCGTCTATTTATAATAAAAGATGTCGATTCACAAACTGAACTATAAAATTTGATATCGACATTATCATTTTTTTCGGTTCGTTTCTCGGCTTACAAATGTCGTGTTTTTGTCCAGAAATCGTGACTTCCTTTTTGTACTTGAACATTTTGACAATGTTGCATCTCATGTTTTTTTGTAGATGTCGAATTCGTTGAATGTAAATCGAGCATAAAGCTTGAAAACGAGTGAATATTATATTACTTCGAGTACTTATTGGTACATTTAATACACATTTCACCGCTCGTTTTTGTAGGATAAAAATTCCCTTTTATAAAATTTTAGCTGCTTCACTCCAAATCGGGTTTAAATATAACAGCAAGCTATACATATATCCATAATAGATGATGGTCAGTAGCTTACGCGGCAAAATATTTCTTAATTGTTTTAAAACGTATATATAAGGTAACATTTTTTTCCTAATAGTGTCAATGTGGCGGTTCGACTTCAATTTGGCATCAATAACCAGACCCAGATAAGTAAATGTATTGACTTTAATTAATTCTTCATCATTATAGGTTAACTTAGTATTTAAGAAAATATTTGTATCTAATATTCTATTTTTACATATGATAAACTTTGCGATGGGTTTTGGTACTTAGGGCGCTATACCACGTTATACTTTCAGCTCTTTTGGTAATTTCACCATCAATCACACAGTAATTATCATCGTTCTAACTGTCGGTAACATCAGCTCCGAGCATCATTAATTTTCATTTCGTCCAAAATTTTCGGCACTTCTACAGCGTATTTGTCGTCAAAATCTGACTAAATGGCTTCGGTGTATTAAACTACTGTTCCCTTGTACAGTTATCAGGTTCCATTCGTTTCAAATCACTTGAGTCTAAAACAAACTATGTATGTGATCACAGGTTTTAAGAGGTCATGCCACAATAAATATTAGTAGTTTTGACCACACATTTAAAAGGTTGTTGATACGGTATATGGTCAATTCATGTACGTGATGCAAAAAATGCTGAAATTAATAGACATCAAAAATGAACTGGTGGTGCTCCTCCGAAAATATTATCAGACGTGGAGAAGCTAGTCGAACAATTAGCGGGTGAAAAAGCAATGTCTGGATTTAATTATTATGCGGATTGTTTCTCTTAAACCCCTATTGTTTTATGTGAACAAGGCGATGACCAGATTGAAGTATTGAGCGGAGAGGAAATAAATCCAGTAACTACAATCTCAAGACTATCAATAATAGAAACTAAGCAAAGTTCAAGCCCGTCTAAGACTAAAATCAAAGCCGTTGGGCGTTTCAGACAGACTATGCATAAAAATTGGATAAAAGTCGTAAGAAAAAAAAGAAATAACAAAAATGATAACATTGATCAAGAATATTTAAAACTTTACCAAGATAAATTAGAATTATCAAAAGAAAAGCTGGCGGTATTGAAAGAAACCCTCGCTGTGTCGAAAGAACGCCTAGCTGTTTTTAAAAGAGTTCTTAAAACTATTCAATGTTTTTTGAAGAAGAATAACTCATTGAATAAATTGAATGAAGTAAGGAAACTGTAAGACTGACCACTGTGCAATGAATTAAAAACTTGACTTACATTTTATTTATTGTTATTTATTACTAAGATTTTTTTGATGCGATTCAATATACAATTTAATAAACAAATATATTAATTAATAATATTACTTCTTAAAATATGTTTTATGTTATTACACCCTGTTTAACTATTAATTTTTGAAACTATAATTTATCAAAGTTTCTGTTCATCTGTCCTCTTGTTCCTAAAGTAGATTGCTTTAAGTCACTATCCTCTTCTTGGGTGCCACCATCGTCGTCTCCTTCATCATTATCGGTATCTGCTTCAGAATCCTCACTATCATTCTCTAAATCATTAGGTTCATTTTGTGTTTCAGCCACGTTATGTAAAATGAAGCAGCATAATATAATTTTAACACACTTCTCCAAATTATAGCACAACATACCACCACTTTTACTAAAGATTCTGAAGCGGCTTTTTAATATACCAAAAGCTTGTTCAATTATATTTATGGTCAATTATAACCATAAATATAATTGAACATTATGTTCAATTATATTTATGGTTTGCTTTTGAAATTTGTTGTAATTTTCTTCTCTGGGCGAAGATCGGCTTATTACTGGGGTTAGAAGACAATGTTCAAGTGGATAACCACTATCGCCCAATAACCACGCATTTTCTGGAAACTTTTATAAATATGAGTGTCATGAGTTGAGCCGGGCCATCTAACCACCACATCGGTAAATATTGCATTTGAGGCGCATACCTACAAAATCCAAATTTCAATTCATACACAATCTTAGAAGTTTTATAACTTACTGCTTGCATATTAATGGAATAGTAAGACGTTCGGTTGAAAATGCATAAGTATCCCAAACAGGATGTGTCCCTACATGCGTCCCATCTATTGCGCCAATTACATTTGAGAAGCCGTATGTATTATAAAATCCCCGTTTTATTTTAGCCATTTCAACTTCATTTCTTGGAAAATTTATAAATTTTCCGAAATTTAAATTTAAATCGGAAATATTGCATTTGAGTCGCATAGTAAGACGTTCGGTTGAAAATGCATAAGTATCCCAAACAGGATGTGTCCCTACATGCGACTTATGAGTTATCATTCAGGTGATATGAAAAAAAACATTTAACTTTAATTTAACTTTATTTATTTTTTATTTTTTCACTATTACACTGAACTTTTAACTTATAATTACCGGTCTCTTTAGAGCCGGGAAACAAAACTTTATTACTGTTCTCTTTAGAGTCAGTATTTTGAATGAATCTTTATTTTTCTATTTTCTTAAAAGTGTTTTGATAAACATGTTGCAACATGTTAATTGTAATACAGTAATCCCTCGATTTACGTAACATCGAATTACGTAAATTCGATTTTACGTAAAACCCAAATTGTGTTTTTTCCAATTCCAATTACGTAAAAATTTCGATTTACGTAAACAAGAGGAAACGTCCTAACAACTTATAAAAACGAAACTAAGGTGAAATGCATCAAATTTGACATCTGTTAACATTTTTAGTTTTTTTACGAATACAAACAGTATTGTACATATAGCACGGGGATTTACACAATTAGTTTAAATATACCTGTTTAGTGAATAGATGTTGATTTTGTTTGGTAGTAGTACATAGTTAAAGTTCGTTTAGTTTGATTCAGATTGAATTTTTTTGTTAGTTTACTTTTTTGTTATCAAAATGTCATCAACTGCTAAGTTAAAACCAATAAAAAAAAACGTCAAGTTATTTCTTTGAAACAAAATACAGAAATAATCAAGCGTTTCAAAAATGGAGCGACCTTAAGTGAAATTGCACATGAACTTGAGTTTGCTGTATCAACAATACAAACTATAATTGCTAATTCCGAGAAAATTACCTTGCAATCTCAAGCAGCGTCAAGTTCAAGTGCTATAAATATTACCAAAATACGGAGTCCGTTGATGGAACGTATGGAGAAATTGCTGATGATTTGGATCGAAGACAAGACTGGAGAAACATGCCATTTAGTAGCTTTGTTATACGTGGAAAAGCTGTAAGTTTACACGAAGATTTAGAAAAAAAATGGGGAAAGCTCAAACGAGGAAACCTTTACAGCAAGTAAAGGGTGGCTGGAAAAATTTAAAAAAAGATACGAACTACATAACATTAAGGTTAGTGGAGAAGCAGCTAGTTCAGATCTCGCTGGAGCTAACGAATTTCGAAGCACTTTGAAAAAACTTATAGAAGAAGGCGACTACACCTCACAACAAGTATTTAATGTTGATGTAACGGGGTTATTCTGAAAAAGAATGCCTGAAAGGACCTTCATTGCACAGAGAGAAAAGACAGCGCCAGGATACAAAGTGTCAAAAGAACGCCTAACTCTTTTACTTGGAGGCAATGCATCTGGAGATTCCAAGATCAAACCTTTATTGATTTATCGATCAGAAAATCCAAGGGCCTTAAAAAACACGGCAAGATCCAGTTTAGGCGTAATTTGGCGATCAAATTCTAAATCATGGATGACCGCTAAGCTTTTTCAAGATTGGTTTCAAAATCATTTTTGCCCGGCTGTCAAAGAATACTGTCGAAAGAAAAATATAGCCAACAAAATACTGTTACTTCTTGATAACGCGCCATTTCATCCACAGAATTTAAACGATCCATCAGGGGCTGTCACAGTTCAATACTTGCCCAAAAATACAACAGCACTGATCCAGCCTATGGATCAGGGAGTTATAGCCGCTTTCAAAGCCTATTATCTGAGGCGGACTTTTCGTGAACTGGTCCAAAAAGTAGATCAACCACCAGATCAGGATGTTTCAGTTCAGGAATTTTGGAAGCAGTATAACATTAAAAATGTTCTGGAAAACATTATTTCTTCATGGGAAGAAGTAAAACCAGAGACGATGAATAAAGTTTGGAGAAAGCTTTGGCCGGAATGTGTAGAAGATAATAACCCGTATAATTTAGCAATCGTTCAGAATGAAATTATCAAGTGCGCTCAACAACTAGGTTTTGAGGAAGTTACAAATGCTGATCTGATCGAGCTTCTGGAATCTCAAGAATCTGAATTAACAAACGACGATTTAATTGAGTTAGAAGGAAACAGCATTAGCAGTAGTGAAGACGAAATTGAAGAAGCTGTGGAAGTTTAACTGTCTAGCAAAATGTTAAACGAAGCACTAGAGCATATTGAGTCAGGATTGAAAATATTAACTTTAAATGATCCGGATGCAGAACGTAGCAGTAAAGTGTCACGAGGAGTTAATCATGCTATAAACTGCTACAAAGAGCTTTATGATGCTAAATCCAGAGAGCGGAAACAGCTTCGGATTGAACATTTTTTTAAAAATAAATCGGTAGAAAAACCAACGGAGTAAATATAAATTACACTTATCACCGGTTGTTGTTAA
Source organism: Tipula confusa (assembly GCA_963556175.1). NCBI lineage: Eukaryota > Metazoa > Arthropoda > Insecta > Diptera > Tipulidae > Tipula > Tipula confusa. Next base: position 129,074,281 of record OY744476.1, on the reverse strand, counting down.
TACCTATTGAATATGAACTAATTTTCCAATATGTCTGAACTTTTATTTTTAGTTAGTCCAATGAATTTCATGTGAATTTGATATGTGATATTTTTTTAAATTTTGTTTGAAAGTTAGGTTAGTAAAACTGAATAAATAAATTTTATAACGTGTTTAGTAATTAAAAAATATGTGCATATGTACATAATGAGTTAAATAAGAGTTTTTAATCTGAAAATCCTTTGGTTAGAGCGGAAATGTTTACATTAAGAAATAAAAACCTTCAATTTTCCTCTATTTGGTACGTATATCCTGTTATTCATATGGATTTATATGAAAAAAAAACCTCGATTTACGTAATTTCGATTTACGTATGGGTTTTCAGGTACCGATTCCTTACGTAAATCGAGGGATTACTGTATTTCAATATGTCAATTAAGCATTTTATATTTATATATTTAATTACATTGAGATAAACAGTATTTTACATTTTATTAAATGTGATACTGATTACTGCTTATTAAGAATTACATTTTATTATTTTGTCTTATTTCCATTTCTCGGAATTCATAAGATTAATATAATACAACATTATGGGACTCGTTACTTTGTTGCATTTCCGTGTCTCGGAATGTAACTTGCGTCCCATCTATTGCGCCAATTACATTTGAGAAGCCGTATGTATTATAAAATCCCCGTTTTATTTTAGCCATTTCAACTTCATTTCTTGGAAAATTTATAAATTTTTTTGTTTTCAAAATGAAAGCCGACAAAAACTCCACTAAGTAGTAGTATAAAATTTATCCACTCACAAATTGAAAATTTCCAGTGCCCAATATATTAAGAGATGTTAAAACCTGTAATGATTCCAAATAGATATTAAATGTATGGAAACATTTTATGAAAACCACCAAGTAGATAATTACAATTAAATGAGGAGGAAGCGCTTTGCTTCTGTTAGTCGGTCTTTTTAAATGAATATATAATTCATCTATAATAAACAAAGCGGATTTTTGTATAGTGATATCGTACAAAAAATGTATTATCATCACAATCAAAAGGATTCTCACGATCACGAAATATCTTCCTTTGAATCCGAACGTTTCGTCTGCGTCTTCGAATTAACTACATTTACAAATCTGGTTTATAAAGCTGGTTTATAATTTTAAAATTTATTTAAATCGGAATGGTTTTAAAATTTGTTTAAAATAAAAAATTTAACGTGTCAAATGTCAAAACTTTATCAAATTTGAGATTATATACGGTGTTAAATAGATTTAATACCTGTAAATCGGGGTCGCAAAAAATATGAAAAATTTAACAAGTTGCCACTGTCATTTTTATCGAGGATGTCGATTTTGTGATTCAGCGGTGTTAAGTTACTTAACACGCTTGCGACTGAATGGAGGATATACCCCTTAAATGTAAATCTCTCGTCAAATTTAAATAAATGGTTAGCATATGCTTACGTACGTACCTGTATGTGTACTTCCGAAATAAAAAAAATTACAAAATATTGAAAAATTAATTTAATTATAAAAATAAATCGAATTTAGATTTAAGATAACACAACAAAATATTTTCAATTGGAAAAATCAAACAAGAAATTTTTTAAATGTTGAGCACAAATTTAATTAAATTCTCTAAATTTTTAATATCGTTCCGAGATTGATACAGTTGATACATTGATTTAAATTTATTTTTTTGATTTGAATTTATAAAAAAATATTTTTGTACGTTCGAAATTTAATTAAATATTTTATTTTACATATCACACACGTTTCGGTATCTGTCCCTTTCGAAATTTTATACATATTGAATTTGAAATAGAATAAAGCTTCAGTATTATTTCAAATATGTAATTTTAAAAGATAAGGGTAACGTCTCGTCCTTTATAATGTCTAGTCTTTAAAATTAAACATTAAACTGTTAGATCATTGATGTTTTGAGCTACTTCAGTAACTGGTGATAAATACTGAAATAGTTAAAACCAAGATACAGACACTAGCGAAACTAAAAATTATGTTAAGATTAATAACCCAACATAATAGAGAACTTACGCCAGTTGTAGCCTATAATCTACAACAAATTAATACATCGGAGTAATTAACCGAATTGAAAACTTCCTTTAAATATCTATAACATAGGCAAGCAAGGCATATCTATAGCAAGGTAGCAAATGTCCTACAAGAAGATAGATTTGAGGTACGGAGATAAGGCACTGCCTATAGGAACTATGCAAAATACAACTATTTGATTAGATTCAACAGCGATGATAGCAATTTAAACATTTGGAATGTGGTGGAACCAAAGAAGCTCAACCAGCTTACTGCAATACAGAAACGCTCAATTCAGACATATTATAAGAGAGAGTTGTTACATTCTCTATAGGTGGCTCGATTTTGATGTCTGCACTACAGAAATGTTGATTGATGTGATGCAAAAGACTATCTACTGATCGACTGAAGAAAATGCAAGTTTACTTCGGAATTATCATCATTTCAGGCGTAGTGATATCAGGATAAGTAACTTGCTTACTGAATTTTACGGTTACATCTCACAACTGCCATCAAGTTGAATAAAATAATCTATTTAATTAAGATATGCATCCATAGAAGTCGATCGATCACTTCTTATTTAACGGTAATAAAAATAGGGAAATGGAATCTGTTTTCAGTTACCAGAAATAAATGTAAAACCCCCAATCACTTAATACAATTTCAAGCTACTTAATGCTGCTTTATTTCTGACATTATGAAGCAAGTGTAACGTGCGTTTTTTTTACGTCACAAAACAAGTTGCGCTACCATGACAAACATGCCCGTTGGTAACGAGAACGGAAAAAAGAAGAAAAACGGACGGGTGGTAAATTTTTTTTGCTTGCGGTATTAACCCGTTGCTATATTTTTTTGTATATAAAAGAACCAAAATTAATCATGAGGAGGGGCAGTCAAGTTTGGAATTTATTGTAATTTAAATTAAAAAAATTATAAAAAAAAATAAATTTAGAATTAAAATTGAAAATGTATTGTAATAAAAAAATAAATTAATGTGTGTGATCATATTAAACAAAAAATTATGAAAATTTAAAACTGTTACAATAACGAGTGCATAAAACAAGTGCATACAATTACTAGAATATTCTAGAAGTATAATAATTATCGTGTTCAATATATAAAATGTATGTGTCGTGATCATTTTGATCAAAATTATAACATTAAAACACTATTGTGAATTATGTGATATAGCATATTGTAATAAAAGTTTATTGCATAAAAGTATATTGCATCTAGGCTTACCACCTTTCGAAAATACCAGAGGAGGACAGTTAAACTTTTGTTTTAAACAACAAGTCGAAAACATCGAAACATCCATTTTGGCAAATCTTCACTAAGAATTATTTTGATAAAGCTGCCAAAATAATTATAGTTCTAACTATAGCAAGCAATAAAGACTTCCATGTCGTCGATATGTGCCCAAGAATTTCTTTAAATTAAATTTTCGAGTAATTTCAAAATCCAATCTATTTTGGTCGAAGTTAAAAACGTCGTATCGGCATTAAAAACGTTTCATAAAAATAAACTTTCATTAAAAATCGATCTTTGCTCCCTTGTGATCTCCATATCACCCCCGTTATAGTTCCTTAATTTCTGGTGTTTACTATCAAACGTCTCTTTATTGTTAACCGCAGCACGATTTATTTCCTTAACAGCCATATCTTTCGTTGTGGTTGCGTTTAGCACATATTTTATATCATTGCCTTCACAATACCTTTGGAACAATTTACACGTATTAGCGTATTAGGAAATGCTCCAAGCTGGTCGATATTCACGGTATTGAATGGTATTGGTATCGGATGTAATTCCCCTTCCTTTTATCCTGATAGTGCTTTTGTATATCCCCGCTCGATGCAAGCTGCCATAAATTTTCATTTTTGGAATCAAAACATTTCTCTGGAGCAACCAGATGCCTTCTGAACTCCACATCACTTTAGTTAGGTAAATCACCACTTGATCATTCTAGGAACGACACATGTATTTGCCCTGCGACAGGCTTACATGTAAACTGGCCGGATGCATCAGTTCTTCCCCATCGTTTGTTTTCCGACTCAGCACCACCACATGCTTCATTTGAATTCCTGGTCGATATTCCATGACAAAATCGTAATCTGCTAATTTTAGCCACCATATTGAAATTCTTGGTATTATTTTTTTTTGTTGAACAAGTTTGTAATGACGCACAATCGAGTATCATCGCGACGAAGGCTAAGGCTTCTAATTCGTATGAATATTACTTTTGATCACATTGGCTGGTCTATCAGTTTAAATAGACCACAGGTCAACTTTTTTTTTATACTGATTGACTTGCAACAAACTTCCACCTAACCCTTTCGATTAAGCATCGGTAACCACTTTATGTTCTAAATTAGAGTCTTATATTGCTAACGTTTTGCGATTTACTAATTTAGAATATAAACGCTGTAGCGTTTCCAATAATTTTGCCAACAATATTAAAGTTTTTCATGAAATTTCGAAAGAATCCTGCCAATCCCAGAAACTGTAGCCATATCTAGGTTCCGTTCTTCGGCTGTGGAAAATTTACATCGGTATGTGAATTTGATCTTCCGGGTGTAACTCGCGATCGCTCTAAAAATTCTACCTTGCGTTTCAAGACATGACTATTTGCCAGGTTAAGAAATGAACCATGTCACTTTATTACATCTAACAACCGCTCTAATTTTCCGATATCATCTAGATATACCACTATTTCCCCATTAGTCTCGTCAACTATTCAATTCTTAATGTTCTTGAAAATAGCAGGGAATCGGCCTACTCAAATGACACTTTAAAAGACTAATGTCTATCAGCAGTAACAAAAGCGGTTAAGGATATTGAATCTGGAGTATTCTAAACTCAACGCTACCTGGTAATATCCTGATGGTAAATCCAAAACGGTGAAATAATTAGTTTCGAATAAACGTTGAAGTAGATCTTCCATAATCGCTAAAAGAGATTGGTGTTTCACCATTATAGCGCTTAATTGTCGATAATCTACTCACATGTTTTCCTCTCCTGTTTTCTTTTTAAGAAAACCATTCGCCATCTTTACTCGTTCACATTCACCACCGTATTGTCGTTCTTTTCCAATCCTACTCTTTGTTATTTACATTTCCGGGTCGCACTCTAAAAAATGTGATATTTATCTTTCTGGTGGAGGACATTTTTGTTTTCGTGGAGGATGGTTGCAATTTCTTACAAAAGGAGGACAGTCCTCCACAAAGGAGGTCGGTTGGCAAGCGTAATTGCATCGTATATTGCATAAAACATATTGGATTAGACTGTTCTAGAAAAAATAAAATTTATCAAGAAATAAATATTAAGTGAGTAGATTAATTTGGTTCAAAGTTTTTGGTGTAAAAACAAAAGAAAAATATAAAAATAAAATTAACTAAGTATTTACAAATAAATATTTACATCAAACTTGTAACAACAACATCAACATACATCACCAACAACAACCAACATACATCACCAACAACAACAAAAACAACATATATAAAAAAAATCATAATAATTTATCTTTTAAAATTGATGTCGGTGTCGGGTAGTGGGTAAGTTAGAATTAAGAAAATTTTTATGTCTAAAATATTTTTTTTTGGATCCTCTTGATTGTTTTTGTTTTTTTTTGTTATCATAAATTTCTAATAGCTAAATTTTATAGCAATAACTTATTTTTTCTTATTTTTCTCGTTCTCCTGCATCGGGTATGTTTGTTTTCTATCTACTTATAGTGATGTGTAAATAAAAATGAGTGGTTAAACTACGTTGGTGAATGATGGTGAGTTGAAGGTGAGTATTTATTGGTATAAGATGATAAGTTGCATTTCTTTCCCTTGCGGTAAATTAAAGATCATGCATGCCTTTGCAAACCCCACGCCTCATCCCTGAGCTCTAGCCGGCTAAAATCACCGTGCAAAGGTCTCTGCATGGTTATTCTGTTAATTGTGTTTAAATACATTCAAGTTCCGTTACACAAGGCAGCGAATGTCTTTCAAGTTGCCATTTTATTTATTTATTTAATCAATTTGGTATAAAAAAGACAAGCACATATGGAAGCAAAACATAAAAAAATTGTTTCCATTAGATAAAAAAATTTTTAAATTTTTACAAAACAATTTCGCTCATTTTACACATTACATCTTGAGCATGTGCCCATTCATGATGGAATACACAACAATAGGTGAAATAATAATATTTAACAACAAAATACGTGCTATATTATCAAGTAGCTGCCTCAATTATAAGACAATAGATTAGCATAGATCAGTGTTGGTTTTTATTTATGTATAAATAATATTTTAAATAAAACCATAGACAACCATTAGTTGTGTATGATAAAACTACAAACTTATTTCATCTTGAATTTATTTTTGACAATATTGTTTTTTATTTAATATTTCGAGCCAGATTACTTTGACGATAAGAAGTAGACTGTCGGAGTTTCGTTGTTTTATGTTTTATTATATTTTATACAGGTTGCTATATGATATTTTATATGGAGTTATTTAGTTTTTATATTTTAATTTATAAGAGTACACATACTCCCCTCGGAGGAGATTTATGTACATGTTTAAATCGGACATGTTTTTGTGAGTTCAATGGTTCGCTTTTTATTCAAATTGCACCTGGTTTTAGTCGGTCTAATGAAATCGATGTTTTCCATTTACGTCTGTGACGTAAGTATTCCTTTATTTATTTATAACGTGGAACAGTCCGTTATAAGGAAAATCTAGGGAAGGTTTAATTCTATCATTCCAAACTTAAACGTATTCTGCGTTCAGCAAGTTTTTTGGGATGAAAACATTATTTTCATTGTGCTGTGGAGGACAACAATGGTTGTCCGTACACAAGCTCTGCTTGTGTACATTTAAGGTCTACGCAAAATTCTGAACAAATTCCAAGAAGAATAATTGGAAACTCGTCAATTAGTTGCATTTTTGAGAGCTCTAATTGATGCTATTAAGTGCCTAGGAACCATTTAATTAAACCGTTTGCAATGGATGATAAGGTGATGATCGTATTCTATGCGATCCAAGAATCTTCATCAATTCTAAAAAAATAAAGATTCGAACCGATCGGTTGTAATTTCGAGTGGTACGCCGAAACGAGAAACGTATTTTGAACAAATGTCCTTGCCACTGTTTCAGCTGAAACATCTTTTAAGAGGTAAGCTTCGAGCCACCGTGTAAATCGATCTATTATCGTTAACAAATATTGAAAACTATTTCTACTGGAAATAAGTTTTATTGACGCTTTTACACCGGAATGAGAAATTTGGCGAGTGAATTCGAAACCATTGCGTCTTTGCTCTTCTGGTACATAAGGTCTAGACGAGGAGTCTAGACCTTACACACCATCATTTATATTTACAATTTTTAAATGGGATGTGCTCAAGTAAATATTTTAATTTGTTGAAATTTTTATGTATTAAAATATCACAAGATCATTAAATAAGATAATAAATAAATAACAAATTAAAATCCAAGTGAAAATAAAAACGACATTTTATTAAATAAATTTGTTTTTATATTTTTATATATGCATCTGACCGCGATTTTGAGAATTCTCTCTTCGTCAGTGGTTACTTAACTACTCAAAAATACTTTGAGCCGAACAGTCGATTGGGATCGTTGATCATTTCTAGTAGTTCTATGTCTGTTTTTTATAGACCAACCACTGCATCAAGATTTAGAGTAGGACTTTCATCTGTTTCTGAATAAATGATTCTGTCCTATGATTTCTGGTACGCGACAGCGCGGCCGCAACCTAACTGGCTTCTTCCTTTATATATGACGTATGTTTGTTATTATTTGAGCAAGGTAGTCCAAATATCTAGTTTGATGTTAAAACTACGATTATCTACAAAGTAGCGGAATTGTTAAATTGATTGATAGATCATCACGTCAGCGCTGCTCTCTATCGAAAAAAATAGTATTTTAGTTCGGCGGGTGAGAGTTTCTTGGAAAAGAATGATAATGGTTGCCAAATTCCTCTGTTTAATTGTTCTAAACAAGGGGTGAGCGAGAAGCGTTGTGAAAGCAATCATTTCTTTGAGGTTATTAAATATTTTGTCGCATTCAGCAGGTCACGTAAATACTTAGTGAATTTTACTTGAAACGTTTCGTTTTTAAAGTATGTTTTCGTTTTGGATTTTTTGCCCGAATTTCCGTATTTTTTTGCTAGTTTTATGAAAGCTTGCCAGATGACTATTTATTGGTGACAACAATTCGGCAATACCTGGGATAAAACGATTCGGCCATACCTGGGATAAAACGATGGTAATATTTTATCATCCCGACGAATTGTTGGGTCTGGCGAATAGACATCGGCTTAGCAAATTGTCCAATTGGGGTTACTTTGCCCTTGGACGGAAGTGTATGCTTTTTTCATAATGTGGTGGCTTAAAAATCTAAGGATTCCACGTCAAATACAAATCTGGACGTATTGATTTGTATACCGCAGTTTAAAAGTTTCAGGAAAACACAGTTTGAGATGGAATTTGCGTTCTTCGACGGAACGAGATGCCACTAGCGCGTCGTCCACATACACCTATACGAATTCAAACTTTTTAAAAAATATGAGATAAATCTCTGAAAAGTTTGGAAACTATTGCGTAAACTAAATGGAGTTTTTAAAAAGTCGAGTAAACTGAACGGGGTAGGTATTGTTCAGTTTCTGAAAATAAACAAATGGGATTAGTTGTTCAGGATAGCATGAAAAATATTTACTGCTGGATGACGCCTATACTAGAATATATTTGTTTTAGTTTTGTCGTTATAAAGTTGTTTATAAACGTAACGTCTCTCGCCGAACAAAATAAAAAATAATTTGTTTTTTTGCGAAAACCAATGTTCTCGAAATTTGTATGCTTGTAATTGTTTAATTACCTTTTTTCTGATGTGGTATCGTAATACCAGATTTCCTAAAGCCAAGTCCTATATTTTATGCAGATTGCGCTGCTATATTACTTGGATCACGTCAGGTTCACCAATTGTAGTTTTTTATTTATGTATAGTTACTATTTTATTAATAAAACTACAAATTTATTGATTTTAGGTATTGGTATTTGTTTAGCTTACGATGCGCTAACTACGCCATTTGGTATACTATTGCTTTTCACATTTTATAAATTAGGGTGCTATTCTTGTTATTAGGATAAAGTTTCCTTAAAATCTTTGAACATTTTTAAAAATTTATAGTAGTCTTTTTTAAGTTGTTGTGTTATTTTCATATCATTGTTCGTTAACGCTGTAAACTGAACTGGTTTCTTAGTAACTCTCAATACTTTAGATAATAGTTTGTTGAAGTTTATAATATTGCTCACAATAATTTGTATAGTTGTGCTAGTTTTTCTTCCTTTTTTAAGATTGCTACTAGTGATGGGAAACTATCAGTATCGATAGTATCGATAGCACCCTAAATATCAAAAATATATACATCGATCGATTTTTTTTAAACGAATTTAAATCAATATGTCAATCATAAGTCATTCACGAGTCAGTTTAGGTAACGTAATTACATATGTTAATTAATAGGGAATCACTTACATATTTTGATTAAATTCCTCGAACATTTGGAATTTTTTTTAAAGGCTGCTGATGTTTAACCAATTAAAAAATGTAATATTTGTACTTACAATAATTGTAACTACAGTGTAAGTACAATAATCGTACTTCAAATATTTGTATTTTAGTTTGGCCTTAGCGGAGCTTTTCTAAGTTTATTGGCATCTACAAAGTATGTTTTGTTAAGGATGTATTTGTTATACAACGGTTAATTCAATTTATTTATAATGTTTAATCAATTTTTTTTAAACCTAATTTGTATTAATTTTAAATTTTTGTGTCAAATAAAGTGTACATAAATTAGATTTTTGGCGATTACATGACGTTTTGGTCATAAAACCGTTAATACAACTGATTTGTAATTGATTAATTGATTGATTTAGAATGTACGACCAAGTATTAAGCAGGATCTTCCGGATATTTGGCCAGGCCCACCGTACGCCCGTTTTACATAAACTAGGAAGGATAAGGCAGGATTTTAGTTAATTTATTGAGATCAACCCGGTTACAGACAACTTGACGTCCAATAGTTAGTACATTTTTTTTACTGTTAGCATAAGACAATCACAATTTTACAGAACTGCTCTGCATTTGTGCATCTCTTGTCAGCAACTCCAATGTACCACCATTCATCTGTTATCTGCAAGCGTTCCCTGAAAACAGAATCTATTAATTAACTAATTACTCTAAGCCGTAGGCTATAATAAATTAATTCATAATATAAAAACATCTTACATTTTATTAAATTTTATTAAATATTACAAATCAATTGAATTAACTGCATTAACTATAGTAAATTCAAAATAATGACCTACATTGCTGAATGTTTCGTTTGTTTCGAAAGCCCAATATTATGTTGAGCTCTCAATTTAATAAATTGTTTCTTGTTATTTGGATGCATTTATTAAATTAAAAAGACAATCATATTCTTTGTCAACTTAAAACGTTCTATTAAATTTAAAACTCAGAATGTGAAGTCTGTCTAATTTTCAAGGAACATGCATATCATTTTCCATTATAATTAAAACTTTGTCATTCTCAAAAAAAAATAAAAATAATAATAACGAAACGAGAGCAAACAAATTTTTTAACATTATCACTGCATTATCAAAATAAAAATTTTAAAGCAAAAAAAAACTTTTCTCTGGCTTTCTTCAATAAAAAATGTAACTTAAAATTAATGAAAATCTAAAATGACCAACCCATTTTCATTATAATGAAATTGTTATAGTTTTTTTTGTAAATAAGCTTTTAAGTTACTTCTAAAATAAATTTTTTATTTTTTGTTTTTTTACGGTTTTCATTTGTCTTTATTATGTACATAAGCATAAGGGGTAAAACACGTTACAGAATCTCTATAGAAGCTGTATAAAGTTTCTTTACTTCTTTCATGTATGTATGGATATTTAGATTTTCAAATTTTTTTCTTGTATGGATCCGATTAAAATGGAAACCTATCACAAAATACTAATTTTGAAAATATTTATTTAGACACTTTAATCAAATATAATTATAATTTAATTTATCTCATTTTTAAAAGACTTAAGTTTTCAACAGAAATTTTTAATTTTTTTTTTTGGTTTTAAAAGCAATTTAGATGTCTTTTGGGGAAGAATTTTGGTTAGTTACAAATTTATTGTATTAAAACGTAATTAAATCAATTTATTTTAAATAAAAATGTTATTAAATAATTTTAAAAAGTTTTTTGTAAAAATTTGTAAAATTGTTGATTGCGGATATGTCAACGATATTGTTGGTTTTGTTACTAGGTTGTATTTCAAACTTTATAATGAGTGTCGCATTAGTAAAGTAATAATCGCATCCATAAATTTTGGCAACCAAACTATTAAATAAATTAATTACTTTTTTTAACTAATTATTATTATTTGTTGCGACAAAAAAGTGATTCCCTACAATGTGAGTCAGTATGTTGTATGGTAAAAGATCTTTGAGTTCATGCGATAAACCCCAGAAGAGCGGTTTATTTTTAATTTATGAAGGTTATGGTTCTCCTTTTCACAAACCCACGGTACATGGTTATCCTTTTCACAAATCCGTGGTTTGAATTTGCATAGTTTCGTCTGCACTATCTAGTTTTGTGTACACATGATGAACATTGTGCAAATTAGTGAAATATTTAATTAATATTAATAAAGACGTTTTGTTTGTAGTCCCTAATTACAATATACCTAGGAAAAAAATGTGATGTAATTCGTTACCATTTAAAAAAAAAATAGACAATTTTCAACTGCGCTCATTGTTGAGATGTTAACAATTAAAGTTTTCAAATCACATTGTCAAGATAATGTTAGTTTTTTACAATACTAAACCTTCCAAAATTTTATTAGTCAATATTCTCATCTTTGTTCATCAGACCTTTCAAACTTTTGGTATTCAGTTTCCTTTAAACCTATACAAAAACTTACAAAAACTGTAGCTTTACAGGGGCCAATTGAAGATCACTGTCATTTTTTGATGTTTGCTATGAACGTATGTACTTGGAATAAAGAGAGCAAACTGAAAATAAATAACTTTTTATTAGACGCATGCAGATAACCATCCGATATTTTTCTTGATCAAATTGTGCATGATGTGTGGTATAAATAAAAGAATGGAAAATATTGTAACCAGTTCTTAGATTTTGAATGCAGAGTTCTTCTTCTTGAATTCATCAGATCATCTGTATCAGGCATTATAGGAAATATTGTTCAAAACTAACAGGCTTGAAACTGTTCAAATATTCTGTTGTGTTATCACCAAAATCTGCAATAGTAATGTAAATGTATAGTTAGATCATTTTGACTATTAAAATCCCTTTTTTACGATATAATGCCTTAGTATTAAAAAGCATCACTGCTCTAAGAGAAGAAATTATCAGTGACTATAAAGGATGATCCGTATCGGTCAGTTATTGATGAAGCAAAAAAGGCATATTAATACCATCTCAAAATCATTATGTACGAATATGATAGACAGATAGCGACAATTGACAGAAACATAGTGCCAGCGATTTATGGTTTGCTTGTTTTTATTAGCTAGACAGCTGAAAGAAACAAAATAATTAAATGTGAGGAATATAATTATTTGAGCAGAATTCATTCCAATAGTAGTTTGAAGTCTCATTTCCTTATCTTCGGTGCTGTCTGTTACTTCTAAGATGGTGGTGTCAGAGTAGTTTTTAGCTTTTATGTTCAACCTTCAGTTCAGACTTTATCAAAAGCACATTATATTCGTCGGACAATTCTATTTGTCTAACTTTATAAAATACAAGAGCCATATTGCTGTTTAAAAACTGTTTTTCGGTTAATTACTTAAACTAATTATGTCCCGTTTCGTGGCATATTACATTCTAAGTTACTTGTAGACCACATGCATTTCAAAGTTGTTCATTACAGTATAATCTAACTAACCATTATATAAGAGTTGCCTTGTCACTCTTATTGGAAATTATGTGTATTTTTAAATACACATTTAAAAATATGGAAGGTTACGGAAACAAAGGAACCAATCCCAATTCCAATTTTCAATACTTCCTAGATAAATGAGAACTTAAATTGAAATTGAGAATCTCAAGACCTTCCAAATTTTCGCCTTCACCACTGTAAGCACTTCCAGTCAGTGTCAGTGAAAGAGTTGGTTGTGCTTTCCGGTCAATAGCAGATAGAATTCTGATATAGGTCGATCTTGGCATAAAGATATCATTATTATGTTTGCTTTATTTTATGGGTGCTATTTTTCTGGGACCAATGATTCATATTTTTCCCGGTCTCCAATTTAGAAGCACGTCTACGAGAATATCCATCTTAATTTATTTCGGGCTACTGCTTTCATTTTTACCTATAATTTGCAAGTTATTTCTTTGCTGCTACACATAGTTATTTTCCAAATCATTGCAGGGCTTCCGACTTTCCTTTTACTTGGGGTTTCCAGTCCAATGACGTCCTTATGATACATTTAATGCGGTTGCCTTAGAATATGACCAACCTATCTCGATTCCCATTTCTTTATTTCGGTCTCATTCTCAAACTGCCTCATGATTCTGTGCAGTTCGATGTTTGTTATAATGGGCCAGAAGCACTTCAATAATTGTCAAACGCACTTATTTAAAAAAACCTATAGTTTCTGTATGATTTTTTTTATATGACTCACACTCAGACAGTAGCACTGATTTTACAAATGAGTTGAACATTCGTTCAATTACGCGTTATTGATTCAATATTGTTCTATGTATATATCATTACTAATCCACAATTTTAGATTGTACTCCTGGCAGCCGATTGAGTTGGAACGTTTCATTAAAAATGTTCCTTGTTTTTGTATATTTTAATCTGCTTGTATTGGATTTGCTCCTATTTGAATTAGTGTGTTTCATTGCACTTGTTTGATTTGAAATTGTACTATAGCCAGTGGTTGGTCGCTGTAATTTCTGCGCTCCCTTAATGCTGGCCTCGTCTAGTGATGTGAGGAATTTTTAATTGACTGTTACATGGCATATCTTATTTTTAATTCTGTCATCCGTTGATGTCCATGCATATATTGATGTCCATGCGTATATTTTGCGAGTATTTGTGATCTGCAGAAGACGACTAATCTTTCTCCATTGTTATTTAAGAAAAAATCCAACGCATTTTCACCCATGATGATGTTAGGTAATTGTTTTCTGTTCCAATTTTTGCATTTAGATTTCACGACAATCTTATACTGAATAATAATGTCCAGTAAATACATAAAAGTACTATTCAATTTAATGACGTATTTCTCCTTAACACCAAGTTTGTCGTACATTCTAAATGTCTGGTTTATATATTTAAATATTAAATATTCAATAACAACAAAATTATGGTTTTGGTACAGAACATCATACAAATTGTAATCACATAATAATAAATAAATAATAACAAATGATGATGATAATCACAATAACGATTATTGTAATAATACTAATTTTGGATAGTCCATATAAAATCACAATAAAATATGTTTTAACAATCTCTGTTATTATGTAGTCTGTATCAACTGAATTAATCTGTCTCAGTTTATTGGTCTAAATATTTATGAAAAATCAATAATCTTTTCAATTACATCGGAAAATTCGAGTACTGCTGTTACTTTAGAATATTATTTCAAATTGATATTGACTCAAGATTGTCAAATGAAGATTAGAAAAATGATAAAACAATACATGAAAATTATCTGGAAACCAAAAACCGTATTTCATCGTTTATGTGTTATATATATATATATATATATATATATATATATATATATATATATATATATATATATATAATATGTATAACTATATCTATGTATATTTTTAAATATATAATATATGTATATATTTATATATATATATATATATATATATATATATATATATATATATATATAAATATATATATATATATATATATATATATATATATATATATATATATATATATATATATATATATGTGGCGTAGCCTGGTTTTTGGAAGTGGGGATGAAATGAAATGTAATTTCACTAATTTCATTTGCAATTCCGAGGCTTAATGTCGGGTGATGTTCCTTTAAGTGTTATAACATTTTATGTATTATAAGTGTTATAACATTTTCTAAATAATTAAGTGCTTTAAAGATCTGTGCTCGTTCAATAAATAGATTAGCTTCATAAAGTTTCCCTTATTCAATGAAATATCTAACTCTTTACTCTATATAACCTTTTTGACTACTGTCTAACTAAGACTTAAGTCTGCATGTATAATATTCCCTACCTCTTTGTATATAATCACGTCACAACCCAATTTGACACTTTGACAATCCATCATAATTAATTGTCAAGCTCAGCTTAATATTTTGTTATGTGATCAATCCTACTGCCACCAATTATCGAATAGCATATACAAGTCATAAGCTTTATATGTTGATCAATAGCTCAATATGAATGTAATTAGCTTAATCATAATCTAGGAAACATAATTGTAACTAAATTGTAAAATTCATCTCTAAAAACTAAAATAATCTTCTTTTTGGATTGAACCGTGAAGACTACAACATCGGTCTAAATTACAAAATTAATAAATCATATTAAAAATTAAAGTTATTTTTTATTGTCTGGTAATTTTTAGTTGTACAAATTAAAATTCAGTTAAAATTGTGGTTTGGAATTGATCAACTACAGAAATAATTATTTTAATGCAATCATTGAGCTTGAATTTTAGATACAGTTGCACCTGTATCTATACATTGCTGGAGGTCGCAGCAATATCAAGAGTATTTTCAAGATGATCATTTGAACTTTTTGTTTATAATTTACCTTCTGTAAGCTTCAAATGCAAAAATCCTGCTCACAAAATTGGATTTATAAATTCATATAATATTATTAGTTACGAGTATTTAGTACGATTACGTACTTCTCACAGCGATTGCTAGATATATCGAAATATGCCATTTGCATGATAAAACTATTCTTAATCTACAGCCATTACCATACAATCATAAGATGGGGATTAGGGTAATTTCTAGGCCAATATTCCTATTCATTCATAAATTTCATGAAGTATGATGAATATTGACTGTTGTAACGTTTTTCACAGAGAATGCTAGATATATCGGAATGTGCCATTTGCATCATAAGACTATCTTTAATCTACAGCCATTACCATACTACCATATGATGGGGATTAAGGTAATATCTAGTCCAATATTCCCAACCATTCATACATTTTATGAAGTATGATGTATATTTACTTTTGTAACGTTTCTTACAGAGATTACTAGATATATCAGAACATGCCATTTGCATAATAAGATTTCTACAGCTTTTCTTTTAAATCTTTTAGTTTGTACGGCATGTTTCTAAAATTATTGTTATTTAATTTTTTGAATGAACTCAAAATAATATTCAAACAAACTTTGTTTCTGATGCAAGCGATAGGACTGGCGGCCAAAAGACCTTTAACATTTAATTTGTGCATTTTGTATAAATAACCATATGAGGGTTAACTTTAATAACTTTGGGATTTCGAGGAATAGCTTTATACTTTTTTAAATCATCATATCTCACCCATTTATCATTTTGTTTACAATAGATAATAAAGTGTCCAGATATTGAACCTTTAGGCAGATCCCCTTGACCAAGTATTTTGAAACTGACTATTTCTGTTAAATTATAAGGAATACTAAACAAAATAATAATCGATTTTTGGTTGGTTTTCAATAATACTTTCGGTATAAATGGAAACAACCTCATTTGATTGAAACAAGTCGGACAACTGTGGGGTGGTACCTCTTCTATACATTAGTTTAACTTACTAAATCCAAGTTTCATAAATGTTATCATATTTGAAAATATAAAAATTTCGCTCTTCTTGCACGACTGTTGCACATTGATTGCATTCAAATGTAGCTGCTAAACTGAGGAGGCTTTTGAGCACATACCCTGCTATGTCTTGAATATTACAATCGCAGTTATCTTTCACTCCAAAGATTTCAATGATCAACTCTTTCGGAACCAGAAACGCACTTTTCAAATTATTTCTTAAAATATTCTCAATAATTAATTTTACTCGTCCTTCCATGCTACAGTTGCTTATGCCCAAATCTTTTACTGCGGCTGCCAAGGTTTGAACTAAAGCGTTAACTACACAAGGGTTTGTAAAATAATCACAAGATACTGTACCATTTTGCAAAACTAGTAATGTTTTCCCAGGTAATTTAGTAATTATCGAAAGCAATATTCTTTTTCTATAATTTTACTCGACCGTTTTGGATTATTATAGTTATTATTTATTTTAGACTTTGAATTTTGACTTAATAATTTAAGAGTATCGATTGTGCATTCTGACGGTGATTGGATTTTGATTTCTCTCATTTTATTCCAAATTTGTTTTTTGGAGTTATGCATTCTTTATTTTTTGCGCTTCCACACGGATTGGTATAGTTGTGTATTATTATTAATATACGCTTCGTTTTTATCCTTTTGGGTATATACTTTTGGTATTTTGGTTGTATTTTTTTAACTAACCTTTTTGGAATACCTGTAGTTATTTGTTTGTGAACTGACAAATTTCGATCATGTATATCTGGAATAAAACGACCTATTTTTGTTGGTAGCTTACCAATACTATTGGAAGTCTTAAGCCTACGTTTCATTGTAGGAAAATAGTTTTCAACATTACTGTTGCTTTGCCTAACCATTCAAAATATCCTCCATAAAGGTAAATAATTCATGTACTTCTTTAAAATTAAGTTTAAACAATTGGGATTATGAAAACTGTTTAAACCACCAGCCATTCTATGATATTCTAAATTAAGCGCATTTGAATAGACCTCTTCCAGAATCATTTTCATGTCTTGTAAGTGTGGACTTTGGATATATATATGTCTTGTGTTGTCTCTTGATTTTTCTGGTATGGTACTCATTACTTTATTTCCTTCAAAGCAAGTTACTGTGCTACATCTTCATTGCTTTTAAAATATCTCCACCAAATATGGGATAATTGTGTTCTATTTGAAAAATTATTTTTTACTTTATTAAAATTGCATAATTTAGCCATTTCGTTACTACTAACAGTGGCTAATTTAACATGTGAAAAATCACAATTTTTTAAGCATTTCGCACAACAGTTACATGAAGAGTACTTCATTTTTTTTTATAATTATTTTTATGCATTTTTTTTGTGTTTAACAATTGATTAAGCTGTAACTGGTAACAATAAACAATAATATACCTTTCTTCTAAAAAAATAACGGTTGGAACCAAAAATAACAAGAATCCTTAAAAAAAAATGTCCAATAGAACTCCTAGATTTAAACGACTGTATGCAGTATACAACAAAACAAATACTTTAGTCTACTTTTATTAGCTTAGTAAACCCAAAAACCAAAATTATAATTAGTTTTAAAAAAAATGTTTAAACACTTTACACAAGACTCAATGAATAGAAAAATTTAACGCCAAAAAAATCCTATAGTTAAAGCATAAATATATAAAGACTAAGTAAAATTATTACAAGCAGGAAGAGTATACCGTTTAAATATGTAAAAATTATTACAAATTATTTTGTTATACGAAAATAACAGTAGAATTAAAAATATATTGCAACAGTGCGATAACACAAAAAAAAATATTTTGGAAAACGTTATACTAACAGAATAAACCAAACTTTTTTTTTTTTGTTTATAACCATTACCGAGACAAAAGTAATTATGCGGTAATGGTTAAACGTAAAAGTATTTTAAAATAAGTGTCGTATACTTCAAAAAATGTTAAATGGTTGGGAATATTGGCCCAGAAATTACTCTAATCCTCATCGTATGGTTATATCAGAATCCAAATAATATGAAGAGACGTGCCAACCCATATTTAAAAAAAAATCCAAAATTTGGTTCCGGGTTCCAATCTTTTTGCATACTCATGCTATACATATTCCGATATATCTAGTAATCTCTGTGAGAAACTTTACAACAGTCAATATACATCATACTTCATAAAATTTATGAATGGATGTGAATATTGGCCTAAAAATTATCATAATCCCTATCGTATGGTTTGTAATGGCTGTAGATTAAGGATAATTTTATCATGCAAATGGCATATTCCAATATATCTAGCAATCTCTGTGAGAAGTACGTAATCGTACCTAGGGTCTGTCCCAAACACCGACTTATTTCAGACTTATTGACGCCATCTTGAATAAGTCGACCAAGCCGTCCCAATTGATTTTGCAGTCTTATTTTGACAGCTCCATTTAAATACAAATATTTTTACAATCTGCAAGTTGAATACTAAAAAAATTAACGCACAAATTAATTAAAATTGATAACCAACGAACATTTATATTATTGATTATATTATATTGACACGAAATAAGTATTTTATATGGGCTAAGTATAATTTTTTCTTGTTTAGTCAAGTCACATATCTACTTTAGTAGCGCAACACTTTTTCGTGATAGATTTCGGGTTAACTATACGTCTAATTACATTAAATGTAAAAATTATGCTACAAATCGAATATTACCAAAATCCTGAAAACACACAATGGTTAGTCTATCAAAACAATTTATTCATAATTTACTTTTCGTCTTGATATGCCGTTAGAATTCAGTTGATTTTTTTTTAGTTTGACCTATACATTAAATTCAAACAGCATCACTCTGTAACATTACGTAGTCAGTTGCTTTTTGAAATCATACTTACCTTAGTTATGGTTGTTAGTCACTGTTCTTTCATTTTCTAAACAACTCAATCATTTTGATTTAATTTTTAATTTTTATTTTATAACAAACAATACATCAACAATTAATAAATAAATTAAACTTTTAAATGTTTTGTTGCAATATATACAAAAATTATTAAACGATAATTTAAAACTAACTTAAAACTAAATCAGTTTAGAGTAGAGATTTCAATATATAATCAGTAAATTTGAAATTCCGGCCGTTCTTACTAGTTCTAGTTACTAAAACCTAGCAAATTACAATCTTGTGCACAGACTTTAATTAGTTAGTGTAAAACAGCAATTCCTTGGTGTTAAATGTACGTATATTTATTAAATTCATACGTGCAACTATACAGTTGACAATTCCCCAAGCACAATAAATAGCTTAACTATAGGAAATAATAATATGAAGATGATTACGCCACAAATAAATTTAGGCCAAAAAAAAATTTAGGTCCTTTTGCCAAATATTGTTTACCTTTATTCGCTACTATTATGTTTTGAGGCTGATTTAATACAAACTACTTCGCAGCTCTCTTTAAATAACCTACGTTACTCCAATGAATATAAACAAGGCAGTTTGGACTGCCTGCATAATGCTATTTTCTATATTTGGTTTAAATGTTTTCTCCAAAAGATAGCTTAATCGACCTAATTTGATGTTGTAATATACTACTTTCACTAATCTTTGTAATTAACGATTTCCGAAAGCACTCGAGTTAAAATTAAATAAACATTACATGAGTTGGCGGCATTTTCTCTTGTTTAAGACATAGGAAGACTATGTTGTCCTGCGGAGAGGCAAGGAATAGGAGAAAAAATTATTTTATAGGTTGGTGATTAACCAACCAAATAATGAACACTAAAAACGCATTTTTAAATTTAGATTATAATTCCAAATATTTAGCTGAGTTAGATGCAATTAAAATCTTTAAAATTTTGATTTTCTATTAACATAATATAAAAAGAAGTTGACGGTATGGCGTATGGGGACCAATAACATTTTATAAAATGTCGAATAGTAAAATGATATGTTCTTCGTTTGGTATATACTAGTATATATTTAATGTATACTTCAATAATGTTCGTGTACATCGGTAAACTTGCATAATTTCCAAAAATACCTGTATATATAGTAATGCAGTACTAAATTTAATTATTTTTGATAAGCTGATTATATTATTTTGTTTCTATAGTAAACATTGTTGAACCTTGATCATATACCAAATAATATAACTAAATTGTAGACCATCAAACGAAGGTCGAATGATAAGTACATGGCCTTTGTAAAATATGGCAACACCAATATCAAATTAAATATGTATGTATATTTTATGTTAGTGTCACAACTCACACTTAAAATGTAAAATGTGTAGCTAGCGATTTTATTTCATAAATGAATGTTCTATATTCATGGTAATATTCTGGGTTTTTATCAAGAAAATAAATGTTAAAATAAAAGCGGAATTAAACTAAGGTTATGTGTAGTCTTCGCTTTGGTTTCCAACGATAAATTACTGTGCCGGGGAGTTCAAAGGTTTTGTGTCAAATGGCATTAATGCCAAAACACGACCTTGTCGGCTACCAAGGTGAATTATAATCTCAGCGGAAAAGTATTTTTTGAGTGAATATTATTTTAAATCGATAAATGCAAGCAAATAAGGATAGTCATTTAATTAGAAAAATGGCTGGTTAGATATCAACAAAATGAATACTGCCAAATGAATACCGAAATACCGCATACAATCCCAAATATAAGATTAAGAAAGGTAAATAATGTACAAAAATACAGGATACTTCATCGCTAAAATGAAAGTGACAATTGGGAAGGGTGTCATAGTGGATATTGCATAGGCAGTTTTGGTAAAATCTTTGCTATTTTATTTGTCTAACGTATTGATTAGGTTTGAAGATGCTATTAACACGTTTACCGATTTGAATATTGATCTCTGTTGGAAACGTAGTAGATATTAAATCCAACAATGGTGGTTTGTCGATGAGCCAAAATCGTGAAAACTGAATTGAATACTAAAGTGGGTTTATCTAGAAAAATAAGTCTACTAGACGTAAGTTGATATTAGAAAATGTATCTCTCTCATTTACACAATGTTGTTAATATGTCAGAAGACCTACAGGATTGAAGTGATTATGCATAAAAATAAAATGTGTCCAAGACATTTTGAAAAAATAATTTGAGAGCAACAAAATGATTAATCGGGGTTCAATAAGAACTTTTGGTGGAGAAAAATCTCCACAAGATGACTGATTTTATTGGTTTTACGATAGTTTCCCTGCCAACTTATTTTGCAATTATAAACATCATTAAAGAAGAACCACGAAATACGGCAACTATTACAAGTCACAAAATTTGCAAAGAGTTAGAATTCCAAAACTGGTTAAATTTTTGGCTAGAGTGAAGTCCTGGAGCGAATTTCTCGTCAAACTGATCATACACGTCTTTGATTTGTATTTTGGAATATTTACCTTCTGATGACACATATTGAACGTTAAGTAAAACCGAGAAATTAAAGCATTAGAAGGATAGACTTCTCTTATTAATAAAAGATTGTATTAGGAGTTCGGCTAGTTTGCGTCTTCTAGGCGGAACCGATTTTTTTGTTCAAACAAATTTATAATGATTTTTTGTTTCTCAAGACGACACTACCCATAAACGGAACCAAACGTATTAAAATTCAGTTTTCCATGAATAGTTCGGCCTTTGAGCGTCGCTAACATCGGGCGCTAGTCTGTTAAATGTAATTCAAACTCTATGTACCAGTGATATTTTAAGACGAAAAACAAAAAAAGTTTGTACAATTTAACATTTGACAAGTGATAATTCAGTTTTTGTTAAAAAAAATTAGTTAATCCAAAAATTCTGTCATTTTTTAAAATCATAAATTATTAATATGTATTATTATTTTATAATTTTTTGCTTATTAACTTCAATTATTCTTATAAATACTTTAAATTTAGTAATAATTATTTGTAGTTTATTTACAAAAATTTACAAGACAAAACATAAAATATAAATTGATTAATTTTATTATTATGTTGTTGTTTTATTTTATTTATTAATGTTTTTTTTTATTAATTTTATAAATTCATATATTTGTGTTTTTCTTTCATTTTGATCTTAGTTTTAATTTATTTAATCGCAAATTATTTATTATAGTTTCACATTAATCTTAAATAAATAGAAAGCGGTTTTTAAAATTTTTAATTTCACGAAAAATTAATTTTATTTTAAATTTGCATTTTTTTAATATTTCGGATTTGATTTTAAACTATAAAAAAAATTCTTTAAATATTGTTTGGTTTTTGTGTGTCCTTAGCTTATAAAAATTATTATTAGTTCCTATATTATTATATTGTGTTATTATTTAATGTTAATTATATTATCAATAATTTAATATGGCATTATTAATTTATCATCTTGATATGATAATAATTAGAATAATAAAATATAAATTATTTATTAAACTAAATTTAAAATTAACTAAACTAATACAATTTGAATATATTACTTCAGAGTACGGTTGATTTGCTTGTGCTTCCCCAGCATATGGATCCTGGTCTTGAACTGAATAAAATTTTGGTATATCTGTAAATACAAAAAATAATAATTTGTTATAGTAATATTAGTTAACATTTTTATAGCTTATAAAGATATTGATTTCAATTCCGAACCAAATTGTTCGATCTAAACAACCAGAAAAGAATCGTCATTGTCATGTATAGTGTTATAAATTTAACTGCTGAACGTCAGGAACCAACACTTGCGTCAGTTTTGGATAGTGGAGATAGTAAATAAAAAGGGCAATTAGCAGCTTCATTTTACAATATTCCTGTAAACAGAATCTCCCAGTTAAAAGACTTAATGAACTAGATGTTTTAAATTATGACTAAGGCTTCTCAGAAAATACTGATAGCTTCGCTAGACTAGGCAGAATGCATTGAACCAAACCACCCACAACATATCAATAAACATGGGTACCTCCATTCTATGATCCCAATAAACTCAAAGCTTAGGTTTAAAGAGAAAAAATTAACCCGATAGCCAAATACAAAAGCATAAAATACAATGTTGTGGTTCAAACTGTTATGCTATTAGAATGTTCAACAAACAACAATGGATTATAGGCCGTATAAGTTCCATACCGCATCTCTAAAATAATTTTTTGAACCACTTGTTTCGAACTGGCGAACGTTGTGTGGGCTATTAGCCCAACGAACGTTTATTTATACACTATTCGGTACCCGTGCAACATGGAATTATTTAATTTCTATTTATTGAATGTTGGTCAATGGCGAGAATCGAACTTGGGCTACTGCTGTGGTAAGCAAATATCTTAACCATCGCTATACGGCCGGTGACAAAAAACTAAAATACTACAGCTAAAAATAACTTACTAAATCACTTATACCGATTTTGATCCGAAAATGAGTGTAAAACCCTAATGAAGAAAAGGCATTTTTGCATACCTATACAGAGTACAATAAACAATTTTATAATGGTGTTAGTAAATTTATTTGTTTGGTTTTGTGGTTTATTCCCATCATTTTTGTGATTTTAAGTATTGATTTTTGTACTAAAATTGTACATCGGGCAATAATTTTATTTTGTTTGATGCTTTCATCTTCTTTTTTAACATTCTCCCATACTTCTGTCCATGAGAGTGAATGACAAAATATTTTTTTTAGTGTTTGATTTTGTTTTTGTATTTCCATGTTAAGACATTTTTTAGTATTGTTAATATATAGCGCCATGTTTTAACTTTTTATTTATAATACAATAATGGGATATTTTCATTTATTTTATAGTCAAAAAGTGTGATTTACATTATATTTAATTTTATAATTGATGAATTGGACACAACAATTAATTTATAATAAAAAAATTGTATTACAGTGAAAACAAATTCGCTTGATCACAACACAAATAATTGCAAACATAAAGTGATGATATGCTTTATAGAAACGGAATTAAAAAAATGAATTTCTATTTCTAATTTTGGATCTCACTAAAAAAACTTACTAAAAACTATTCTCTCATTGTACTGAGATGCTTTAGTATTTTTTTAAGTGAACTATTAGATATAAATCAAAACTTCCTATAGTATACAAGCCCGATTGTCAACAATTTTTTTTCATTTTCTTGTCCATCTACATATACTTGATAGTATCGGCGGTACAGTATAAAATTTTAGTTAAAAGCAAATAAAATATTTCTATGCTATTTTAGCACCAAAATAATCAAGTATAGATGGACAAATATGAGAGAGGATCTGTGTAATTGATGCAACAATCAGGCTTGTATAAAACATTTGTGTTGGTTTTGATATAAATACTTCTGTTCAGTTGTTATTCCGAACTCTTCAGTTCTTGACTAAAGCAAGTTCGGTTAGTTTTGCATTCAAATTGGTAATTTATCTCTTAGTTGGCATTGATACATGAATTTAAAATAATGCAAATATTTCCGAAATGATCCATAAAAATCAACCATTTTTTCTGACATAAGAAAAATTATTTGCTGGGAAGCAGACATTTTATAGAGTTTTTTCTTCCTTATTTACCATGTTTATACTTAAAGTTATATAAGAAATATAGTACTTAAGTGTTATATAAGAAATATAACATATACCTTTGCTTATCCACCACCTCTACATAAAGCGTAATGATAACCATTACAATTATGTTTTGTTATGTTATACACAACATATATTTTATATATACGTAGAACTTTCAATTCTTGTAATGATTTTTTATTTTATTCGTGTAACTTTAAATTTCACTTCATCAATGCAATTCAACTGAACATACATAAAAAAGAATAATCCAAAACGTGTTTCTCTTCGAATTTTCCATAAAATGAAATTATTTACCACAAAACATATAAATCGTTAGTAGGAAATACTTAATTTTTTTGACTGCCAGATGCACGTAAGTATTTGTCAACAACGATTTTATTGTTCGGAAGCAGAATCGAAAATAATTTTATTTCTGAGTACTTCTAATGAACACAAGAAACTAAATTTTTTCAACTAACTGTAAAAGGATACTATTGTTCTATAAAATAATAAAAACCTTTCAAATAAACGTTTAATAGATGTTTAAAATCCATTAATAGGCAGGCAGCACCACCCTTTTCCTTCCAGTACAAGATGACTAAAGATAAGTAATGAAGTATAGTAATGAATTTATGAACTAGTATTGACATTTTAATGAGGGCAAAATTTGCAAAAAAGTTGGATTGAAGTAGTTTTTTGAACTGAAAATATTTTACTACTAGTTTCAGAGAAAAATATAGTAATTCCATGTGGTCTGTAAACACTGTTACAACAATTGTTGGTATCGAATTAGTGTTAAAGTATTACGAAAATTATAAAATGGTATTCTTGAAATCAGATTACGAAAATTTTCGCAATATAACGTTATAAAATTCTCTTGGTGTTTTCGTTCTTCATTTCATTTTCGTAATGCAATTGTAATGAAATCGCATGGATGAATTTTAATTTCCATGAATAAGAGTAAGATATATAAGGAAATTAAAGAAAACGATAATAAATTTCGTAAACAATAATTAATTTCTGTGTTTTCGCTTTTAAATTAATTGATACAATAAAAGATGATAATAATTTCACAGTATAATTCGATTCTTGTATTAAGATTTTTTGTGTAAGGGCGATAACCAAACAGACAAAAAAAATGTGTTTTGTAAAATTGTAAAATCTGAGGTGGCAATTTTGACCGTATACAGTCTGACAGTGGGGAACAAAGCTCGTTATTACAAATTATCTACAAATTATTTAGTAAAATCATAAAAAATATGGATTAAAAAGATTCCTTGTTAGCAATTCACATTTTTCTTTTTGAAATTATGACCAAAAGAACGTTATTTTGTTTAAATAATAACATGCTTTCATGCAACAAACTTACTATAATATAAGTATCAATCATTAAAATTCAATTTCATACTTCTAATTGTCTAAATAATAAAGAAATACAAATTAAAAATAAAATTTAACTTTTTTTCATATAAAACACAAATGCCAAAATTGAACAATTTTTGCTATCAAAACATATACCATTCCATATTTTTTATTTTTTATTCACCACCTTTCTGTTTTCATAATGGTTTCAAAAATATCAATTAATAATTTCTCCATTACTATTACAGAAATGACATTACGTAAATATTCGGAATCGAAAATTTTCGTAACAATTCAAGAACATCAATTAATATCAAGAATTATTGATAAAGTATATCAATAATTCAAGTATATAAACTGAATTCAATGTGGGCAATAATTATGGTGTCAAGCCTTAAGTCGAGTATCCACTACAGAGTTTAAGAAGAAATAGAGAAAACTATCGCGTAGAGTAGTGTATACACCCTGTATAGCTCTACAATAGCGCTCTAAATATACTCTACGCTAGTTTTACTGCCTAAAAAACTACAGTGTATTCGAAACTTTTAATTTATTATGTAAAGGCCTTCATGATCTGGATGCTAGAGAGTTGCATTCTGGACGATTTGAAATGCCAATTGAAAAGCAAGTGCTTATTGTTTTATGGTTCTTCGGCAATCGAGAAATCTTTAGGTATTTAATTAGAATTGTCTGCGTGGCTGACAAATATGTTTTATTAATATTTATATTGTTAATTATGAAACTATTGGTAATCGATTTGAATACGCTAAATCTACCGCTTGGCAAATAGTAAATAATATTTCCAAGAAAATATTAACGTTAATTGAAAAAGGATTAGCCAACAAGTGACCAGAAAGCTATTACCAAATCGCATTATTTAGAAAAAACTCGCTTTTATGGTGAATATTAAATTTTTAATTGTTTTTTTTATATACCATTTTATAAACCAGGTATTATGAGGGCAATCGACGGAACTGAAATCCCCATAATAGCCCCACACGACTACTCGAATTCATATATAAATCGCAAGGGATCCCACTCATTAAAGCTTCAAGCAATATGTGGCCATCAAATGAAGTTTATAAGCTATTATGGTGGGGAAGTTGGCTCCGTCCACGACGCCAGAGTGCTTTAGCGCTCAAAATTTGAAGCAAGTGTGCAATCAGGTTTGTTACGTTATATAGTAAGTTATATAAAAAGGATTTAGGTAACCTTTCTTTGTATATTTTCAGGAGAATGTGGCATAAAAGAAGCAGAACAAATTTTAGGAGATTCTGCTTACCCGCTAAAAACGTGGCTTTTAACTCCCTATAAGAATAACGATCACCTAACAGATGCCGAAATTTTCTACAACACAGTCCACTCTAAATGTCGAGTAGTTGTTGAAAGGGCATTTGGACTGTTGAAAGGAAGATTTCGTCGATTAAAATACATCGAGTCAAAGAAGACTGAACTAATTCCAATATACATAGGGGCTTGTTATATTCTTCATAACCATTGCATCGGTATTCGCGATACAATAGCCCCAGAAAATGATACTGATACTGATGTTCCGATAACCACACAAAAATAAAGATGATGATAACCAAATTTATCCAGGGACTGGAGGAACTTCAGCTCAAACGAAGCATGATCAAATAACAAATTATCTGTTTTAATGTTAACAAAAATATATTTTTTATAAATTTAAAATCAAAAATTCAGTCATCTTTTTTATATATATAAAACTAACTTAAACTTAATCTTAAACTTCATACATATCAGTCTATATCAATTGGTGGTACTGAATTTTTTTTTTTGTAATGGTTAACAAATTTTGACATAACCTTGTTATGGTCCTCTATTAATTTTAATTTTGTCTTGCGGTAGTCATCCAAACTAGATTGTTGTTGTTTGCGTTTTCTGTGCTCTAGCAACGATGTACTTTCATAAGCAGGTATCTCAACCTCCTCCCTATTACTACAGCACAGATTGCTACTTAAGTTCGACACCGTTGTAGCGGCTGGATTACTGGATTATTTTTTATTATATCATCCACTTCATTATAAAATTGCCAATTTTTCCTATTTTGGTCAGTAGTGTTGTTGTGCTCTCTAATCTATTTGTACGGTTTCACCATAGCTTTCCATTTGGATTCCACCTGCTCCCAAGTCACTACGATTCCTTTCCCTAAAAACAAATCTTTAATTTCTATGTATACTTTTTTTACTTCCTTTTCCAACGCAAAATAATTATCCTTAACACACGCTAATAAGAACAAAATATTTTATATTGACCATTTAAAATGGCTTGTCATAGTGCAATTGATTCATTTGATTTGTAATATTGATCAATTTTTTTAAAATTTAATTTGTACTAATTTGGAATTTTTGTGTCAAATAAAGTGTATTTGGATTGGATTTTCGGCGATTATAAGGCGTGTTTGTCATTTTACGGTTTATTCAATTGATTTGTGCTGTTTAGTCAGATTTTTTAAAATCTGGTTTAAATTAAACTGGTTTAAAGTGTATATAAATTGGATTTTCGGTGATTATATGACGTATTGGTCAAAGAACGGTTAATTCTTATTCATATTTTTAAAGGTCTAATTTATATTGATTTTGAAGTTTTGTGTCAAATAAAATGTATATTAATTAGAGTTTCGGCGATTATATGATATATTTGTCATAAAACGGTTAATTCAATTGATTTGTAATGTTTAAACAATTTTTTTAAATTCCAATTTATATTAATATTAAAGTTTTGTGTCAAATAAAGTGTATATAAATTAGATTTTCGTGCGATTATATGATGTATTTGTTAAACAACGATTATTTGAATTGATTTGTAATGTTTAATAAATTTTTTTGAATTCCAATTTATATTCATTTTAAAGTTTTGTGTCAAATATGATATTTTTATATTTATAAATTTATATTTAACGATAGGATGAATTAATTTGTTATAATTTGTTATTTGTTATTTTCAGACAAAACTAATCCAATTTATTACAGTCTATGGCTTGAAGAAATTATACTATTGTACATATAATGATGTTATAATATTATGAACTAGTTAATTTATAATTGTAGATAAAAATTAATTAAATTTTTTGCAACCTAGGGTAATTAGTTCATTAATATATTTTGTTTTCAGGGAACCATTGCAGATTATAGATAAATGGCGCCATACTGGGGTTGTTGATAAGAGATGACAAAATGCAGAGCAGTTCAATAAAATTGTGATTGTCTTACGCTAACAGTAGTTTGAATAAACTTACCGAACTGTCATTACTGACATACCTTTCCTTTCACTACCCTAGAAAAAATTTACTAACTATTGGCCAATAATTTAACTAGTATTCTTTCTTAACCTTCCAAGTATATGTAAAAACGGGTGTACCGTAAGCCCAGCGCTTTCAGGGATATACAGCTTAATGCTTGGCCATACATTCAAAAATCAATAACTAATATTATTAAAAGTATAATATTATTAAAAATAGTTATTTTATTTAGTAACGAACTAAATAAATAATAAATACTATAAGGAATTAAACTATTTTGTTGAAATACTCCAAACTTTCGATGTTCCGACATAAATTTTGCGAGTTAAGCATGAACTCACTGTCATTTCTTGTATCAAATAAAATTCTTAACCACAAATGAAAATGTGCTCTAGATCTATTAGAAGATCTATTTCAACAAACGAAAATTATTTGAAGTAAAATTAAATAATAATCAGTTCGTTTGAGAGTTAGTGCGATACTTTGTTAGTTGCAGCAACTATCCCTAAAAAATGTTCCAACAAATATATTAGTTACTTCAAAAATAAATGGGTTGCTTTGATAAATATTAGCTAAATTTTGTTTTGTCAAACTTACTTTCGTTTGTCCCAATCGACACATAAATAATTTGGTTATAAAAAAGAAAATTCATTTGTTGCTATATTTTTTCATTTATCTATATATTATTTGTAAACTAAAGAAGCCATAATTAGAGTTCACTTTAAATTGTATTTGATCAGAAATTGATATTGGTTTAAATGGATTAATAAAGTTACTGAAAAAGCCACATTCAAGTGGCGCAAAAATCAGTTGTCACAACTAAAACTGTTTTCTCAGTGCAAGCTGTATACCGTACAGAAAAATATGTCTCCAGTGTATACAGTCTGTAGAGTGCATATTTTAGGACTCTACTTAAAAATTTTCTACAGCGACTTTACAGAAAGCGGCAAAGTCGTAGAGATGAGCCATAGTGTACACACTACATGTAGAGAATTCTACACTACATGTAGAAACCCTACTCTCTACCGAAAAAACTCTATAGTGGACACTTAGTTTTATTCCATTTTTCTATAATTAAATTGTGAATGGCAAACTTCTTTGTAAAGAAACAAGTATTTTGCATATAAATAAATGGTGCCATCTGCGTTAGATGTACAAAAATTAAAATGACGATGTGATAACTTCTAAGGAATGGCAGTGACAGTGAAATATAATATGATTGTGAATTACTATACTGATGAATGTACGAATGTCAGCAGATTCCAAAGGTTTTTTTTTTTTTTTATAAATGTTCAGAGCACTTAGGATATAGGTATGTATATCCTTTATATGAAATTTTTAGCAACAAACACACAGCACTACTGCAAAAGGTAAAAGGAAGGATTAGGAGGGAAAAAGGTAAGAGAGGAATAAAAGGAATAAAGGTTTTCAGTCTTCTAGTTGTTTACTTTTGATATTAAGTTTGAATCTCTGTAAATTGTATTCCAAGGGAAACGTCTCGTCGTTCAGTTTATTCCACATTCGCGTACTCCTAACAAAAAATTAATTTTTAAATTTATTGGTCTTCGCGAATTTAATTTCCAGATTGTATCGGTGTACCAGGCGTCTTAAATTACGCGCGGGCTTTGACAAACCAGGCATAAATTCATAAAGTTCCGATGAACAATGACCATGGAAGTACTTGTAAAACACGCATAAGGCTCCCACATTACGCCTATGGGAAAGAGAATCAAGATCAGATAATAATTTTGCGTCTTCAATCTCGATCGGGTCCAAAACCGAGCGAGATGCTCGGTTTTGGACCCGATCGAGTGCAGTTAAATGAGTTTTCGGTGCTCCAGCCCAAATATGAGAATTATACTCCAACCTGGGTCTTATATATTGTAAGTATTTCGGATGGATTAAAGTAAAACTTACATCGTCGTAGACATTTGGCTGCACCAATCGCTGCTTTGTTTATTTGTTCAGCCCAAGATATTTTCTTTGAAATAGTTAAACCAAGAATCTCAAATATGTCAGACGTAGCCAAGCTGGATTCACCAGTCAGAAAAGACGGTGAATAACCATCAGTTCGACCAGAAAAACACAGGTTTGAAATTTGTTGGGATTAAATTCAACTCTGTTGGCTTCACCCCATTTAAGAATGAAATTGAGATCTCGCGTAAGGCGGTCATTCATAGCCATTCTTTCTGCGAGAACATCGTTTCGCGATGAAGAAGAAGGTAAACTGTAAGAGGTGGAAAGTGAGCTGTCATCAGCATAGGAGTATAATGGATTGAGAGTTGCTGATAGAAGATCGTTGATGAAAATTAGAAAAAGGGTTGGAGAAAGGACACATCCCTGAGGAACACCAGCGTTTATAAGATGTTGATCGGAAGTCACACCATCCACCACCACTTGGATTTTGCGACAAAAAAGAAAATTCTCAATCCATAAAATTAACGAACCATGAAGGCCAACTGCCCTCAATTTACACAGCAAACCCTTGTGCCACACGCGATCAAATGTTTGTGAGATATCGAGAGCAATGACTTCATCAATCTGGTGAGATTCACCAGATTGATGAATGCTTCTGTTCCATTGTTCAGTAACAACATTAATTAAATCACCTGCTGAACGCCCTCCGCGAAATCCATACTGACGATCAGAAATTAGATGATTAGCTTCCAAATATTTCATCAGCTGGAAGTTGATTATGGTCGCAACTACTTTAGAAAGCACCGAGACGATAGCGATTGGGCGATAATTTGAAGGGTCCGATTTACTGCCCTTTTTTGGCACAGGATGTATGTTATCAGTCTTCCAGATGGAAGGGAAAATGCCAGAAGATATAGATCGGTGAAACAGATATGATAGTGGCTTAGACAAGGATTTACAGCAATATTTGAGGACAATTGGGGGAATACAATCCGGACCGGCTGACTTGTTGGTATTAATGCTTGCAAGGACTTAAGCGACAACTCTAGATCTAAATATAATGCGGCGCATCGATGAACTGGCTAGATAGATAATCGGGGGTATTAAGATAGAATCAGGTAAATTAGAGTTTGCTGCAAATTTTCGGGCGAAGAGATTGTATTTTTCTTGAGCTGTAGAAAAGATATAATCCCCATCTTTCAGAGGTGGTATTGATGATTTCCTACTGTTCAAGAAGTTTTCCTCTACTTTGCGGGCACAAAGTACCCTCGGGCAAAGTACCAAAAGGTCCGATTGCTATTGCCCTGGTTTAAGACCTGCCACAACTCTTCTCGAACTTTTTTTTGGTAATTTCTTTTGTGATTTACAGTTTATCAATGTCGTGAATTTTAAATTGCCATACTCTAAACCTGTATATTTTTAACTAGCTTTGAATATTTATCAAAGTCTTTCAAATAGCAGAATATAAATCATCGAAAGAGCAAACATAAAAATTTGAAATCGGACAGCAAAACGTCAGAGTTCAACTTGAAAAACTGCGGACAAAAAAATTATTTATGTCATTGGTTTTACTTTTTACCTTACCGAACCCAAAAGTTTAGTACCGCGTCAATTTTAGTAGTGGTGACAACATATTTGATGGTGTGGTCCCTAACGATCGATAATTCAGAAATAAAAAAAATAACTTAATTAATGAGTAAATGACAACGAGTATCCAGCACGATATCTGATAGTCTGAAAGCCGAGCCATCATTTACAGCCGATCATTATGTTTTGTAAGAGTCTTCTTACTTAAGTCTCGACCCTCGGGTATTTATAACTACTTAGATTATCTTTAAACGTCAGAGTTCAACTTGAAAAACTGCGGACAAAAAAATTATTTATGTCATTGGTTTTACTTTTTACCTTACCGAACCCAAAAGTTTAGTACCGCGTCAATTTTAGTAGTGGTGACAACATATTTGATGGTGTGGTCCCTAACGATCGATAATTCAGAAATAAAAAAAATAACTTAATTAATGAGTAAATGACAACGAGTATCCAGCACGATATCTGATAGTCTGAAAGCCGAGCCATCATTTAAAAGCCGATCATTATGTTTTGTAAGAGTCTTCTTACTTAAGTCTCGACACTCGGGTATTTATAACTACTTAGATTATCTTTAAACATACTAAACTCTTAGATGACTTAAAACATATATGTAAAATGTTAATTCCCATCTCAAGAAGAAAATAATCGAAACTAAAATAATCCTTTGTGTCTCTAGCATTTCATTATTTTAATTCATACAGTTAAAATGAATGGTATTGTGAATTAAACGTTTGAGAACATAAATGAGGAAAACAAAGCCATGACATGAATGTAATGTAATGAATTTTCCTACTCGTATATATCAAAAATAAATAAAGTATTTCCAGCTCAGTTTATACGTTATTAGTATAGATGATTACCTTCCTTACGGTTATCTCTCGTCTTTAAGGGTCTTAACAATTGACAAACAGAAGAAGAAACTACAATTCCGTAATATTTTTTTTTTTGCTTCTATTTATTTAACTTTTCTCTACCATTGTCATTTCACTCGTTGTCGTTGTTTTTTTTTTTTCACTACACAATACAAAACTCACCTCTATTATTCCAAACGAAACATTAACTAAATGTACACATTACGATTCTTTGTTCATTGCTACGTAATATTCATACCGTACGATATTCGTAAGTACGTACATACAACATACAAAATGAAGGTAAAATTGTTTTTAGGAAGGATATTAAAATGTGAATATCAAAGAGCTACAATTTTTATGTATTATGTTCGTACATCATACATATGAAAAAGGAAAAACAAATCTACAGTAAATAGCAAAATTGCATATTATCCTCCTACATGATTGATGTGTATTTTTTGAGATGCATCCCAGTGAATAAAAACGATACATCAAAAAATCTGGGTTTATTTTATATCAACGTCGAAAAAAAATTCACCGCATAACAAACAAATTATTCAAACATGAGTGATATTTTATAGTAGTTCTTCCTGTTATTTGATTTCGAGAGCAGTTCATAAAGCATAATAGTTTTTCATTTTTTCGTCTTGATATAATTACCTGTGGTTGTTGTTGTTTCAGTTGTATGCTGCTCTACCGTTGTTGTATGGGTTGTTGTTGTAACTGTGAAAAAAAAGGATTTTTTTTTACACAATGGAGTGAAATGAGAAAATTCATTTTTTGGGTTTACGTTAATTATAAATTTGGTCGGTGGATTGGTTAATGTTTGCACTTACCTTTTGTTGTTGTTACTTTAATGGTCGTTGTTGATGGTGTTGTTGTGGTTGTAGTTGGTATTTTAATTTCATAAATTCTAATTGTTTTATTTGTCCGTCCTAATGAATTTGTTGATATGCATGTATATGTTCCTAAATCTGTTTTCGAAAAATTTCTTATTGTCAATAACATTTTTGTTTCATATATTGATAAACGATCTTCGACGATTTTATGTTTTTTGCTGTAAATAAACAGTTAAAATCTATGTCAATGAACTGTTAATAAAAATTTAATTATTTTTAAGGGTGTGGTCGAAAGCTGACGTAAATATTTACTCGTTGTACTTTTTGACATTTATCATGATTTAAACAAAATCGAACTCATTTGATTACCACAGTCTTATCCGATGGAAAATAATGGTATTATTACTAATATTACTATGATAATATTAAAAGGGGAAAGAAGATAAAATATGTTTGCTTAAATTGGGCTTGTTTAAGCAAACCGATTGTCACAAGTAAAACCATTTATTTTATGATTATACATATATTGTCCGTGCAATGGGCCAGGCATAAAATACTTGGTTGAATTTCATCGATTGCGATATAATGTGATCCAATGTAAAATCAAAATATTTTATGTATGGCTCATTTTAGATAATAATTAGAGATTTATGTGCTTGTATAATTTCATCTCTTTAGTGTAAAAATGATTTATTGGTTATTAATTTTTATTAATTATATAACAAAGAAGTGCACATAGAATTCTTTAGACTTTTGCAAGAATTATAACAAATACTAGTACAAAATATTCGTAAATAATTAGTTTTTGTAAATTAACAGAAATGAAGTAAAGTGCGGTGTTTGGATTGTACCGTTTTTCTTTATTTGCACCGTATTTAGAATTTTTATCTATTTTAATTTCAATCTGTAATGACGGTGAACTATTGGAATTGTCAATTCACTCATATTCTCACTCATCAAATTGAATTATATCATACTTATCATGTTAGTTCCTTTTCTCTATATAAACCAACCATTTCTCTTGCTAAAAACCAGTTGTATACGATTTTCCATAGACCATTGATCTAATTTCCAAGACATTGGCTCAGCAAAGCTTGCAATTACCCCACTTACTTTGGAGCTAATTACACCTAGGCTTACTCTAGCATTTCAAAGATGTACATATGGACAGTGACTAACTCGTGTTTACTCTTCTTTTGATTGGACTGCGTGCTTGATCAGTGATAATGCTGGTGATTTGAAAAGGAACAAATAAATTAAAATAATATACCCCACCAAATCAATGGTTTATTTTAAAATTTAAACTAGCCTGCACGACTGCTACATCATTAATGCCTAAAATTTATTTTCGATCTCGATTTGTTTCTAAAATTCTTTAAAATCGTAGCTTAAATAGGGCAACATATAGATTCCTTACCAAATTGTTTCAATTTCCAATGAAGTTTGGCATTTTTATCTCGATTTGGAAAAAGGCTAATATTTAACCGATTACTAAACGAAGTGATAGAATTCCGAAGCCGATCTTATCTAAAGTCGATCATATCTAAAGTAATAGAATCTATAACCTAATGAACTATTTCAAAAAGCATGCACTTTTGTCTGATTTCCAATATAAGTCTTGTAAGAATCGTTCTTTAGGCATTCTTGTATTTAAGAAAAAAGTTTTGAAAATTATTGGGAGTCCAAAGTCATACCTCTAGATGCTCATGCATCAATGTATGATGCATCAATGTATGATTATACTAAGGTTTGGTCACTAAACCAGGATAGTTTTTTAATAGAGTTGCTGGGGTTTCTATGGTTCAAAATTGATATTATTATAAAATATATTGTATAAAATGGATTTTTTATATTTTACTGTGCCAAATGCTGTATATGAAAACTTAATACTTATTCTTTCACATAATATTGGCGAAAATCACTCCTCTAGCAGAAAAAGGTGTAAGTAAATACCAAGGAAAATTTTGGACTTAACAAGCTTTTTCACTGACTCTTTTTAAATATTATGTAACATTTCGTAATGTACATAAGGTGTTCTGGGATTTCTAGCAAGCATATGACTCAATCCATCGAAGCACTATATGGTTTGTTTTGCGATGTCAGAGAGTACCTGAAAATATACGCGTTTATACAAAAAGACAGTAATGTTGTGTCAAAGTC
Organism: Tipula confusa; assembly: GCA_963556175.1. Classification (NCBI taxonomy): domain Eukaryota; kingdom Metazoa; phylum Arthropoda; class Insecta; order Diptera; family Tipulidae; genus Tipula; species Tipula confusa. Next base: position 129,036,916 of record OY744476.1, on the reverse strand, counting down.
GGAAACAAACCAAACTATTAATAATTTTTGTACTTTTTTTATCTTTTTATTCAACATCTTGCTAGTTACACAAAACTGTTTTAGATGCACAAATTATTCAAATTCAAAATTATATAAAATTTTTTTTTTTCAAAATGAAACAAACTTAACACCAAAACGGCTTAGAAACGGCTACTAACTGAAAATTGCACTTGAGCAGTCCCTTTGTTCGGAAATTCTCACATCACGAGATGATGTACAATCCGACCAGTAAATCAATCCTATAAACTAATTTGTTATTGTAATTTGACAGTCAATCATTGCTTATTATTATTATTTAATCTATATTATTGACCAGTAACTTAGTGTCATCTATGACTAAACATTTCATATATTTTTAGTCAGCATTTGAAAATTTAATATTTTGAACTTTTGGCACAATTTGACTACAAAGTTTTTTTTCTGTCACTTACTCGCCGAACGTCGGTAGGAGCTGAACAATAATCAAAATAAACATTATTTTTCTTGTATATATAATTTATATAATTTAACAAAAACATAATTATACTGTCCTGTTTTAGAACGGACTTCAATTTCGTACACTCTTCTTTATTTTATAGATTCATAAATTTTGTTCATATTCGAACAAGCATTTGATTGGTATTAGTGCTCGGTTAAATAAGATAATCGTTGGTGTCAATCTTCGCTGGCCATTTAAAATTTTAATAATTTTAAAATTTTAATTTATTTTGTAGAAATTGAAGTTGATCACTGATCAAATATTTAGGGGCTGATGCCCAAATACAGTTTAGGTAGGAAAGATGAATATAAATAAAAACATAATACAATGCCCATAAGTGGTTAAATTACATTATGTTTTTAACAAGGTATTTAGTTGAATTAACATGCTCAATGATAGTTGAGCCAATGTTGAAACCTTTGAATACCTGATAAAATCGCTTCCATTTTACTTTTAGTTGGTCCTAAGACAATGAATTGTTGTCTATTTAGCATATATTTGTTGAATAGGTTCACAGTGTTATTAGATAACTTCAGCATTGTCAGCTTTCAATTAGAATTTTTTAGAATGTGATACACAATCAAAAGCTTTTTGAATATCAACAAACAAAACGGCAAAAAACAGTATTTTGTCTAAGGAGACTTTGATGTGGTTCCTTAAATTTACTACTGCAGATTGCGTTCCGCTTGTCTGACCGATTCCGAACTGATTTAAATTGATAGCTTGATTTTTTTTCATTTTAATCCATATAATCTTTTCTGGCGCCGAAGCTCATCCAACTCCTTCGCTTTTATTTTAACGTCCTTCTTCGCGCCAACGAAAGCCAAATCGAAGGCGCACGAATACAGGTTCGCGTTTTTGAATATACATCTGCGCAATGCATTGCTCCATGCCAGCCTGTACTGACACGGATGATGGTTCGGCCCATGGATTCTGCACTACAACATGAGGTCAGCTGTATTCATCGTTACCACCGATCGTAATCAGGTGATGAAAACTCCCTTTTGCAACCCTCCCCCGTTGGGGTTCAAAACCGGTACTTCTCGTCCCAAACATCGCAGGTTTAATCACTGCGTCAATTGCTCGGTATTATAACTTGATATTTTAATAAAGAATTGTTTTAGCTGATTTAGTATAACTTCTTCGAATATTTTACATAATACTGATTGGTCTATAATTGGAGGCCTCACTTGGCCTAGTTTACAAATTAGATGGACGTTATAAATTTTTAAATACTCAGATAATTTTCCAATGAAATTTATTCGTTTATTAGCTTTTTTATAATTGGAACTAGTACACTATCGTGGTTATAGTTCCTTATAATAATAATTATTAGTCATTGCTAGTGTTATTAAATTTGCGGTATCCGTATTAACTTAGCTCTAGTTTACGGAAAGAAGAAGATGCTCTATCTCGTCAAACCATGATTTAACTAGTCACAGCTTATTACTCATGACGGCATCATACCAACAACAATAACCTAAATAACGCCGGCACTGAATTTTCAACAAGTGAGAAAGTGCTACCGGGGTCAGCGCATTTAAAGTTGTAGACATACGAGACATCTAAAAAAAATAAGTTCCGTTTAATTTATACGAGTCTACCAAAAAACAATTGGTTTGAAGAACAGCGCGATGAGCTGCTTTTTTTGAAAAATACTGCCACAAACAGTGTTAATAGTAATCACATATTTATTTTGGACAAACTAAAATCTAAGTAATTTAAAGAAACGCTAAGAATTTAGAGAGTAATAACCGAAACTAACTAATTTATTAACTATTTTGTAATTCCATCGATAATAGAATCATTTTACAGAATCCAAACATGAGCAATAGCCTGGTTAAAATTAACTTAACCTTACCAGTACCACTAAATAATTACCAAAATCATAAAATACAACGACTTTTAAAAGCAAAACGATCCAATCCCAGATCCCAGTAATAACCTTCCGTTATTACTAAACTAGAGTCAACTGCGATGTCGAACTGAATTACTAGTTTTAGTAAAAATGCTGGAAACGTCATTATAGAAATGATTTCTATTAAAAAAAGAAAAACAAAACAAAACCAAAAAGTTCTTCACATTTTCACTTCGAGATTATCCAATAAGTTTATTGAATCGCATCAAAATTAACGTGTCGATAGTAATTTCAGTTATAAAACTTTTGGTTGGAAAATATTTTCTCGTCCCTAACATTCTGCCAATATAACCGAAACAAATTTACTTTTAAGCTTAATTTTTGGTAGTGTGAAGAAAATTGAAAAGTTTTGTCTAAATTGATAACGGTTTCACATTTTTTTTATGCTAGATATATTTTTATGGTACCAACTATTTTTTCATTTTTTTTTATCACTCAATGTAATTTTAGTTTTATGGAAAAACTGTCACGAAAATGTATAAAATGAAGAAAACTTTAACACGTCACGATTAGTAACCGAAAAAACGGTATTTTGTGTACATATAAAATAAAAAAGTTATGAAATTTTATGTTTGTTGCTACACCAACAAAATGTAATTCGTATTACTGACATCATATAATTTGTAGTCAATTTCAAAACATTTTTATTTTATTTTTAAGTTTACATACTTGACATTTAAACGAGATACATAACCTTTTTGATTTGTTGTGATATTTGCTTGAATCAAATTCATAGGTCACATCATGGTGAAAACTAGTTCACACGTAAAGTTATTTTTATCTATTTCTACATTTAAGATGTACTAAACATCATTTTCGTACTGAGTTTTTTAATATTAAAATGTCGTCTAGAATTTATTTTGTTTGAAAATTGTCACTATTAAACCCTATTTTTATGTGTCGAAATATTTTAAAAGTGAAATATTCCACAAAAAAAAATGTATATGTTCTTGTCACAAGGCAAAAATAGAGCGAACTTATTATAAGTCGTCGTGATGAAAAAACGCAAAAAGCAAATCCAAAAAAAAAAAAATGCATAGAAAAATTTTAAATTTTATGAATTCGATAATGATTACATTTTCAAATGACAGACATTTGATAGGAAAAACGTTCGCTTTGGCAGTTTGCATTAAACGAAAACTAAACTGTGTTATCTTTATGTTGGTAACCTCGGTATTTTGGTGTAAACTACAGAAAGGAAATATTTAAATTGAAATTAACTCTTACAGTTCAGCTTATCAGGAAAATTATTTTGGTAATGTTAAATCGAATACCAAATAAAATCTTTTGAAAATTAGGACATTTTCTAATGAATATTTACAGAATATAAGTGTATAGTATAAGTGAATATGCAATGAATTCTTGAACACGAAAGATTGCTATTCTTTTTTACGGATTGTGGTATTAGCTACACATTACATATAGTATAAATGCAACTTCACAGTTCACTTTCTTCGTTCATTCATTCATTCAATTTGCTTCGGTCATTCCGTAATTTTATTTTGACAATTCACACTTCTTGTGAAATATCAGAGTGAATATCGGAACGCTTTGGTTTCCATCTAGTTTAAAATTGAAATCTTTTGACATCATTCATATTATTTGTAGTTAAACATATTGGGTCTGTTTTTTTTTGATATCGGAGAAATCGGAGAGATAAATTTACTGTCAAATTTTCAGATATGCGTTTTTTTTTAATATCCGAGAAAAAAATTATCTCTCTGTGTCGTTTTTTTTTACGCTCCGATAATTATCGGATACGATCTTTTTACTCTGAAAAAATGTACAGATTATTTTATATTTTTTAGTAAATTCTAAAATGGCGACTCCGATTAATGTTGAGCTATTAGGTGACAAATAAAACTTTAATTTAGGGATTTTAATGCTGAAATTCATAAAGTTAATTTATTATTTTTGGTACTAAAAAATAACACAAAAAATATTTTTTTCGATCTGATAGATAAAAATCGGAGAAAAAAATTATCAGATATATCCGATAAATAATCTCTCTGATCTCTCCGATTTCTCAGATATCAAAAAAAAACACGACCATTGTGATTTCATAAAAATATTATGAGGCTATAAATATAGTGGGATTCAATAAATATATAGTGTGATTTGCTAATTAATATACAATTAGTTGCAATAAAATATTCAATATATGTATTATATTTTATTAATATACATATTATTTTCGCGTCAAATAATATTTTTCAAAACAAATGGCTTAGCTTTATATCTTTCTCTTTTTATTATGATTTCTCTTTTACTCGATGGTCGTTCGAACAAAAATATATAATTAAACCAACTCTTGTGAAATTTTTCTTAAGAAAGTCACATGACTGTTTTGAGCTATAAAATTGGTTGAAACAGTTGTTTGAAAGAATGAATGAACGAAGAAATTGAACAGTGAAGTCGCCTTAACAGGAAAATAATGAATATGATCAACAAACGAGGATTTCGATTATTAATGCTCTTCTTGAATAATAAAGAACTAGTGGAGATCCTTTTAAAAAACTACACATCTAGTTCCTCAGTGTAACAGTATATCTTTAACTTACCGCAAAAATTGTGTTGATGAAGAACCAGATGCGTTATTTTACGTCCTAGTAAGCAAAACGTAAAAGTATGGACAGTAAAAAATATATTATTTTCAAAATGCATAAACTGTAAAGGCCTTTAAACTATAAAGAAGAAAAATCAGCTCATAAAACTGTGAACTAGCTTCAGATACAACGATATAAAGAACTCAAGCAAGAAATCAATTAAATAATAAGCCATATGGCTTTAAGAACATTACAACAGCTACCAATGACTTTAAAGATAAAATAATACCCCACAGTAAAAACATTTTTTAAACCTCCATAGTTGAATAAAATAATAAAACAATTCAGTGCTAATTCTTTAACTTCAAAAAGTTTAAAACTTATTTAAAACTACAAAGCATTAATTTTAAACATAAACAGTTTTGATCTAAAAATAAAACCAAAAAACACTTGAAATAAATCCTTTTTGTTTTGGCAACTAATAAAGAAATATCTTACAGTTTGATTTTAAGTACAAATTATGTAATGATATATTTGGTCATACTTAATTTAAACATGAAAGGTTTAAAAAATCCAAAATTTTCTTATATATTAAAATTTAAAACATAAAAGATTTAAAATTTTAAGATTTTTCAAAAAAAAAAATTGTAGATTTGTCTAACTTCGTACAGCGATCAGCTGCAGCCTGATGAGAGACCGTATGTTCTAATTTGTATATTAAATATAATTTACATAATCACATATTATAATGAGCGAAACCGATGAGCAAACTTCGTCTCTTTTCATTGTAAACAATGTTTATATTTTTTTTAGTCAATTACTGTTCAACAAAAACCATTACCTATCTGATCCAGGAAATTACTGACTTTTTATTTTAGTTAAAAAAAAAAATTTAAAACTTTTTTTATCAGATTACAAATTAACGAGTTTATATTTATAACCAACCCTGTTAGCTTTTAAACATAAATGTTTTCTTTTTGAACCCAGAGATACTATTATTCAGATATTTTTGGTTTAAAATTGAAACGTTTATAACTCAGAGTATAATTTTTTTCGCATTAGTTTTAAACATTATATTGAGATTTTTTAAACTTCTGAGTTCGTTCATCTAGATTTTTTAAAGTTTACATATTAAACCGAAATAGTTTAGGACCTATATGCAGTTAAAAGTGCTTTAAAATTAAGTGAGTGAACGAAGTAACGAAAAAGGATGCTTACTTACTGCCTATAATTGATGGACTGATCAGCCGATTGGAGGAAACAAAATGGATCTCGAGTATTGACTTGAAAGATGCATTTTGGCAAATTCTATTGGATGAGAATTCTAAAGATAAGACAGCGTTTACTATTTAGGGTCGTCCTTTATATCAATTCAAAGTTATGCCATTTGGTCTCTGTAACGCGCCTCAAACAATGAGCCGGTTAATGGATCGGGTGATTCCACATGAATTTCATGATCGCGTATTCGTTTATTTGGATGACCTTTAGATTACTTCAAAGACATTTGAAGACCATCTCGAGCTATTAAAAATTATTGCAAAAAAATTGTTTGATGCTGGTTTAACGGTAAACCTTGAAAAGAGCCACTTTCTCCTCAAGTGTATTAACTATCTTGGCTATGTAGTTGGGGACGGAACCCTTTTAACAAATCCGGATAAAGTTAAAGCCGTACACGATTATCCAATACCAACTACTCCTAAGAAGCTTCACCGTCTCTTAGGAATGGCGGGATGGTATCGGCGCTTTATTCCTTCGTTCGCATCTCTTGTTGCTCCTCTAACCGATCTCACCAAAACGAACTAGAAATTTATTTGGTCCGCGAAAGCCCAGCAAGCATTTGAAAATGTCAAATTGGCCCTGTCAAACGCTTCAGTGTTGGTGCACGCAAATTTCTCTAAACCATTTGTGAATCAGTGCGATGCTAGTTCTACTGGTGTTGGAGGTGTGTTGTTGCAGGAAGGTGATGATGGTGAGGAACATCCCATTGCAAATATGTCTCAAAAGTTGAACGCAGGACAACGAAATTACTCCATTACCGAGCTAGAGTGTTTTGCCGTTGTGCTTAGTGTTAGGAAGTTTCGAGCATATATTAAGGGATATGATGTAAATAATTATGTCAGAAATTGTCAAAAATGTAAAGAAACTAAACCAGTTAATTTTTCAACAAGAACTGAGATGGGTGGACAAAGATTAGTTGTGCGACCTATGCAACGTTTATTTGTAGATTTTTTAGGTCCTTACCCTAGATCCAAATTCGGAAATACTTATCTTTTTATAGTTTTAGATCATTATTCTAAATTTATTTTTTTAAAACCTTTTCAAAAAGCTCTTGTTTCTGGCATAATTAAATTTTTAGAAAATGAAATTTTTCTTTTGTTTTCTGTACCAGAATATGTTGTTTCGGATAACGGCTCACAATTTGCTTCCAAAATTTTTAAAACTTTTCTGTCTAAATTCGGTGTTAAGCATTCACTTGTTCCACGTTATTGTCCTCAGGCTAATGCTTCAGAACGCGTAAATCGTTCTATTCTTTCAGCTTTGAAAGCATATGTTGATGACAATCACAGTACCTGGGATTATTATATACCAGAAATTGCTTGTGCCCTTCGAAATGTTGTACATGGTTCAACGAAATACTGTCCACATTTTCTAATGTTTGGGCAGCACATGATCACAAATGGCAAAGAATACGGATGGTTAAAATTGTTGCGTTTAGAAGGTGAAGGAGTTATTTCAGCAGAATCAAAGGTCAACCTTTTAAGTATTTGTCAGGATTCAGTATTGAGGCATTTGGAAGAGGCATATAAGAAATCACGCCATACTTATAATTTGAATTCAAAAAAGAGAAGTTTAGAAATTGGACAAATAGCATTTGTCAGAAATTATGTACAAAGTAATGCTTTCGCAAAATTTATGTACAAAGTAATGCTTTCGGCTAAACTTGCACCTAAATTTGTTAAATGTAAAATTTTGAGAAAAATTGGTAGTACCGCATATGAATTAGAGAATGATGATGGTAAAAATATTGGAATTTATCATATTAAAGATATTCGTTCATAAGTATTAGAATTTTAACATTGACTTTAGAGCATGAGACACTCTGGGTGTGTGGTATGTCCCCAAGAATGTAACAATGTAAATTTATTATTTACATTTTTTACTAAATTTTTTTTGTACTACTTTATTTTTGATATTATTTTAAATTTTCGGCAAAATTAAGTTTGTTCAATTGATAGTCTAAATTGTAGTTGGCGGGTTTTAAAAATAAAACAAAAATTGAGAAATTTTGTTTGGAAAAATAGATAGAAAAATTTTAGAGATAGAGTTGGATTGTTGACCAAAGTGAAACTAGTAAGACTCAAAAGAATAAAAAAAATAATAAGGGTAAATAAAGATATATTTATGTATATATGTATATATATACATATAGTTAAATATAATTATAAAAATAAAGGAAAAAACTATAAAATTAATTATAATTGGAAATGAGTAAAAATTTAAAAATAACAAAAAAATAAAAAAACTGTAAAATATTATGGACAAAATTGTTTAGAATAATAATAATATATAATATGTTTACAAAAAGTTATAGATTTGTTATAAAGAAACACTATATATCTAAAATAAAATAAACCCAAAAAAAAATTATAAAATATATATTGTGATAAAATTTTCTCTGTTGCTGATTGTGGATGGTGTAATTTTGGGACCTGGTTGCTGAACACTCCGGTTGCAGACATTTTTGCGGTGGGGCTATTTTTTTTTGTTTTGTTAATTTTTTTGTTAATTTTTTGTTAAATTTTTCTGTAAAGTTATTTCCAATATTTATATGATTATGTGTGTATGTGTGTATTGAATTTTCTTTTATTATTTTTTTTATCACAGCGTGATGAGGGAGTAAATTTTTAGTTAAGTATGTGAGGTCACGGAGCGGGGTGTGGTTTTCCCAAAAGGAATTAATGTTCCCGGTTAGAGCCCAACAATTTAACCCACGACCATAACTCCCTCGCCGAACTAGCTAGCCGGTGTGCGATGTCCAAGTGGCTGGGTAACAGTATGCGAATGTTTATTATATTTTACACTATATTCGACACGTTTTTTACTTACAACACATTCTTATGTTCATATGATTAGATAGCATTAGTATGCGATGAATATGGCTTGTAATAAAGAGGGCTTTGACTAGTACCATAACAAATAACAAAGCAAAAATAGCATAAAATAGCATATTAGTGTTAGTAAAAACAATTTTTGTTTTTGTTTTACGGTATATCTGTACACAATCATCAAAGAGAAGCTTTATACCTTTAAATTTTTGTATAGCTGGACTTTCTATAGAGACGTTTTTAATATATCCAAAACCATCTTTATTACAAGCCACATTCATTGCAAATAAATGATATTAAATCATATATACATGAGAATGTATTGTAAGTAAAAACGGGTCGAGATATGGTTTCGTAAAGAGTATAAAAAAATATCATTCCCATAAAAAAAAAATAATGGTTGATATAGAAAAAAAAATAACAATAAAAACAAATAATTTCACAATACAAATAAATACAATATAATTTGGCTTTCATTAAAAAATTAAGAGACGAAAAAATACTCAATCATCTATACACATTAAATAGTGTGCGTAATTTTGAGATAAAAATGTTAAATAGTGGTAGTAAGTGATTAAATGAAACATTATTTTTATGAATTTTGATAGCACCAATTGTGTACATACAAAACCAACACAAATGTTTTAAACAAGCCGTGCTGTACCAATGTAAATACTACATTTCCAATGAGATTTCGAAAAATGTTAGATTCAAATCTAAGACGAATTTTTATTGGCATTACTAAAGCTGTACAATTCTAAAAAATATGAAGGATATGTCGTTGCATGAGGAAACTATTCTGCTGCAAAAAAATGTTGATTCCACATATTTGGTCACCATAGCAATTATGATGCTTACTTTTGTAATAAGGAAAAGTCGGATGAAAATAATTTGGTGTCTGAGATACAGCAGTGTGATATTTGGGAAAACTGGCTCAATTATCCGTAGATAACGAATTAATGCAAAAAGCCTCCTATATGACGTCGACTCAAATCGAGTTAAACATTTGCACGTACTAGTTTCCAAATCTTTTAAAGGACAACGGGTAAATTTTTCGAAAAAGCAGTTATATACCAGCAGTGCTCAATTTGCAGTATTACAGCATAACACTCTCCGTGCTTATTATAGTCTGCAAAAGTGGATAATGAAAAAAACTCCAGAATCGCACAACATTAGTGTTGAACAACGTCGTTACACGATAAAAATATAAAAAGACCAAAGAAAGGTGATCCAAACAGTAGATATGTTAAAAAACGAAAGTTTAGAGAACCGAAATAAAATGAAGAAACAACTCAAGGACAGATGTAAAGTTCTGAAAAATATTGAGCAAGTATATAACGACGATCGATTAAAGGTAAAAACGTAGTTTTGAGTTAACAAATGATCGAGTTTTTACAACTTTTTTACTTACCCAGCTAGTAACATTTCCGGCCTTATATATGATTCAATCACACCTGGTTTGGCTGGACTACCTTTTATCCAGTAATTTACTGAACGTGGATATGCTTCGATTATACATTCTAATTCTACGTCTGAACCTGCTAGGCCGCCAAATAACTGTTTTGGTGTTGTAATTGTTGGTACAACTGTAAATAAAAATAAAAATTATAATTTAATTTTAGGAAATTTATTTTCATTCTTTTAAATGTAATAAGAAAATTAAATAAAAAAAGAAGGGTAATACCCAAATGGAAAATGTTGTAATGTTAAAAGTTGTAATTAATTATTGTGTTTAAGAATTTTTTTTGTTTTATTCCTGTTGTTAAATTTGTGTTTTCGGATTGTTTTGGTTATCAAGATTTTAAATGGCCAATTTTAATGGACATAATTTTTTTACGGTTTCTTATATTAATTTTTTTGTGTTTTATTTATTTGATATTTTATTTAAGTCAATTAAGTTTTACGAGCTAATTATTTTTATTATGAGTTTAATTAAATTTTCAGTACAAAAAATTAAAATTTAATATGCACATCAATTATATAGGGCTTGGTAAACCTAACATTTACTAACTGTTTCTATCTTTCTCTTCCACTCTGTTTTTCTTGATGTGCATAAATAATCCAATTTAAATATTTACTGATCATTAGGCATGAGGGGCTGAGACCAGTAATTAATTATTTGATTTATTACTCGCCTGGTTAATCAATAAATGTTAATTATAATCGTATTTGTACAAAGAAAAGTTAATTTTCCTAGTACGTAGTACATATGGTGTTAAAACATAATAAACATAATCAATAATGAACAGAATATTTTGAAATGTTGTCTTGTACGAAAACAATAATTAACGTCATTAAATATGATGCCATATTAGAAGAATAGTGAATCAACGGTGATACCAAACCTAACTTTTGACGAGTTCTTTGTGCATTTGCAATCAACAATAGCAATAACACACCGAAATGATGTTACATTAATACAATCAGATTTCAATGAGAAAATTGGAAAAGACAACACTGACCTAAAACCAACATGAGCAAAATTGCCTACAGAAGCCTACATCAGCCTGTTTTGGACGTACTCGGCTACCAACAATACACGGAAAAATTTAAACGCAAAAATGAAGGTTTAGCACATCAAGTAAAAAAGATGCCAAAAATTGATCAAATAAAATATAAAGAAAACATTTTCAAAGCTGCTGAGGTTGCAGCAGTAAATCAAAACATACAAGCACTACACACCAGTGTGTAAGAAAGGTCACTGGTAAAATTACCTATAAGGGATTTTATGATCAAGTCTTCACAACTGATGCACATTTAAAGAGATGCAACGAATATTTCAAAGAACACATTAACAACTGAAGCGAAAGGCTCTGGTCATCAATTGCCACCAATAACGAAACTAGCGATTCCTATTGGCCAACGGAACGGGAACTTTAAGGTGTCATAGAGCAACTAAAGATCAATAAAGCTGATAAAACAGATAACATAAGCGCCATAAGCAATACATCTACAAATGCAAACACAGTAGCATTATTAATTCAAGAAGTGTGGAATTGGGGCAGACAACCAAAAAAATTTAAAGAAGGTTTGACAATTACGATCCCCCCGAAAGGTTATCTAAAATAATGCGAGAACTTTCGAGGTCTCTCCGAAGTAGCTAATTTAAGACCAGGAAATAGAAACATTATATGGCATACACTTTAAGGCATCCAAAAAAAATTATTTGAGCTCATAAAAGAAAGGAATGCTGCAAACCGAGTTCAATATATAGGCAAACAAAATGAACCAAACTACAACACTCGACAATTAAGGCGAGGATGTGCATACTCTCGCTAATACTGGTTTTGATTGTAATAGATAGTGTCATGTCAAAAGATAACACATCCCCAACGGTATTCAAGTATACTCAATGATCTGGATTATGCAGATGGTACATGCTTTCACACGCAAATACTCTGACATGCAGCGAAAAGTAAAACAGCTATCAGATATAGTAAACGAAGTTGGTCTACAGATAAACATTAGAAGAACCAAGATGATAAAACTTACCACGAATAAAACCATCAACCAATCAAATATCAGTGCACATCAACCAATAACAAATAGAAAATGCAAAGAATTTATATACTTTGGTTGCTCAGTTCAAAAACAGGTGGGTAGAGGAAGGCATAAGAAAACGCATAAACAAAGCTAGATATGCAATAAACATATTACAAAAAATCTGGAATACCTCTGTCTTGTCCCACAAGGCTAACGGAACGGATGTTCAACTGGACTTCATGTACAGTTGAATTTGTATAGTATGTAGTATTTCTGGCAGAATACCTTAACAAACCTTGAAGTGCACCGAATTACAAACCTAACTAGTTTAGCTGGTAGCAGGATCAGTAACATGGATCGACCATATATTAAGGATATATAGTCCTTAGTGATCGTTAATGATATAATAAGGATATCATTGGGATGGGACTTGCAAGAAAAAAGGATAGTCAGAAGACCAGTAATAAACTGGAAGAGAACTAGCAGTAAGAAAAGGCTTGGAATAGGCTGCAATAGAGTAAAATGGTCCAGTCTAGTACCACCTGGACCTATGCTCCTTAATTGAAGATAAAGGAAAAAAACAAAAACTTAACTATATCTTTACTATTTTTCGAGGTGAATTCTTAGAATGAACCAAAACTAAAGAAAATACCCAGCAAATGTAAAATAAAACAAATAAAGAATTCTTTACTGACTTGTGGTACGACACCATAATTTTAAAGTACGAAAGGCGACCTACGTAGGACATAAAATATTGGTCCGTGGCAAAAACGGAATTATGGTGAACCGAAAAAAATGATCTATGATCGTTTAACGACTCGAAAGAGCAAAACTTATTGTAATTTTTCACATTAACATTATAGAAACTCTGGTATTATGCGATTGTTTCCACTATCTTTAGACACAACAACGTCAACCGAGACCATGACCCATTGTCTTAGCAGTTTAAATATTTTATACATTCACTGGCTCATCACTTTTTGGTATGATTTTAATAAGACATCTATATTTTGAAGCATCCCTTAAAGGACTTTTAAAGTGTATCTTTTATATAATATAATATTAATAATACTTACAGTGTACATTTAAATATACCCGTTTACTAACGGCTGGCGGTACATCATTCGACGCTATACATAAATATGCGCCCATCTGCTTTCGATTAACTTTATATAAATTTAATAAATTTCCATTAAATGATTCAACTAGAATAAAAAATAAAATAAATGTATAAATAAGTATCCTAATTATAATAAATTACTATATATAATATAATTGATCAATTTACTGTGAAACCTTTTAGTAAAGTAAACTAACCAAAACAAATCAAATCCCCAAAAGACATTTTTTCTTCTATTATATTTTACCAAATAAAAATTATAAAAAAGTTATCCAATATGTACAACAAACACTTTTGAGTTTTCCCTCTTTGATTTTCAAACAAAAATATCAATAGTAGCAACACAAAAATTTGGTTTTACTATGTACAGAAGCTAAAACGAAATATTAATTTCCCAAAGTCCCTAAGATCAATTATATCAATCAATAATAATAAAAAAGTTATTAGCTTTTGTTATTTTTATGATCAAATTAAATTTGTAATTTTTTATGATTGAAATTTTTTTGAAAAAATGCTATTACGGTGATTAAAAATTTCTAATTTACCGAAAATCAATCATACAAAATACATGTACCTACTTGTTTCAAGGAAATATTACAAAATCCACATTTTCAAATTGTAATAAACAACTGCAAGCCGACATATTGTTCCACAACAAGACAACTTTCATTAATGAAAGACACATAAAAGTTACATTGAAAAGTGAATATATGCTAGTGCGAATGCATTGCTTTTTATTAAAGGAGTCGAATGATTGATTGATTTAGAATGAACGGCCAAGCATTAAGCTGGTTACACTAAAATACGCCAGGCCTACTTGTTTTTACATATACTTGGAAGGATAAAACTGGTTAGTTAGATATGCTATTGAGATCTACCCGGTCAACTATTGGTGGTCAATAGTTAGTATTTTTCGTTGTGGGGAAGGTAAGGAAAAGTATTTCAGTAAAGGTAGCCAATATTCAAATCCGCAACCATTTTTCTGGAATTTGCAGCGTTTCTCTAAAAAAAACCTATTAATGGGCTCCTATTTCCAAGCGAAAAGCTGTAATGAATTAAATTAGTTTTCGCTTGACATTTTTATTAAAATAAAAAAAATTTAATTTTTTTTTTAATATTTACAATTAAATTATAAAAATATAAAAATATGAAAATATAAAAATATAAAAATATAAAAATATAAAAATATAAAAATATAAAAATATAAAAATATAAAAATATAAAAATATAAAAATATAAAAATATAAAAATATAAAAATATAAAAATATAAAAATATAAAAATATAAAAATATAAAAATATAAAAATATAAAAATATAAAAATATAAAAATATAAAAATATAAAAATATAAAAATATAAAAATATAAAAATATAAAAATATAAAAATATAAAAATATAAAAATATAAAAATATAAAAATATAAAAATATAAAAATATAAAAATATAAAAATATAAAAATATAAAAATATAAAAATATAAAAATATAAAAATATAAAAATATAAAAATATAAAAATATAAAAATATAAAAATATAAAAATGTAAAAATATAAAAATATAAAAATATAAAAATATAAAAATATAAAAATATAAAAATATAAAAATATAAAAATATAAAAATATAAAAATATAAAAATATAAAAATATAAAAATATAAAAATATAAAAATATAAAAATATAAAAATATAAAAATATAAAAATATAAATATAAAAATATAAAAATATAAAAATATGAAAATATAAAAATATAAAAATATAAAAAAAATATAAAAATTGATAGAAAGAATGTTAGATTTTAATCAAGGATTATTGCAAAAATTATAAACATGTATACAAGAAGTTACACGTTAAGAACAATATTTGGAGATGTACAGATGAATTCATTGCGGTTTTTAAGTGGATTAAAAATATGACATTTCAATTACAAAGATGGTTCTTGGATGATTTTTCAAACCCTGGCTTGTATTAAAAATATCTAGAACAGTTAATTAATCCGATGGCAGTGGTTGTTAGAATATATATAAATTTTTGGAACCTAGGTTTCATTGAATTTTGCCAAAGACAAATAAGGAAAATAGTAAAGCTCACCTTAAAAACCTTTCTCAATATCAAAACTATTTACATCAGATAGTTACACCGGAACCATCAGATAGTTACGGATCAGCAATCACTCTTTCTTCGTTTCCTTAATCAACGATTACAGACATGCTTAAATTGATGATTATTTATTAAACAAAAAGTGAAAATGATGAACCAAAATTATATTGCTGAACACAATCAAACCAAAACTGCCAACAGTATGAGCAACCGCTTGATATTAACATAAATTTTATGGATTATTGGACAATAAAACAAGAAGAATTCTCACATTTATGAGCATTATCGAACATAGTTCATGCGGTTTCTGCTACTCAATGCAGCGTTGATAGGTATTTTTCTTCACTACATTGTTTTATTACTGTCTGGTATTCTTAGTAAACTGTTTGCAGATACGATCAATGAAATTCCTTTAGTCAAGTGGACTCTCATTTTGAATATGAAGACTATTTTTAACTTGTTTTTATTTCGCGTTTGGAGATTTTTTTTTTTTAATGAAACCATAGGGATAAAAAATATCTTCCTCTTTGACGAAACCATTAAAAAGAACATAAGAATGATAAATGCCATATGGTTATATGGCGTACGAAACAAAAAAAAATATATAATGTATACTGGTTATTGATACAAAGCGAAATACAACATATTTTTAATTATGTATCTATCCTCGTTGCATATTATTTTGCATTAGTGAGTTTTATTTCAGTTTTATTTTTCCTTTGTCATTACTACTGTAGAGGTAGATGAATGCGGAATGCGAAGAAAAATAACAAATACAAAATTTTGTGAATAATTAAATAATTTGTCGAAACATCTCTTTATATTATATCATTGTATTGTATTCAGGAAGTGCTAGGGAATTATATGAATTTGCATAAAATATTTAGTTCGAAATATAAAGAACAATCTGTACGTATTTACGAACTAGAAATTTACTAAAAAAAAGTCAAAAAAAAAATCAACATCACGAATTTGGCCGAAAAGAACTTAAAACCGATACAAATTATTTTGTGTTTTATATTTATTTAACACAAAAAAAAATTAAATCATAGTTGCATTGCGTAGTTTGTAACCAACACCAAATTAATACCTAAAAAACAATTGATTTTGTTTTCTGTAACCATTTTATTATTTACATCCGCATTCGTCCACCTCTACAGTAGAGGTGACAAAGGAAAAACAATGACAATCACAAAGGAAAAACAAAACGATAAAAATTGAGAATAAAATCATTAATGCAAAATAATATAATATAAAAGGATCAAACAAATTATTTTTATATGTCGATCTATTTTTCGTCTGGTTAGATTTCGGTTGCATTAGTATGAATTTAGTTTGCGTAGTATGAATTTAGTTGTGTAAATTATGGCCATACAAGATGTTCATCTGTTATAATTATCTGTACTGTTACTAAATAGAATCTAGTGTCTCCAAATTTACACTAGGAACAATTTTGCTGTATTTCAGTGTATTTTCAATCATTGTATCATTCATAGCGTCGACGCTATCATATTCAACCAGACTTTATTAAAATCTCGTAAAAAAGTTAGTGTCGGCATGTATCTCGGTTAAAACCAATAAAAAAATGTTTTATGTTTCTAAACTCATCGTTTTGTTTATTTTTTATGCCACGAACCCTGACCGAATAAATTAAATTTTAAAGTAGACATTTTAATGTGACCCATGTTATCTTGTCTCTAAACATATTAGTGTGTCACAAAAATGTATCTTTTTTTTTTGTTAAACTAATTCGCTCTTAGACAGTAATATGTAAATATATATTATGTATAATGTGAACTACTAAATAGTTAGTTTGAGTTATAATTTAATTTATTTTTACCACTACCCACTGGTAGAAGTAAAGGGTTTACCAAATGGAAAAATACTATAAGTGATAAAAGCATAAAGCAAAAAATCTTATTTGAATTCTGCGTTGTGGTTAGCGGTAGGGATTGAATTCAAGACCGCGGCGTGTTTAAGCCAACACCTTAACCATGACTATATGACCGGTGACAATAATGATGACGGTGATGATTCAAAATGCTTTAATTAAATTTATTCATGACATTTGCATTCTTTCAATTAATGAAGTGGTTCGTGGACTCTGTCGATGTTCCGAGAGATCAGGTAGTATATAGATTATAGAGTAGTATATTGTAGTTGGTTTTGGTATATATATGGTAATACATGGTAATGTATTGAATACATATTTAAGTAAATATAACATAAGTTAGTATATAACATAAGTTAGTACATAATTGGTTTTTTACTTTATCTTGTTACCCGAAAATAATTATTCAATACATTTAAATGCATTTAACGGGTGAAATATTGTGTATTTGTGTGATGTGATATATTATAGCTATGTAGTATGTACTGTTTCTCTTTTTTGAAAAATCTGTATATAGTAATATGTATATGTAATATTATTATATGCATGTTGTATTTTAATCCAGGGCTTATTTGATGCACATTTTTGAAATCATTTATGATATGATCGTTACATAAATTGTTGTGTATATAAGTGCATAAGTGCTTGTGAGCGAGATGGCCGAATTTTGTTATGCCAATTATTATCAATTTTGACGATGATGGCGATTTCGTTCTTGGGTTTTTTATGGTCTCTCTAGTTAGAATTGCAAATTGTGTTTCGAAAAAGGTGATAACTTGTTTTGGTTTCGCCATAAATGGATTCCAGTGATTTGGAATAGTGGCTGAAATTCCGAAATCTTTTTACGGTGTCATTTTATATTATATTGTAATGAATGTTGGAGCGTATTTTGTATTAATTGCAGAACAACCTGCGTTTTTCTTAAAAATAGCTTATTGAGAATTTTGTTTTCATGCGTTTAAAACGCCCTTTTACTATCATGAAGTCATCGTGGTAAAGTGTGAAGCATGGCGGTTTTTGTGGCCGCTTCTCGCGTTGATTTAGACTATTTATTATTATTTCTTTAATGTGGTACATTGATGTTCAGAGTTTGTTAGAGTTCCTGTGAGTATGGCTTGGACTTGATACTGGTGTTTGCTGGTAATAAACTGGCCTTTTTCAGAGTTCCTACTGGGGGCTTTTATGGAGACGTTTTCTCGGTGCTATGGCCTCACTGATTCTGTTCATGTGTAATGTAGGCTGAAAATCGTGGCAATGTGGTCCGGTTTACTTTCGGGAGTGAACGAGTAGGGTTGTTGCGATGGTCTCTTCAAATCTTGTTATTGTTTAAAAGCCGGTTCAATTGGCGATTATATTATGTAATATGTTATTATTATATTTTTGTATTAGTAAACTATATTATTATTATGTAATTGTGTGGTGGTATTGTTGTATTGATCATATCTTATATACCGTTATATGGTCGTTCGGCGAACGTATTTTAAATAATGTTACTGGCAACGAAACATTTCGATTGTTTTAGATTAATTTTTAATCACTTTTAACCCACATCAAAAATACGTATTTTTGACCGTCCTGGTTATTGCCATAGCCAATGAGCGCAATATAAAAAAAACGGATGATGCGTTTTATTTCGATTTTTATATTAACCAAACGCAGACAAATATGAATGTGCACCAAATATAAAGTCACCCGGAATTACAAAATATAAAAATTGGAATATAGGTGACAGGGAAGTCAATAAGATTAAATGATTTGGTTGCATAGCATCATTGCAATATTGTTGAAGTTTTTGTTATTATTTTTGTAATGCCTTAGATTCACTTAGGATAAAGTTTGGATATTTATGTTGACCAGTCTATAGTTTATTGACCAAAATCTTCAAGAAATTTTCTTCTGTAGATTGGAGCATTATCTTGCTGTAATACGAAGTGTGTTCTTATCAATTTACATCCGGACACCATTGCATATTAATAAGAGCCTCCACATATGTGCTTGAAGTAACTTTTCCCGGCGCATTGCGAGTACTCCTACGTTATTATAGCTAAAACACCCCAAACCATTACTGCGCCTCCTTCGCTGAGCCGAATTGGCATTTTTATGTTACGAAAGTAACATATCTCTTTATTGAGGTGTCGAATAAAACATATTTCTTTCCGTAGCTTCCATCTAAAGAAAAGAATAAGCCGTGGTTTCATAATATTATGCCCCAGAACTCGGCAGGTTTCGCTACATAGGTACGAGCAAAGTATAGCCGGTTTTTTATTCTTCTGCATGTTATAGCAACATAGTGCCTCGATTAAACTAAAGAAACCCAAAATAAAACGAACTGCGGAAATCAAACAATGATTTAAAATGAGATGGACAACCATTTCAAGGCATCCAAAATAACAGTCAAAAAATATTTGGTTACCAGTCGAGAAATTTCAAATGTCATAAGCCCGGACGGAGAACTTATTATGAAAATAAAACATTATGTTATGATAAAGGAGTACAATGTGTACAATGAGTACAATGTACTCATGGAGTTATTCTTGTTTAAAATAAGGATGGTTTGACGAGGTTTTGACATCGTTAAACGTGCATGACTAAAAGGATAGTTAGAAATACTCAAAAAGCTATATGAAGTAAGTAACAACTTGGGCCAAAATGTAATGAGTACAGTCATGCAAAGTCATTAACTGCGTAGAAGAATGGCACACTTCAATAAGATTGCATGAGCTGAAATGTTTTCTATTTTTTATTTAAATTTTCTATAATTTTTTTTATCAATTATATTAACGTTTGTGCGGATAACACTTTAAAATTACTAGTTTATTTAAATTAAATGTCTGAGCCAAATGTTTTCAATGGAAACCCCTTTATGTACATGATACGTGAAAGGTAATATTTAAATCCCATTTTCCTAATTAAAATTTAGTAACATCCCAGAATAACAAAAACTTAATAAAGATGTAAAAATAAATTCATTACATTCCATGCTAGTTTTCTGTTAAATTAAATTCTAATCTTTAGTATATCCATAAATTTCACCCAAAACAAAAAAAGTGATAAAATAGAAAATTTTATTTCGCAAAAATGACTTTTTTATTTATACATTGTTGCTGTTTGGAGATACATGTTTGCTGTTGTTGTGTGTGTTTTTAGGTTATTTTTTTTATTTTACTGTTATAAATTTTCTGTTTATTATACATTTTTGTATAATAAAATTGAAGAAGAAAAACGGAAAAACGATCTTGACAGGTAAAGAACAAGGAATACAATTTTCTTTATTAATCTCAATCGTTATCTACTTTTATTATTATTATTATTTAGTTTCCAGTTCACTAAAAATGAATAGTTTATTGTTGTATTTAACACAAGTAGCAACAACAAGAAACAAATCTTTTATATTATTATAACTGTTGGTGTAGCAATTTTATATAACACAAACAGTCTACATAAATATATTCACAAAAAAAACGTATAAAAAACAAGAAAGCTTTTCAAAATTATTGAACCTGTTGTTGTTGAATGGAGCAGATAAATTTCCATTCTCTTTTATTTTCATTTATTTTGTAAAGTTTCCTTCTTGCCGGTTTTTATAAAAAAAAAAAGTTTTGCAAAATATCCTTACAAAACCAGATTACTATAGATTTAAAGAAAAGATAGAAAAGTGTTTCCTTCTTCCAAATGTAGAATACATATAACAAATAGAATCGCCAATCCCTGAAGAGGTATAAATTTCCATTTACCGTTGTGTTGCTCTTTTCCAGTTTCTGAATTTTTGTTTAAAATTCTTAATTTTCTTTCTTATTTTGCTTTTTCTTAATGTTTATGGGCAAACTTACAGAGTATAAAATAAAAAATATTTATGAAGCATTTCTTATATCCAAAATTTAAAATTTTATTGATTTTTTTTTTTAACTGAAACCACAAAAACTAAACTTAAAAAAATAAAAAACAAATTAAATTAATTTCACAAAAATTAAGACGAAAGCAATTGTTTTCTCAACAGTGGATGTAGGTAATATGCTTTTAAGATAATATATTATTATTAGAACAATGAAGTTAGCTAAACGATAAAAAATTTAATTTTGTAAAGTAAAGCAAGGTAATTTAACATAAATATTTTTTGTTGTGTTATTGAATCCAATAATGTAACACACATTAGTGCATTCGAAGGCATTCCATTAAATAACTGTCATCACACATTAACCCTTATGGAGACACCAGGGTCTGGCCAGACCCTTTTTGTATTTGCAATATTTTTATATTTCTAATCTCGCTATCGTCAAAATATTCCATGATATCCTCAAATTACTAGTTTTGAACCGAAATATGGGAAAAAGCATCAAAAATAGGAGGGTGGGCAAGAGTTTTAGGACATCTTCAAATTCTAGTCATATTCGAAACACCAGGGTCTACCCAGACCCCATACACATTTTATATGAAAATATACTAAATTTGTATGTCTGCTTTCACTGTATATTTATCTCTCCGATGTTCCCGTTATTTATTCGTTTTCCATGTTTCTGCTGTATATTTTAGCACATGCAGTGTCATAGTCTCTTCGAATTTTGAGCTGAAATTAGTGTGTAAAGGATTTTATGTGAATTTTTTTTTATCTGTTTGATCTATTACGAATATTATTCTCGTAATAGTCTCGTAATCAGTTCAGCGCTTTATTTTCCGTTTTATTATTCATCAAGAAGCGGGTGAGATATTTGTTTTAGTGAATATAAATGGAAGAATTTGGAGAAGGAATGGATGAGGTGGACAAAGTTTAGCAAACACGTTCTCGTTTTGATCCAACGTTCTATGAGCGTGTTGTGGCCGCCTTAGCTAACGATCTTGAACGAGAACGGGCAACGGAGGAAGAAGAAGATGTTGACTCTTTTGCTGTCGAAGATGATTCCGACGAAGATGCCGATTATGTACCAAATGAAGGTGACGCATCAGACATAGAAACAGAGCAGGAATTGGAGCACAGGAGGCATATGACAGCGAAGATGATGAAATACCGTCAACAACTGAAATGCAAACGGCAGTTGAAGTACATCAACTAGCCGAAATACAACAAGCAGCAGAAACCCAGTCAACAAATGAAATGCAGCCCGCTATGCGGGAAGCAATGGATTTAGTGCAAGCATTGAACATGTTCGGGAAAGATGGTACAAAGTGGAGCAAAGCAGTGCCACCAATTGGTCGTACACGTATCCATAACATTATGCGGTTTAGTGGAGGGCCTACTTCTACAAACTCGGTACCAATTGAAGTGTTAAAAAAGTTTCTAACACCAAACATCATATTTATCATACTAAAGGAAACAAATTGGTATGCTAATGAAACAATTAATCAATGGAACACTAGAAATCCAAGCAAAAATAAAAAGGTATGGAAGGAGATCAAAGAAATAGAACTAAATGCATTTATTGGAATACTATTAGCTGCTGGCGTAAGCCACAATAATATTCAACACGCGTCTTTTCTGTGGAAAACGATGAACCTTCCCATTTTTAGAGCAACAATGTCATACCGCCGTTTCATTGCTCTATCACGATATATACGATTTGATGATAGCCGTACCCGTAATTTTCGTACACAATCCGATAAAGCTGCACCTATTAGGGATATATGGAATTTTTTAAACGAAAATTTGGAAAGGAATTATCGGCCACATAGTGATATTACCATAGACGAGCAATTGTTTCCAGATCGGGGGAGGACGAGGTTCACACAATACATACGGTCCAAACCTGCGAGGTATGGAATTAAAGTATGGTGGGCATGCGATGCCAAAACACACTATCCATTACAAGGTACTATTTATACGGGTAAAGATGCAGGTGGTGAACGGGCTGTTGATCAAGGACAAAATGAAATGTTGCGTTTGGCATCAAGGTATTCGAATTCGGAAAGAACAATCGTGGCCGATAATTTTTTTACCACCTTACAAGGTTGTAAGCGCCTCATAGACATTGGGCTCGGATTTGTAGGTACGTTGCGAAGCAACAAAACATGTATTCCACCTGAAATGAAAAAAAAACTCCTCACGGCCAATACATTCATCAATATTTGGATATCACGAAAATGATGTAGCAATATGCTCCTATGTTCCAAAGAAAAGCAAAGCAGTGATTCTTTTATCAACATAACATTACGACAAGAATGTAATTGGTGAACTACAAAAACCAGAAGCAATTATTTACTATAATAAAACCAAAAGTGGCGTCGATGCAATGGATCAAATGCTAAGTCACTTTACCACAAAAAGACGAACAAAAAGATGGACTTTAGCCTTATTTTATAACATAATTGACATTATGGGTTTGGCGAGTTATATCATCTGCAAAGAAGTTAACCATTACAAAAACACAGATGCACGCAGAAAATTTTTGTTCTCGCTTTCAGAAACTCTAGTTCCTCCTCAAATTGAAGCTCGTTCTAACAATCCTCAAGTAATAAAGCAATTTTCGTCTCGATCAGCAATAGAAGCATTCCTCGGTGGCCCATTACTGGTAAGAATTTACACTTCAAAATATATCATATCAAATTAATAACGTTACACTATTCTTTACAGTCAACAACACCAGTTTTGGCAACGGCAAAAGGTGCCGACGTTCTCCAAAAGAAACGAGATTGCCGATTATGCCATGATGGAGTCCAGTATGCCTGCAACATTCCAAATGCGTTTATAAATGCTTCAAATGTACAAATGAAGAGGACTTTTAAAAGAAATAGTTTCAATTCTATATTTTTTTTATTTTTACTTTAATCAGACTATGAATTCGCTTCTATAATTTTTACTTATTAATAAAATTTAATTACTATCATAAAACTTACATTTTGTTTACATAAACTTATATTTAATGTATAGGGGTCTGGCTGGACCCTGCCAAATGATTCATTATATGAATTTTCATATAATTCCTGATCTCGTGGTTGAATAAAACTCGATAAGTGTCGTCATCGTCGCGTTTGAGGCCATAAATAAAGCGCATAATTCTCTCGAATGTCATTATCCATCTCTCAAACTCATCCGTCAGGATCCTACTCACACACCCATACATAACAACAAGTCTGATCAACACCTTGTATAACTTCAGCTTTCCGGCATATGCAAGGTTTTTGACATTATCAAGTGGATGGAATGCATACAAATCACGATTGCCAGTGACAGGACGCGCTTTAATATCCCCACAGTTATCATAAGTTGCAAGGTATCGGAAGCTTGTCACTCCTTCAAATGTACGGTCACTTCTACTAAAATCCATTGCGTCTTGGTCTCTAAAACCAGTGATACATTCGTTGTTTGTTTGTCTGTTACATTGTTTCGAATATGAAACTTTCATCTTGTGATTCACGAAATTCTAACTTCCTAATAGGTACTCAAGTCTCTATCGTACTGTTTATGGCAAACAATATTTTTAACCATTTGAATGTAGTACCACCATGCACAATGACTCATTTTTTATCGCAAAACTAGACAAGCTATTCTTTTTCAAGAACCATAAACTACATAACGAGTTAAAAATTTGTTCCAGAAGGATTAATTTTATTAATTATTTTCTAATATGTCTAATTTTGAATTATTTTAAATTCCTTATTAAATTATTGGCCGTTTTCTTATTTTAGCTTTCCACTTTTTATTATTAATCACCTTTTTTTTTAATTGCGGTACTTTTTTACCATTAATTACTATTAATCTTTTATATTTTACAAAATGATCATATGTGATCGAGACTTTTTCAGTTTCCTTAACTAACTAATATAAGTTATATTAGTTCAGCTTAGAAAAGTTCTAGTTTCGCTGATGTACGATGATTATGCATTTATGTTTTCGCTGTTGTTTTTAATTGCAAATATTTATTATCAGCATTGTTGGAATCTTGGTTTTTGCAAAATAAAATTTGGTTTAAAGCAAAACAATTCGACTGCTACCTATGAGTGCATTATACAATAACTCCGCGTATTGGTTGTTTACAGTATACAAATTATTCCAATAACAAAATTAGTCTCTCCTAAAATCTGAATGTTTTAAAGAATTGATAACTGGATGCTACTTAACATTAAAATGGTTTTGTTTAGACACATATTTATGAACCCGTCTTTAAAATAGGGCATACTCTATAATTATATCTATGGTATGCCGACAGAACCAACCGATCGAATTTAATTGGCAAAAAGGTTTGAATATTATACAAAGGATTTTTCCTTTATTGAATTGTGTAGTTCGGCATGGTTTGAAATCGAAAAGTGTGTTGAAAAATCAGAAATAACTTAAATGTTGTAAACATATAATATTCGTTGTGTGTCGCTATAAAATAATTTGTGTCTGAGATAAACCCATCTTTGTTACATTTATTTTTCGATAAATGGCAGCATATTGGTTAATTTTCTTTATTTCAAAAAAGTTGGAAAGTAAATTTGTATGAGAACGTATGGTATATGGTCTCATATGCAAATCCAAGCACTTTTTTCTATTTTAACCGTCCGCTCTGCCCCACAGCTTTTAACACTATAGTTCCCCATATAATTTTTTCATTCCTATGTTTAAAGTGCCTTCTATTTAAAATAGTAACCATTCGAAGTTTAGTCGAGACGCGCATACAGTCGCGCGTTAGCCTATTTTTCGTAACGGCCGTTCCTACTCTCAAAGCGAGTCATTAGATATTTCTCGTCATTAAAATGGTTGGTGTAAGAAACGTCTGTAGTTTGTTTTACTTAAGTGACATCAAATCCTAATTACGGAAAAAAACGTCTATAAATAAATGTGCATGTAGCAACGCCTTTATTATTCTGGTTATTGATATTACTTATTGGTTGTGGTGTGATTGGCACGTAAGTTTTAAAAAGTGTGTTCCATGTGTAATGCGTCTTTGTTTTGACCTGTGGCCCTAGTTTTTAAAATGATACTTCATCAAATGTTGGCACATTATTTCTTGTTTTATTTTGATTGCGGAAGTTTTTAATATGTCGATTGATGTTTATTTGCTCTTTTTCAAGTGTATACTGTTTCAGGTTAGGACAGTCTTTTGTCATTCGCTTTGTGGTTAGCACTGCAGTTTGCACATTTTGTTAATTCAGACGTTGCCTTGCATTCTACGCTGTTGTAAGGCACGCTGCTATGCACATATTTAAAATTCATTGAACAATGAGTAGCAGTACATTTGAAAACAACTGCATTGAGTTGGTTTATTTGTAAAGTTGTTATACCAACAATAATAATATTTATGTGTTTAATTGGTTTTAACTGTTGTATTTTGATGTTATTTCTATTGAAATAGACCAGATTATAAATCTAATTTGTATAAATTTTAAAGTTTAGTGTCAAACAAAGTGTATATAAATTATGATGAATTAATTAATTTCTAATTTTAAGGCGAAGAAAACTAATCCAATTTATTACAGCCTATGGATGGCAGGAACTACATTATTGTATAATTATGGGTCGATCTCAATAATTTGTGCTTATTTTCCTGCTTAATGCTTAACCAAACACTTATCCCTTAGCACTTTGCTAAATTTTGTTTAGTGCTAAGTCTTTTAAAGGATATAAAATCTTTGCAAATGAAACTTAGTTTTTATTGCTGTTATATTACTGATTAGTCAAGAAATAATCACTTATACATGCTATTTTCAGTAAATGACACATATAACCAACCAAATATTCAGATAACAACGATTCTCTATATTGATTACAAATTAATTTACCATTTTGACAATGCAGTGTAAAGGCGACTTCACAGTTCACTTTCTTCCTTCATTTATACATTCAACTTTCTTCGTTCATTTCGCAATTTTATTTTGACGATCACATTTCTTGTGAAATTTCAGAACAAATTTCGGAACGATTTGATTTCCATCTTGTTTAAAATTGAAATCTTTTGACATCATTCATATTATTTGTAGTTAAAACATATTAATTTGATTTGATAAAAATATTATGAGGCTATAAATATAGTGGGATTCAATAAATATATAGTGTTAATATACATTAATATATAATTAGTTGCAATAAAATATTAAATATATGTTTATTAATATACATATTTATTTTCGCATCAAACAATATTTTTCAAAACAAATGGCTTGGCTTTGTATCTATCTCTTTTTATTTTTATTATGCTTTTTCTTTTACTCGATGTTCGTTCAAACAAAAATATAAAATTAAACCAACTCTTGTGAAAATTTTCTTAAGAAAGTCACATGACTGTTTTGACCTATACAATTGGTGGAAACAGTTGTTTGAATGAATGAATGAACGAAGAAATTGAACTGTGAAGTCGCCTTAAGGAAACAATGCAAAGTAAAAGTGCTAAGACTTTGCAAATATAATACAATACCAAACAGTTAATGGGTTTTATTTTTCATGTCAGCTGTTTGATATATTATCATGTTTTTTGACAAGAAAAAGTTTACATTGCATTTTGTGATAAGTTTAGTTGATAGTTGGAAAACGTATCTATAGGTCACCAAAAATATCGGGGGTGTAATTAGTTACAGAACCACAAAAATAAGGCATTGACTGCAACACAACAACTCTTACTGTCCTTCATTGGCTTGGCAATGGATGCCAATACCATGGTGTTGGTACAATGCGCGGCGTTACAAAGGGTACAGTTTGCACTACACTTGGTCGCGCCTGTTATTCAATAGTAGACATCCTATTTCCAAAAGTTTTGAATTGGCCAGAAACCGTGGTGGCTTTTGTTCCTAGATATCGTTGGAGCACTAACTTACAAGTTAGTTCTGACAAAAATAAATTAAGTTCCCTCTCTAGTTTGAGACATTGTATCTGTCGATGGTAAATGTCTACCTTTTTAAGCTCGCCTTTTAATTGGTGTTCTTCATTTTGAATCTCCCGATTTGAACGTTTCTGTTTGATTACTGGTATAGCATTAATTTTATCGCTAATTGATTCCATTGATTTTGATGAGCTACCTGGATCACAATAACTTCCCGGTAAATTTTGGCCTATTACCACTTCAGACTCTCACTTCAAAAAATCCAAAATGAAGCAACAACTAATACCTATTTCCATGCAAAAGGAAGCACTTGCTACTTAATTAGTAGTATTATTTGTGAAACTACCAAAATAAACATTTTTTCTCTGTTTTATTTTTTCTAACAATGCAAGTTTTTGCTTAATTAAATCACTGAGTTTACTCATGTTAGAAGTTTCACAGTAATTTATCGACTAATAAACCAATCACATAATAGTTTATAATTCTGTTTCTCGAAACAAGTGAATGATAGAAAAAAATCAAATAATTTTAAAAAAACTTTGTTTTTATTCTGATTTTTTAAGGAATTATTATCAATCAAATAATACATATTTTATCTAGTTAGGCTTTGAAAAAACACACTAACGTTCAAGATTATATTTCCTTTGAACTCTTCAACAAATTTGCTAAATGTTTTATTGTAAAATAGTATTATAATAGTATTATTGTAAAATAGTACGTAAAAAGAATTATTCAACGAGCATATAATGATAGCTGTTATTCACGAAGATGGAGTCTGAGTGAATAACAGCCATTATATGCGAGTAGAATACGATATTTTGTCCACGATATTTTATTTCTGGTGGTGTTGAACAAATATCAATATCCATCCATTTATATTTTTTTAAGTATTTTGCTTCCTGTTTATATGTACTTCAATTTAATTATAATGAAAATGACATGTTGCTATTGTCATTGACTGCTAGACTAATAGTTTAGAAATGACTACTAGATAAAATTTCAAAAATTTCAAAAATTAAATTTAAATGAATAATTTACTAATGGTAGTACTGAATAATTAAAGAAGAGACTACTAGATAAAACTTCAATATTGAATAACAATGGCCGTGTTTTTTTTTGATATCGGAGTAATCGGAGAGATC
Source organism: Tipula confusa (assembly GCA_963556175.1). Lineage (NCBI taxonomy): Eukaryota > Metazoa > Arthropoda > Insecta > Diptera > Tipulidae > Tipula > Tipula confusa. Next base: position 129,007,386 of record OY744476.1, on the reverse strand, counting down.
AGAGAGATTATTTATCGGATATATCTGATAATTTTGTTCTCCGATTTTTATCTATCAGATCGAAAAAAATATTTTTTGTGTTATTTTTTAGTACCAAAAATAATAAATTATTTTATGAATTTCAGCATTAAACTCCCTAAATTAAAGTTTTATTTGTCACCTGATAGCTCAACATTAATCGGAGACGCCATTTTAGAATTTACTAAAAAATATAAAATAATCCGTACATTTTTTCAGAGTAAAAAGATCGTATCCGATAATTATCGGAGCGTAAAAAAAAACGACACAGAGAGATAATTTTTTTCTCGGATATTAAAAAAAAACGCATATCTGAAAATTTGACAGTAAATTTATCTCTCCGATTTCTCCGATATCAAAAAAAAACAGACCCAATGATTAATGATTAATCACTGCTAGCAATGAATATTGGATATCATTATAATTGAAGAAACAAAAGTATAATGAGTATTATTATACGACAGTCGTGGACAAAAATAATTTTCACTTTGCAAATATTATTGATTACAAAGAGAGTTTGGCAAAACGTGATTAATATTTAATGAAATATTAATTTAAATCTATAATATAAAAGTCTCAATCGCTTGTTCGTTTGTTTGAATTTGAACTTGTAAAGATGTTATCACTATATTAGGTATTTTATTATTTTGTAGATGATCTTGATTTTTAAGAATCCGTTTATTATTTGTTTGGGCTGCCAAATTAGTTGATTAGTTCATTTAATGATTCAATTTGTTTCGTCGTGCTTTATTTAAGTGGGCACGAGATCTGATACCGTTTTATCATCAGATGATAATTGTCTTTTAAGCGGTATTTTAAGGCCGTAACTGACTTGTTTTTCGCTTTTTTTAATTTTGCACAATTTAAAAATGTATATGATCATAATGCACTTAAACAATAATAACTGATTTAACTTAGTTTTTAATTTTTTTTTTAATTTTTTGGTTTTTAACAATTTTATAAAATACAATTTTCAAATAGAAATGTAATAAAGTGTTACCAAAAAGTTACTACTTTATTTTATTCTATTTTATGATATGATATTTGCCTGAGATTGGTATCTCAGATTAATGAATATCAGATTAACGATTAAAGGGATTTGCTGGTAAACCTTGTCACAGTCAGACTGATATACCTACTTTCTACACGATGTCAAAGTAGTCAAAACATTATTTTCCCAACAAAACATATATCTAGAAATTGTAGCTATCCATGTAAGATAGCTCGAATTCAAACTGACCATGTGCTAATTTAAAATTATCGGCCAAATATTAGCTAAGGTTTACCGTCACGTTGGCAAAGGTCTAAAAACTGGAACCAGCAAACTTTCTAAAAAACTTGTCAGCAATGACAGTATGGAAACTGACGTTATGAACGACCCATTGTTTGTATTTCACAAAAGAAGAACAAATAGAGGGCTCGTCCTACAGGTAAATAGTATTACGAAATGCCTTGTCACGTACAGTAAAAATTTTTTATATTTCCAAAAATTATTTAATCAGTCACTGGTTGTAAAGTGATGGTTAAGGTGTTTGTTTAACACGCCACAGTCCTAAGTTTGATTCCCGGCGCTGTAAAATTGTTCGTCGGACTGACCCCCTATAACGATTGCCAAATGAAAAAGTTAGGCTGAAATATTTTATTAAATATTTCAGTAAAGTCAGCTATGGCCTTTAATGCAGTTGATTTGATTGTACAACATGAAGCAGTTTATAGTTAGCGTTGATTTTTTCTGGAGAACCTCCAATAATAATATTAAAACGCCTTTTACAGTCTATTACGGGCCCTTACCTCGTCAACATTCTGGCTCCTTCGGATTCGATCCCGAGCTGGTTCTTCGTATTGCTTTAATCAACCCGATCAATACAAGTTGTTCTCTAACCCGAGGAGCCACCGTCGACAACCGCGACCTCTGCGCCTGCCAAATGGTGGCTCTCCTCTCAGAGATCGCTGCTCCATCCGCTTAGTAATGGCTCCCGCTTAGTAACGGTTGAATGAAACTCTGTAAGTGTTGTCTAAATCGCGTTTGGAGCCATATATCATGTGCATAGTTCTTTGCTTAAATGTCATTAACCATCTTACATCCGTCAGGGTCCAACTCTCACACCCATTAATGCGACAACGGGTCTGATCAACAGCCTGTACAACCTCAGCTTGTCGGCATTTGAAAAGTATTATAGGTGACCTTTTATATAGGTTGACTGTAGTAGGGAGCGTAAGATACAAAGCACAGTTGCAAATTTTGACTAAAAAATTTTAAATTTTTACTAATACTAAATTTTTAAATGTCTATTGTATTATTTTGAAATGTCTTATATTACTAAATTTTGACGATATTCTATCGTCCCGATATCTGGAACATCAATGGGTAAATTAATTTTTTCTTATGCTAGTAGTATAGTGTGTATTTATATTATGCTTGATTGTATTATTTTCAAGCTTACCAATTAGGATTTTTCTATGTTTCATCAATATCGTTTGGTCATTTCTTCATGGTAGATATTTTAAAATTTGAATAAATAAACACAAACATCAATTAGAACAAATATCTTGAAGCGAACCTCACGTTACTGTTCTATTATCATATATGTACAGAAGATCATCATAAATTTAAATAGATCATGTCTTTTCAGCTTTTATATAGGGGACATGAAACACAAATTCAGTAAACAATTTAGAAAAAATTAGAAGATGCCTGATCTACTAAAGAGTCATCTTCGCCAATAACTTCCTGTGCTCTTGACACAATTTAACTGATACTTTTTAGAGATCGTTAGTGTATAACTTTATGTGAAGTTAGCCCGAAACTCATCCCGAAAAAACGCGTTAGCAACACTAAACTATCTCTATCGTGACATTTTTTTACTCTCAGCCCGAAAACTATCACTATAATCTTACTATAACTATCATACAAATATGTCATGGTAGAGATTTATTTTACTATCAGCCCGAAATCTCGGTAATTTTGTTTTAAAATATTAATTTTCTTCCTCAATAAAATGTCTATGCTCTAAATAGACATTTTATTATCTATAAAGACATTTTAAATGTCTATAAAGTCTACAGTCAAATATTTTATAATATTTTATAATATAGGATTAGGTTCATTGAGGTTTTGATCATATCATGTGCGTGTTTCAGAAAAATTCTAATAGAATCGTTTGAATATTCAAACGACTATATTTCAAAAATTCCAGATAGAATTTTTCTGAAACACGCACAGGATATGGTCAAAACCTTAATGAACCTAACTCTATATGACTAGTGCTCATTAATTGCCATGGTGCTTGTGAGTCGTAAGTTGTTCAAACGAAATGATATAATTGTTTGATTCGAAGTAATTGTAAAGTATTTAAAGTGCTGCTGAACAATTGTTTAGCTCATCTATTATTATACACTAACTATTACTTAGTCATAGTAAATGATTAACCTATGCTTCTTATAGATGATACAAAAAATGTACTACAAATGTATACACAACTTCTTACGCTAAAATCGTCAAAAATTATTATTTTTTAGTTTTATTTTAGTTGTTCCTTAATTTTATTAATTTTAACTTTAAGTAATAAAGATAAATTCAATTATCGTTATAGTTTAACATACAAATATCATGATAGTACTAGTGTTGCACTATGTAAAATGTCGTATGTTTCGGGCTGAAATTTCGGGCTAGCTTCACGGACGTTACAACTTTACCAATTTCCATCAATTTAATGGATCTTACAATGGCAAAAGGTGAGCAGAGGCCAAATAACTATACAAAAATCCGTCTTAGTTGAAATGGTAAACATTACCAGATTATTTTAAAATCATTTAAATGCTATTTGAGTTTAGAAGCATGGCGCAAACAAAAATGAACAACACAAAAATGGCCAACACAAAAATGAAAAATACCAAAAATAAAAATTAGTTTTAAAGTTTTTTGTCAAGTAAAGTGTATATAAATTAGACTTTTGGCGATTACATGACGTATTTGTCATAAAACGGTTAATTCAATTGATTTGTAATGTTTAATCAATTTTTATAAAATCTAATTTATATTAATTTTATATTACTATCATTGTATTATATTATTATTTATAAATTAATTTATTATTATATTTTTACATTTGTTATATTTTCATAAAATCTTATTTATAATATCGTAATTTCGGCGTTGTTGTGTTCAGTGAATATAAATAAGATTTTCAAGCAAATACTTGGTGTATTTGCTTGTTGCTTGTTACTTAAATAACTTACAGGGTTACTTAATTTTTTTGTTATATTGTTGTATTATTTTTTTTCTTTTTCTTTTTGTATTTTCATATTATATTATTATATTTTTTATTACTGTATTATTTATTATTAGATAGATTAATGTTTAGCTACAATGGGACGAATTAATAAATTTGTATTTTCAGACAAAAAGTAATCCAATTTATTACAGCCTACGGCTTGCAGAAACACTAGAGTTTGCTGATAAGAGATGATAGAATGCAGAGCAGTTCAGTAAAATTGTTACTGTCAATCAATCAATCAAAATTCTATAACTGGTTAATTCTTTGATAAAAAGCACCAAACTTTCTAAAATTTGAGACTATGTTTATTTTATTCCTATTTAAAAAAAAAATTTTAGCCGTTTGTACACATTTTATAACCAAATGTTACTCACTTGATACTAAATTGATCAATTATATACAGTTTAATTCAAAAATTATCTTATCACAAACTTACCTCGCTTTGAATCACCTTCCTTACTAGTTAATGTTAAAAATTGTCCATCCTCTCGCCTCCAAGTTATTCTAGGTGTAGGATGCCCACTTGCACTGCAGTATAATAAGGCATCTTCACCTTCCTTTGACGTTACATCACCTGAAGATTCCTCATCTGATATGTCAGGCGGAACTAAAATGTAAACAAAATAGAAACGAACTTAATTAATATCGTACGTAATGTAAAGTTATTTCAAGTATGCTACAAATAGAACTTTTTATGTATATCGTTCAACAATAATAATATCTAGTGTAAAGTTTTTAACGATGACATAGTTTTATGCATAAAAAGGGTGAACATTAATAGTTTTCGTTAAGCTTTTAGTGTCTCTAAACACAAATATAAATTTGAGTTATATTGAAACTCAACGTTAAAGTTAGTTTTTTAGCGTATGGAAATCTATATCTTTACAAACAGTGACGTTCGAAAAACTACCACTAACTTGGTGGTTCTCAAACATCTAAACAAACAAGTAAGTATGCAAACCGGCTGGCTTTATTTAGTATTTAGTGTATGAAAGATTCAATTTAAATTATATCCTCCAATTGAATCACCGTTTCAAAAAAATGTATAATAACTTTATCTAGGTAATACTTAAAAACGAATATCTAAATCATAGCACATATGTTTGCTTGATGCATTAAATATGTAAACTAAATTGTAATTAGACATTTATGCACATAACATACTATGCATAATGATTTAACAATCTTGTTAGTAATAAAAAAATGGTTTTGTAATCATCATTAAAATAAGAAAAACTAATAAATTTTTTTGCAATAAAATACAAATAAAATTGTACCAAAGTATCACCAGCGTACGAAATAATCATCGTAAAATTTATAACTTTAATTAAAAGCTATTTGATATTTGATCCATGTGTGTGTGTGTGATTATAAATTCTTGTCGCAATTTTATTATAAGAATTTCACAAAATCCTAAAATTTGTATGATTTCTTTTTCTAATTCCCAAAAATCATAAAAAAGAAATCAACCAAAAAAATACTTTTCTTTATACAGGATGGTCTGTAGAACACTTAACAATATTTTTATAAGTGTTTTTGGTTTGTTTTCTTGCCACCGTTATTAGTTATGTTTTGAAGAATTATCTCATCTGACTGTACAGTCTTATAAATCATACTCGATGTGGTCACTGACGCTAAAGCGTTCTTTAACAATATACGAAACAAAAATGTTCACCTCTTTCTATGACATACGTTTTTAAAATAGATTAAACCAAAATCTACACTTTATATAATAATAATCTGTCACTAGACTAGACTATTAAAAAAATGGTTGCGGACAAAATCATTAATAAAAAACAATTGTCAGAAATATATACAAATAGAAAGAAGTATTACTTATAGCTAATTAAACTACAAGAAACTCGATGACTATCAAGCGGAGACCATGTGTCCTAAGGTTATCCGTAGATTTATATTAAAAATAACCTCGTCATTTACATATCACGCAGAATTATACATAACGGATCTATTCGAAAAATATCCTCCTTAAAATTATTCTACGATTGAATTTGAAAATCTGCTTTTGATATTGACAATGGACATTTTGTGAAATTGATTTTTCCACCTGATTTAATAACTACGAAACATTGAAGATGTGCCTTTAATTTAAACTGTTTTCAGCTTTGAGTTATCTCAAACTGAATGAATCAAAACACCAACAAAATATACGATTTTCTGCCAGTTTATACCTGGGATCTCATGTCACTAATGATAATTATGTTGAGACGTATAATAAAAAATTAAAACATAAAATAAAAAAAATACTTTTTAAGCCCTACGTTTATTAATAAAGTTAATGCCTTGAAAATGCCAACGCAACAAGTATAAAAAATAGCTGCAAGGATATCGGAATGAATGGAGTACGCCAATTCGGCAGATTTGGTTTGAACGATTAGGATTTCACTTTTAAATCTATAAACGGGAGATAAATTATGTTAATATCCAATTTTGGTTATATTCTTTTATTATATAAAAAAACAATTCAAATCATTTCTCTACTTCAGATCTGACAAGCCATATGGCCAGTTATGTTGTTATGGGCGTTAATAGTTTGAAAATGTCTCAAAAAATCAATTCTATATTGAAAGAATTAAAACAAAGGGAGATGGAGAAACCATTAATGTATCGGAAATACCAATAGAGATTAATCATTTTAAATTTTCATTTGCAAGCGACAAGCCCATGTTTTGGAAAAAATAGCATGTAATTTATTTCTTAAAGCTTAGATCATTATTAAAACGAAATGTTAGTTTTTCTAAAAATTGTTGGGTGTTTTTTGAATCACACTTTAAATTCAAGACCAATACATATATAAAGCTGTTATGTGAACACACAACATAAATGGATACATGGATATTTTCATTAAGCTTAATATAAAGCAATTTCAATCCCTGCAGGCAGAAATCAAGTTATAAAAAAAACTATACATTGTACTCGTATATTGGACACACTAAACTCAAGATAGCCGAAAACCCACTGAATGTTCTTTTTGTGTATACCATCGAATTGTTTGAACAAGCGGAAGCAATGTGAGTTTCAAGATGGATATGTGTAAATTGGCGACAACAACAACACAATGTTAAATTTATATCTCGGGTTATCGGTTCTATAATTAAAATGAGATTTTCACAAGAATTTTCGTTTCTATAGAAATGTTTTTTTAATTACTTTTAGATATAAAAGCATGTAAAAAAAAAATGGAATCAACCATAAAAAAAACCTTTTGGATGGGGGAACGTTTTCCATGAAAATCAACATATTCGGTTAAATTTTTTAATATAAAAATAAAATTGTTGTTCGTGTATTGTTCATGATATAATGTATATGTAAACTTTCATATACGCCAAACTTTCATTTTAACAATGTACATACAGATAATACAATGTGTGGGATGGATCTGTAGGAAACTGATTTATTGCATATTTATTTGGGAACAAAACATTAATGTTTATGAAAACCAAACCACAGACCAGCAAGTGAACTTTAAATTCAAATGTTTAATTACTCTTAAAATGGTAATGATAAAAATCTGATCAAATATGAGAGTTTAGTTCAACCCTGATGAAATTAAAGATGTGCAGACCAACAATTTATTTAAACAAAGATAATTGAAAATGTTTTCTATGAAAGCATTAATATGTTGCCGAGCATCATTAAAACATTATTACCAACATTATATTATGATATGAGGTTTTGCTAATTAAGTTGTAGATGCCAAACGAGTAGCAAGCATGTAGCAAATGAGTAGCAAGTAACGCTTGATATGGTTTTCAATCTAATGGAGGTATGAGGCAAAAGGGAACATAACTATAATTAGGGGAGCATAACCCACTGATGTGCCAAATTTATGCAAAACAAATCATTTCCCACGTTAATATATTATGACTAGAGCTATGCGAAGATGAATAATGAAAACAAATCGGCAATTTAAATTTCTCGATTTGGATGGCAACTATTTGGTATAATCGATTTTGTGTAATGTAGGACTTTTAAATTAATGTAATTTGAAAGTAAAAATTGATTGTTGAGTATCAATTACCTCCAGATGTTTTTAGTTTTGTAAGTAGTACGTACGTTATCCATGATGGTTTAGGGGTTAGATTTAAAATGTAGTAACTGTCATAAAACGATGGTTTAGATACTTGCTTATTGCTTACCACATCGCAATGCTGACTTTGTACCTCACCGTTGACCAAAATAGATAAATATAGAAATTTAATAATTTTACGTCTTGCAATCAGTGACCGAATTCTGTGACGAAAAATTTTGCAAATTTGGTTATTCTGCTAAATAAACATTCGAATAAAAATGATCTCTTCGCAATACGGACACTTTACAATTATACCAAATGCAGCAACTGCATAGGCAAACACGTTTTAACATTAATTTTAAAACAAATATTTTTAACCACCAGTCGCCCGATTTTTCTCGTTTTTTTGTAATTCTAATCGTGAGAATTGAAAATTTTGTATATACGTATACAGTGTATAGTATCACAGCCGCTTACATATGAGAGGCTTTGGTAGTATATACATTTATTATTGTGTGGCTTGTATTTCAATGTTTTACAGCATCCTGGGAGCAACATCTTTTACTTTTCACTTACAGGATTGTATGGAAAATAATTTGAGAAAAAAAAATTGTGTTTCTTATGTTGGTTGTTGTCAAAAAGTTAACAAACTCTTAACTCTTTTGCCTCATTCAAAAATAGAATGAAGTTAACATTTCAAAACTATAATTATTTGTTTATAAATTGAATTGTCAAAATATTATTTTCGTAAACAGCTGATTTTGATTTTTTTTATATATAATACATGTAATATATATATGTTTTATAATGTATTAATAAATTTAGGCTGGTATCAAACAAAAATATTATTAATATTTTTATTAAATTATAAATAAAATAGAATAATTATATGAATAAATAATAATAATTCAGAATCAGTTAGTTACGAAAATAATGTTTAACATATCATTTTATAAACAACTTATTAAAATAAAGTTGGCTATATAATGAAACTTTAACTCATTTATTGAGGATGAGTTTTTTTTTTTGGTATCGGAGAAATCGGAGAGATAAGACAGATTATTTATCGGATATATCTGATACTTTTTTTCTCCGATTTTTATCTGTCAGATCGAAAAAAATATATTTTGTGTATTTTTTAGTATCAGAAATAATAAATTATTTAATAAATTTCAGTATTAAACTCCCTAAATTAAAGTTTTATTTGTCACTGAAAGTATGATTTAAATTTACAATATAAAAAATTACATTAACTGAAACTTGTGACTCAAACGAGTTTTATATAACTGGCATTTCAAAATATCTTCAACAAAAACCAAAGTAAACATCATGCGCATATCCACTTTCAAAAAACGCAGTCGGCCCTACGATCTGTAAGGTGGTCTACATTGGTTTATCTGTCATATTACATACAAAACTGTTCAGTTTTATGAGCCAAAATGTCTTAAACATCCGCTTTTAATATTAGAAAAACCTATAAAATATATTCTTACATTTATGTGTAAGACGAAGGCGAGAAGGTATAATAGAACTATCTAAACACATGAATACACCTCTTTTATATATAAACCCATTATGATATTTTACATGACAATCAATGGGCGCTTTCAGCTCCGCCAACTGCTGGCAACATGTTGAGAACTGAACGCAACCAATGCATCAAAATTTCTATAGCTTATTTGAAATATATTTTTAATTTTAGTATATAAATAGTGAAATATTAAAAGACATAATTTTGTTTAAATAGATATTGACAAAATGAACGGTAAGAAAATTGCGATATTTATATAAGAAAAACATAACCTCAAAAATTAAAAATCTTTTAATTTCATTCAGTTTTGTCAGGTTCATTTAAATGGTCTAAAGAGACCACACTACTTATTATTGATATAATTCGCAACAATTCTCTCTCATGAGGATTACAAAAAGAAAACGAACAAAATAGAGATACAGATCTACAAAAGTTTTACTATTGTTAGAGTGATGAGTTTTGATAGTTTTATTTGTGATTTTAAAAACATATACAATTGTCAAACTTAAGCTGTGACGGTCTTTAGTCAATACATCAAAATATTGATAGCATTTTTTTGTAAAAGTGACTGGTATACTATAAAGAAAGTGGATTGTTGTTTGCAAAAAATCATTTTATTATAACAGTATATCGTAACTTTTAAGCTTCGAGCAACAATATTCTTGAAGACCACCGAAATTACACCGTTTCGGGCATTTTTAACGTCTTGATTTGAAGTTTTGCAGGAAAATGGCGTTTATATGTTATCACTAATGAAACTCATATTTATATAGCTAACTGTCATGGGAACAAAAAATACAAATTACTAACAGTTTAATTACTTTTGATTGCTTTTAAATAAAAAACAATCTTTTTACCTTGATCCAAAAATAATTCTACATAAAAATAATGTCATCTCCACTTTAGTAAATTTAATGTTTCCTAACCAAAGAGACGTAAGGCGAAAATACAATTATAAAATAATATTAATTATTAAAATTGGTCATGTACTCATATCATGTTTTTTTTTATATCATACCATTTCTTTTGGGTCCAAGCCCTTCCAATTCTTTTGTGATTAGCTTTTAACGTCGTACATTAGGCGGTTGTAAGCTAAACCATGAATACTCCTAATTGGTGATGTAACGTCTAAATCGGGATGTAGATTTAACAGTTTCAGTTTTAGCCACTAATTGTTCAGTTTTAGCCACTAATTCTTCAGTTTTAGCCACTAATTGTTCCAGTGATATCATTAACCTTATTGGCACGACAAATTTTTAAATAAATACCTGTTTATTTATCAATTAAATTACAATAAATGTTCTTTAATATTTTAGTTTTTCTTAAAATTAAGCCCGTTGAAATTATTCCTTGAGTTTATGGCATCTCCAAAGTCAACCCACACAAATTTTTTAATTATAAATAATAATTCCATTTTTAATCCACCCATAAAAAAAATTTGGACAGTATTATCTCTCCAGAGTAATCAAATTGTGTCTATGCGTTTGTTTAGGCAGGACACGAAAAGGATTTTGACGTGATCTTAAATACAAATTTACTCTCATATGAAATTATAGGTTTAGTGTTCCAAAGAAGTTTTTTCTTTTTGTATATTTTCGGATGGCAAAATGAATATATTATACACATGTTATATAGTTAAAAATGTAATCAGCATGAAATGTATTTTCTAAGACCACGTATTACTAACACAATTTTTTGATTAAGTTGGATTGTTATTCGTTCGAATGCCAACCGCTTATAATATGTACAAACCAACTTAAAAAAATATATAATTCTGTTTTTGACATTCCAATTTTATATTTAAATCATTATCCTCCATATGATTATATGATAAGAGTAAGTAGAACATAAATAAAATATATAGAAATACTTAAATATCAAAAACACTCAAAAAGCATAAAGAAAAAGCATTTTCCATTTGAATTCATTTTATTACGTCAATAATGAAAGCATTCACGTAATTTAATTTAGTTCTTGTTGTATTTTGTACACTAGATATCTTAAATAATAAGAAAAGAAGACGAATATTTTTCATATTAAGTATATATGTATGTCTGTATTTATTTGTGAATTTATATATATATATATATCTGTACATATCAAAATGTTTTAGTCATTTGCGAATTATTTTTGAATCGACACCAACGCCAACCACCATAACGAACGAAGTAAAGGAACAATAAAATAAAAAGAAGAAAATTTGCAAATAATTTTCTCACCACACAACAAAAATATAAAAATATAAAGACAAGAAGTTATTCAATTTCATCTCACAATAAACACACAAATATTTTCATTCACTTCAAAAACCTGATGATAAGAAAATATTTTCTCTTCATTTTTTTCTTTCCTGTGCAAATTGATAAGTAGGAAAATGTATTTTGTTGTAAATTTTTATATGTCAAAACCAATATCAGAAATAAAAATATTTTCCCAATTGTATTTGTTTATTTATTACTTTCATCTGAGTCTACATAACATCCACCCCTTGAAAACAATAAAATACGATAAGAAAATGTAACTTATTATTTTGATATTCCTTTCAATACGTCAATACTTTCCTTTTTTTATTTTGTTTATTTTTTCTTATGGGAAACTAAATCAACAATCTTGAATATTAAATTGTATTATCAATCACTATTGCTTCGGTTACATCATTCAAATTATATATGAATAGATGTATGTATGTGTATATATAAATATATATATATATATATATATATATATATATATATATATATATATATATATATATATATATATATATATGTATATATATATATAAATATATATATATAAATATATATATATATATATATATATATATATATATATATATATATATATATATATATATATATATATATATATGTATATATATATATATATATATATATATATATATATATATATAAATATATATATATATATATATATATATATATATATATATATATATATATATATATATATATATATATATATATATGTGTGTGTGTGGTACATCAGTATATGAATGGATCAGATGGAGAAACTTTTTATTGATTAATTTTATGACTGTTGCGTGTCTGTTCATTTGACATGATGTGGCTTGTGATATATAATATGATAACTAGTATCAGTCAAAATTGTAAATTGATTTTTTATGCTTGGTTGTCAACAATGATTTTTATCAAAATATGATTTGAAAAAATGTGTGCTATATAGTTTGCAATAGATAAATATTTTTAATTAGCTGACCATATAATTACAAGTTATTATTTTTATAAACATCATTTTACAGTGAAATCGTGAAAAAATTTCATTGCAGCAGTGGTGAAGAACCTGAATTAAAAAGTTCTGATTTTGAGTAGCAAACAGACTCATAAAGCAGGGTTTGTCCAGTGTTGAATATAATGCATATTTATTATATTATGCTCAGCCACAGTTTATTTTATTCATAAGCAAATTGTTTAGAATAATTGCCTTTAATGCAGGTATGAATTCAATTCCTAGCAATGGAAGAAGAAATAAATAGAAAGGTATTAGATAGTAGTATTTTGTGAAGCGCAATGATATTTTCTGGGTTGGGAAATAAATTTCGACAGTCGTTAAATCAAAAGCTAGAATTTTGAAAAAATAAAAATTTTAAAATATCGAAATATCATATTCAAAATATCGAAAGTGAGCTTGAATCCTGAATAATTAATTTAATTTTGTAATTGCGGCGTATCACTTTTATAAAATTATATAAATTATTTAAGATTTGAATTTTAGGTGCAATCTCACATCTCTCAAAAGAGTTTATTATTTATTTAAAAGCATAATATTGAAGAAAAAAACAGGTGAAACTAGGCCAATAACAAAAAAAAATGTTTAGCGATAAAAACATTAAGGAATTTTGTTAAGGAAAAAAAATTATTTATTCTAATAAATAATTAAAAATACAATAATTTTGACTCAAAAAATTGAAAAATAAAATAAAAAATGTCGACGATCGAAATTAAAAGAAACAATTCTTGAAAAACAACAAAACGAACGTAACACAATGTTAAAGAATACTACAATAAAACAACCATTAATTTAAAATAAACTAAATGAATTATAACCCTTTGAGACCCGGCCCTATACAAATGCCAAATTTAAACCAATTATGAGTGAAACTTAACTAATTCGAGGACGCTGAATTCAAATCCGTTGACCAAATTGACCTCCGATTAATGGTTTCGGTGCCAGCTTCCGTCAACATATGTTGACAATCTGATTAATCGGATGTAATAATCAAAAAAATTTTAGTGTCGTTACCATATATTTTTCCGATTTATTAATTATTAAATTTATTCAAAACTTATAAATATTATATAATAATTTGGAAATTTATCTAGCAGTAGCTAAAATATATATTTATTTAGTACATTTCAAGATTAAATATAGTGCTTTTGTTAATTTCATCACAGAATTTATTTATTATTCAGTCAAAGTTTATTTATAAAATTATAAAAATATCACATTATACATTACAATAACTAAATCAAATATCACATACATAATTATTTAGTATGAAAATCATAAAAACAATTGTTCTTAGAACTAATGCATAAATGTACTTTGCACTTAGCACAAAGTACTCTAGACGAACCTTTACAATTTGTGTTTTTACATCTGCTGGCTGAGTGGCTTTGTTTAAATAATGGGAGATGATCAACCCCATCAAAGCGGATATCTATTTCCGGACGATATTCCATCGGTCGTACAGTAGTCGTTTGTGATGATGTGAATGTCTCTTCGTACTTTCTTTTATTTGAAGATTTTTTCAAACTAACCTTAGTTAGACACCATCCAAGTTTTAATTTAAAATCCTTCAATTTCAAAATGTCTTTTTCTGTGATCTTTTGAATTTCGCAATTTCTTTTATATTCCAAATAACTCGCGCATACGGCAAAGTCTATAAAATGAAATATTACGCGTAACGTCCACTTACGCGATTTTATAAATATGCGGTAGTAGCTTAAATATTGATCGAGCAAGTCTACACCGCCCATCGCATCATTATACTTTTGAACAATCTCTGGTTGCATTATTTCTACGTACGCTTTGGCTCTTTTATCCCATTTTTTGATTAGTCGTCCTTCGCCCTTACTAACAAAGTTCGAAGCCAAGTGAACGGAACGGTTGTCTTGCCACTTTACTAGTACAATTTTCCCATTTCGGCTAGTCCTTTCTTCTGATGATCCACGCCCTTTTATTTTCATCTCGGCATCTGTACTAAACGTTGGATTGTTGAATCGATTGACACGAATAGTTCCGGCTTCGTTAATTTTTTTTTGTGACAAAATTTCAAAAACTTGGTAGGTACTGAAATAGTTATCAAAGAATATTGAGTGGCCCGGTTTCGTAATCCGTTGTACCAAATGAGTTACAACTGCAGCACCAAATCCTAAGGAAGATCTGTCTAAGATATCAATCTCTGTCGTTGTTCCCTGGTAGAGCACAAAATCGTACGGGTACCCAGATTGACCACACAGAACAAAGACTTTTATGCCCCAAGGTTTCGGTTTTCCCTTCATGTATTGCTTAATTCCCAAATGACCTTTAAAGGGGATCATTTGTTCGTCTATTGAGAGATCTCTCTCCATAGGCATTTCGTGGCAACGTTTCTTGATGTTGTTAATAAGCGGGCGTACCTTTATGAATTTATCCGGGCAGTTTGTAGGGATTGTTGTGTTATCGATGAAGTGCAAATTGGTTCTCAATCAAAAGAATCGATCGCGAGTCATTACTTTCGAAATACAATGCAATTCGATGTATTGATTCCAATACATTTTGATCTGGGGAAAACCAAGAACTCCCATGATGATATGCATTCCAAATAATTGTGAAATTTCCTCTGGTGAAGCATGTTTAAAACTCCCTAAACCACTTTGCATAGCATACTGATTTGTATAAGAAGCTATTTCGGCGTACATGGTAATTGGAAGGTACTTTGAAAATATCTCAAATGGCGATTCAATAGAATCTGACGAAGACAAATCTGATAACTCGAAATTAAACGGTAAATTATTAAATGGCCGTTTTCTCCATGCTATATCGGCTTTTTTCGTCAAATCACTAAAATGTGTGTCTATTAATTCCACTTCGTCCAACATCAAGATTTCCTCGTTTATAACCACGTTCTCCATAACGATGTCTACAATATCATATTTGTCAGCTACTGGTATTACTTCGACGTCTCGCTGATCTTCTTGTGCTTCGATGTTTTCACTTTCAGCCTCGTCTGTTTCGTCAAAGTCAGAGTCCTCGGCCATTATACGCTCCGCTGCTTCTTCAACAGTGTATTTTTTATTTGAAGGGTTCATATTTCTGAAAAATAAATTGTATTTACTTGAAAGGTTCATTTTCATAAACGCAACCGTTGGGGTAATTTGTCAACATTTGTCGACATGCACAATTCAGTGCAATTACCTTTGAGACGGATTGTCAACGTACGTTGACAACAGTTACGACTGCCGTAATGGCGTTAGTACACTCAAAATGTTACTGATTTTCACATTAATGTATATTAAAAACAATTACGCAAACATGAAATAATACTTTTTATCATTAAAATAGTTGCACACTAGAGAAAAATGCTTTTTCACTTACCTTGCCAGCAGCATACAAAATTGGCGCGACCGCTTCACACAAAAACTTATGTCAGTCTGTCAAATTTCGTAATAAACTAAAACAATAAATTAAATTACTCTCTTAGAGAGTAGTTAAGCAAATCAAAAAGTTTTTATATCTCAAATTTGACTAGAGATATGCGCAAAATATTGAAAAACATCATGTCAACATTCGTTGACGTCCGGTCTCAAAGAGATAAATGTATACTGATCTTAAAACTTGAACTATTATCTATTATACGGTTTGGCTGAAATAGTTTTAACTAGAATAGTATTTATAACTCACTACCATCTACAATCTAGTAGTTAAAACAAATTTTGTAATGTTTTTCTCAATGGATGCATTTAATTAACTAAAACTAAAATTTTTGTAAACATAATTTGTTGTAAAATTATACGATCTATGTCTCTTATGAACCATCCATTGAAGCAGAAGGAATCAAGTGGAATAATCAAAAAAAGTAAACAACCACCATTTTGTGATTGAAGAAAAATTTTTTATTTTTGGAAACAACACATATCAACACCAAAATATCAAACCTTCTGTACCACACCTTTGGTACATTTATGGTCCTTTGAGCTGGATCAACGGCGGATTTATTACATTTTGGATAAAGAAATTATTGTGAAAACCACTTAAGACCTAACCTCAAAATCACCAAATGGGAACAAACCAAAATAGCAAGTATCGAAATATTTTATTACCCTACAAATTATAAAATCAATAGAAAATCAAATTGTGGTGTACTAATAAATATTGTACCAAATTATCATTGTTGGAAGTACTTTATTTAATCGGTAATATATATATTAAATTGAAAAGGGTATTAACGTGCCGTGAAGTGAAAAATTGTTAATTAAAACACGGCGGAAACGGCGAGCCTAAATCAAAAGGCATATAACCATATTAATAAACTACATCAATACCATAGGCAGTACTACGAATGCCGAAGATATTAAAATTCGGCTAACCAATGTCGTACCAATTTCGTACTGAAATTGAAGATAAAATAGTCACGTTGAACAATGACGAAGAATTAGATGAGGAATTTGAAGAAAACTATTACAAAATAGTTTCAGGATTATTTCTAGCATTGAGGACAAATATAGAGCATGTCACATCTCCTAATCATACAACCCTCGATACCTCCACATCAGGAATACACATGTACGTGAAATTACGAAAATTATCCATTCCACTATTTACAGGAGATTATACACAATGGCAATCTTTTCACGATTTGTTTTGTTCGACTATCCACGACAACACAAGGCTTACCCCGTCTCAAAAATTACAATATTTAAAGGGAATACTAAAAGGAGAAGCGGCAAATATACTTAAACATTTTAGCATCACAGATGTGAATTATATCGAGGCCCTACGAAAATTGCAACACCGTTATGGCAGGAAAAAGCACACTATGCCTTCAAAAAAAACTTTATGACTCAGCCCTCTATAATAACAGCAAAAAATGCTAATGTGCGACAAGTATTGGATACCCCTGACGAGATTCTTCGCGGTTTCAAGGCTTTAGGTGAAGAAGCCGAATCAAGAGACCACTGGTTGATCTATGTCCTAATAAATAAATTAGATAGTGAAACCAATAACCAATGGGTGCATATTTCGCCATTGTATGACTTTTCGACGGTAAAACAATTATTTGACTTTCTCTCCCAAAGAATCAATGCTCTTGATTCCATAAAGTAGAAGTGTACCCACCTAATTTGTCCCAGGAGGAAAAGTTCTGTGAAAGATCGTTCATGGAACCCAAAAGTACAAATACATCTGGTCAAATCAAAGTATCCCTATACTATTCAAAATCTCACCAGCAGTATTGGGTGACTCGTACCAGAAAGCCGTGTTAAGAAGGTATGCCATGGAGCGTAAATTTGTGAGAGATCTGACGTTTATAGAGTTATACAAACGCTTCACAACCGAATATATGGCACTAGGCCATATGAAAGAAGCCAACATCAAACCAGAAAAAAAAAACACAAACCCATATTATTTACCCCATCACGGTGTCCTCAAAAGCAGTACTAGCACAACAAAATTACGAGTTGTTTTTGATGGCTCTGCAAAAACATCAACCGGAAAATCGTTGAATGACTGTTTGATGGTCGGGCCAACCGTTCAGTCGAGCTTATACGAAATATTGGCACGGTTCAGGAAACATCGAATAACCATTACATCTGAAATTCAGAAAATATACCGGCAGGTTCGCATATGAGATACAGACACCAAATTCCAAAGAGTCATATGAAGGGAGTCATATATATGATAAATATATAATATATATTTATCATATATATTCAAAACTTACGTACTTTTAACCGTCACCTACGGTAAATCCAGCGTGCGCTATCTAGCTACCCAGGCAGTTATACAAACTACGGAAAACTGCACCGAAGTGTTTCCTCACACCGTTAATCGTATCAGGTCGGACATATACGTTGACAACTTAATGAACGGAGCTGACACCCTCGAGGAAGCCATTTTGCTCGAAACCCAAATAAAGACGATATTATCAAACTCTGGATTTGAATTACGAAAGTGGTTATCTAATGAGAAGATACTGATTGATACCACTGGATCGAGTACAAAATCAGTGGTCTTAGAATTAGATGAATCACCGATCAGTTATTCCAAAGTTTTAGGGCTACACAATTCAAAGTGAGCTTAAACGAACAATCAACGATCACAACACGAGGAATACTCTTCGAAGCGAGTCATTTATTCGACCCGCTAGGATAGCTAGGACCCGTAACAATCCAAATAAAGGCATTCTTTCAATCATTGTGCGCAGAAAAGTTAAGCTGGGTTGATCAATTAGCTACCAGTCTATTAGACGAGTTGTCAAAATTACGAAGTAACTTTATCAAATTAGAGAATATTCGATTGGCGAGATTCCTATATACAAATTCCTTAAGCCAAATCGAGCATTACGCATTTTCAGATGCCTCCAAGCAAGCATATGGTGCGGTGATATATGGCAAAATTACTAACCCAAATATAGAGTCACGCAATAAGTTATTGTCAGCGAAAACCAAAGTAGCGCCGGTTATGCAGTTATCAATCCCGCGTCTTAAACTTTGTGGTTACTCTATGCTATAGACATATTTGCTTGGACAGCCTCCAGCACAGTGTTAGATTGGCTAAACACAAATCCAAATAAATTGAACACCTTCGTTGGCAATACAACCGGAGATTCTCACCCATTTCAACAGGTCACAATGGGGATAGGTAGAAACAACATGATCCAGCTGATTGTGTCTCCAGAGGACTCGAACCAGGAAAACTTCAACATTTTGATTTATGGTGGAATGACCCAAAGTGTTTATAATGAACGCTGAATTACCTAAAACCATAGTTTGTCAATCTCATTAGAAGAATTCCAGAACCTGCCGTCGAAGTATCTCTCAATCAAATGTAATCGACGATTTAGCTGCACGTATATCAAACTACTGTAATATAAATTGAGTCGTAGCATTAGTATATCGTTATATCGATTAAACGAACTTCTAAGGAATCTTGTTCATCTGTTGATAGTATGTCAGAAGTACAAAAATCTCGAACTGTAACCAAATTAAATAAACAGATATCCGTATCAAGTCGCCTCAAATATTTTAACCATTTATCGATGAATTAGGACTTCTACGGGTTGGTGGAAGAATTATAAATGTCTCGATAACGTACAACGTGAAACACCCAATAATACTCACCGCTTAAGATGAACATCATTTGCGACACTTACATGCGGACCTACGCTAAAAATGGCAACGTTACGACAAAGATACTCGATTCTGGGTGGTAGAAACTTAGTTCGGAAGGTAATACACAGTTGTGTGAAGTATATTTAGTACAAAGCCAAAACTTTAAACCAAATAATGGGTCAGCTACCAAATCCAAGGCTTGAATTATTTTGGCCCTTTCATAAAGTCGGAGTTGATTATGCCGGTCCATTTCAAAGCTATACCACGAGACGCAGACGACAAAAACCAAGCAAGAGTTATATATGCTTGTTTGTTTGCCTTGCCACAAAAGCTGTGCATATAGAGCAAGCCTCCGATCTGACAACAGATTCTTACCTAGCTGCGCTCAAGTGATTTATCGCTTGTATAGAAGGATTTGCAAGGAAGTTCATAGTGATAACGGAACCAATTTCGTTGGGGCCTGCAACCACCTACATCAATTGTTCACATTATTAAAACAAAATTAAGATCGAATCAATGTTAAGCTCGCGACCTATTTGCGCACTGTCCGATGACGACAGTGATTATTTAACACCGTTTCAGTTTTTAATTGGTTGATCTGCCACACACCGCCGAAGACTTAACAGATGTTAAAATATCTAGACTCTCGAGATGACATCTCACACAGTATATGAAAAGACACATCTGGCGAACATGGCATCCCGATATAGTGTTTATTACAGATATAGTGTTCATTACAGATGGTAACTCATCCCCATGCAAGTGGTTGATGGGTAAAATAGAGGAGCTGCATCCTGGATCAGATGGGTAAGAGTCGTCACCATCAAAACAACAAATGGCACAATCCAACGTACAATTCATAAATTATGTCGGTTACCATTTAATTGAATCAACCTATTCAAGTTGGCCGAGATGTTAAAGAACACAACAATAAAACAAGCATTAATCTAAAATATTCTAAATATAAAATATACTTATTATAATCTATACTTATCTTAAAACTTGAACTATTATCTATTATATGATTTGGCTGAAGTAGGTTTAATTAGAATAATATTTATAACTCACTACCATCTACAATCTAGTAGTCGAAACAAATTTTGTAATGCTTTTGCTTAAAGGGTGCATTTAATTATAGTTGGCTTAACTATGCCCCTAGTAGACATAACTAGAACTAAAATCTTTGTTAACATAATTTGTTGTAAAATTATACGCTCTCTGTCTCTTATCAAACATCCATTGAAGCAGAAGGAAGCAAGTGAAAAATAAAAAATAAAAATAAACAATCACCATTTTGTGTATACAACCCACAACGAAGATTTTATTTTTGGATACAACGCATACCTTCAACACCAAAATATCAAACCTCTTGTACCACACCTTTGGTACACAAAATAAGAAAATGACAAATTTTAAGTGAAAATTAAAATTTTAAAATTTTTATTTTTTTTCATAAATTAACTTGTAATTCAAGTTAACTGTACAATTCAAAACAAAATATTTTATTTTCATAAATCTATTTTAATAAGAAAATAGTAATGCAAAAGGTAAATATCATTCATTCCACAGCACAGCAGCATGAGAAAAACTCTCGAGTAGAGCATATAAGCATCAACAATTTTAATAGATTATAATCGCTAAGCGCCTAAATTTATGCACTTATTTAAAAATTAGTGCTTACCGTCTCAACAACGATGAGAAAAAACACAAATCAAAGAAAACAATCAACAGAATAATATTATATATTATACTGCGTGTACATATACGAAATTCTCATTCGTTAACTCGAGAACACAGGAAATAATCCGAGTACAGGTGAATCAGCAATTTCTATCCCATCATTAGATTCATTTTCATCTTCGTTAAAATTGATTACATCTGCAAGACGTTTATTATATTTAACAACCGGGATTTGTTGACCAAAGCCTCCGATACTGAAGAATTCGAATGATCGCCTAAGTAACATCCTTGGAAATTTTGTTCAATGCAATGTTAGTCTAGACGTGCATTGTACCTGTAACTATTTGTAAGTAGGTTCCTTATAATATAATTATTGTTTTATTATATTAATATATTATTATGTTATTATATTATATTAATATCTTATTATATTAATAATGTATAAGTATAAAAGGGCATCTGCACGAAAAATTGCAGTAATATATGTTAATTACAGGACAAGGCTGGGAATGAAAAATATAATTATATTGTTGTACTATATATTCAAAGTATGTTTATATTATTTTATTATTAGAATCGATACTTAATAATGTTTAGCAGCAATGGGATGAATTTTGATGCAATTTATTACAGCCTACGGCTTTGAGATATTAGCCTATTTACAGATTTTTTGGACATGCAGGTTACAGATAAATGGGTGCAGCCTGGAGATGCTAATCTTATTAAAATAAAATTGTACTGTCATGAATACATAATACTAATTATTGTCATATCCTTCCAAGCATATGTAAACACGGGTATACGGTGGTGGGTCAGGCGCTTTCTGGAATTACCTGCTTAATGCTTGGCCATACTTTCTAAATCAGAATGGAACTTTGAAATTTATCAAAAAAATGTATTGTGAGTAAAATCTGCAATATTTTGGTAAGATGATCTTTTTTTGTAACGTTTTGCAGTAAATTCTCCAGGTCCTTCTCAAACCCATTCATACGAAACTATTGTCATTGCATTTTCGAAAGGCGCAATAATCGAGTCGTCAACTTGCTCTAAAGATAAAGTTGTTTTCGGTGGAGTAATAACAGTTTCCGTGTTCTACGTTTTTTTCTTCTTTTATAAGTGATCCATAAGAATCCATTAATAAGGCAGTTTGGGGGTTTAAAAAATCCAATACTTAAAATTTAACATGGTTTGATTAACTTTTTCATTATATCAGTAACCTAAGCTGACAGCAAATTCAATATTTTTCGGCACCAAAAAACAATATTTTTGGAATTTTCGAATAAATAAGGCATCTTCTGACCAGCATAGCAACACAGTTAACCTGTTTTTACTATGACATGTGTTCAAACCATCTACAGTTTTATTTTCTTTGAAATACAGGGTTCGTTTATGAATTATGGCTCATGTCAAAAACTCATAGTTCCATCCATATTAAAAATATTTTCTTTGTGAATATTAGATAACTTGTCTAAAATTTTTCAAATAATTATTAATTTTTTTAAAAATATCTTTTTTTATTGATGTTAAATAGTTTTTTTTTCAATAAATTAACCCAAGTAATAATTAAATTAATTTAATAATCAACGTTCTTAATACAGGGTGTGGTTCAAATTTACCATTACCGTAATTTGTAAATTACTTCGTCTTCCTAAAGGACACACGACGAAAAAAATCTGTAATTGATTGATTGCATCGCCCAAGTGGCCAAATTAAATTCGTCATTTAAAATCATGTACAAATAATTTTAGCCATAATAATTCTCGCTGGCGCTATCTTTTTTATCGCAATATTGTAATAAGTTGGTGTTCCTCAAAAGTATATAACCTTGTACTAAAAGCGTTCGTAATTTAAACCCGAGGTAGTATGTGCATTCAGATGCAAGATTTGTATTTTATAATTTTTATTAAAAAAATCATAAAAATCAATTTTAAATTTAGAAACTTAACAGAAAAATATAATTCTCTAAGTTTAATTGCGAGTATCACATATACATAAAACAAAATATTTTAACATTTTACTGCAGGAAATTCATTTGATGATAATTTAAAATAATTTTATTCAACTGTTTAAACAAAAACGGTAAATTAGCGGATTTTTCGATCCCCAACCTGTTTATTTTTATTTTTTGACCCTGACCGCATGTTGAAAATAGCCTTAGTTTTTTCTGGTAGTATTTTGGCGATGAATTTTTCAATAAACATTTTTTTAGTTTACAATCAACATAAATATAGTTTTACTTCTAGTTATATCCCAAATTTCTGAAATAATTACTGAATCTTTAAAAAATATAATTTATTACAAAAAATATAAAAAAAAGTAACAACCAACAAAAAATTGAAAATTTAACCTTAAAAAATTATCCTCTCGTACAAAAACCAGTTATTTGATAAATTTATATAAATTTTGGTAAAAAAAAATTAAAAAAAAAAATATTTAATTTATTTAGTTTCTATTATAATCTTTTTATAATTTGGAAAGGATAACGTATTAAAATTTATGTTCTGATATGGTATATAGTTTAATGTCTGTATTATATATGTATATGGGATACATACTTTTGGATCCTAATCGATATACAAAAATAAATTTGTATTCTAAAAATTATTTATTTCTTATAACGAAGATTGTTATATCGAAAGTGAAATTTATTATCATAATAAATTACTAAAGTGGATTAGAATTTTATGAGTTATTGTAGTAATGCTATGTAAAAATTGTTTCTGGTGTTATTAAATTTTCTAATCCATAGTTAGGTATTTTGTAAATTTATTTTTATTATTTTTTTCATGTGGGCTTTGTATTTTAGTAATTTTTATTGCATGCATGATAAATAGATATATTGTTAATCGATATACGATAATTAGAAATTGATTTGAGAAATGAATATTTAATTGTAAATCATTATTTCCTCCTACTAGAGACTATGTATAATTCATGATAGTCCAATACTCTCTATAGCCACTTCAAATCTTTAACTAGCAAAATGGTTTAAGAATTAAACCACTTCACCGTGTGTTAGTCACAAATATCAGATAATCCTGTAATTTCTGTATTGGTGGCAATAATAAACTAAAATGCTGAACGTTTAGTTTAACTTGTTTTATACAGCCCGAAGAAACTAAGGTGACTTATAGACCGACGAGCCATCGTCGCCGACAATGATGCACTCTCTAGTTTGCTCTTCATATTGTTCTAGATTACCCTAAGAAGCTAGGTCGTCCTCTACTCTGGAGGCCCATCGTCGTCGAAATTTTGTGACTTCCAAATCCAAGCTATGCTCTATATCATGGTGTTTTTCCTTCCTCGTTTATCACCCTTACGTTATTAAAACGTAAAGTTGGTATTCCTGTCATCTTGACTTGTACAAAAATTGGAGCGTTTATTAAGCAGACAAAACTAACAAAAATACAAACACAATGAGAAAGTATACTTCCGCAAAATTGCTTCGAAAAAAACGTTTATCTATAATTTTTGGTTTACCGTTCTACAATGGATTACGAAAATGGAAACACCATATTTCTAGCAAAATCCAGTGCTTACCGTTTTGTTCGTTGCAAATTAGATGGATATTGCCAAAACTTAAATCAGCACCATTATTTCCAACAGTGAGAATCACTAAAATCCTAACAAATAGGAAAATTTGGTATTGGGTTGGTTAGCGAGACTTTCCGCTAAAAAGCCAAGAGTTACGTTTTCTGGCTCTACAAAATTTGCCCGTCATATACAAGACAAAGAAGCAAAATAAGAACGGTTTTATATTTTAGGTCAATGTTACGAGCCACACAAATATAACTTAAGAATTATCCTTAGATGGCCAGTTCCATTCCATTATTTAAATGAAAAAGTAAATATTTTATAACCTCTCTTTTCAGGTCCAAGGTTAGCAAACTGACATTAGATTAGGTGGAATATAAACTTTAAATTTAAATGCGATGTGGATCAAAAGCTCGTGAACGGACGATTTTCAATTGTTTTAGGCATGCTGGATTCATAAGTACTCTATATTGTTATATTACTTTGGTTGACGAGAATACTGATATCGAAAATCTAAAGACGCAACTGCAAGCACAAAGGGATAGTACCCTATTTCTAAATTTAGAAGATAATGTTCTAATAAAGGATGATTCAATAAATCTGTTTTTTTTTTTTTTTTGAAAATATGTAAACTGCATTTATCATAATTTTAAGTTATGAATAAGAATGGTCCTTAAACTTTGTTTATTTTCCATTGTACTTTTCGCTTTTTCTTTATTTTCACTATTTTTGTAAGAAAACTTTTCGCTTTTTCTTTATTTTCACTATTTTCGCAGGTAAAAGAGGCTAACTGCTACTAAAATCCTAAATTTTTTTAGTTATATTTAATCTAGTTATATTTATAATTTTTTAATTCACCTTAGTTTCTGTTTGATTAAACTTGGTAAAGTTATATATAAAATATATATATAAAATATTATATATAAAATAAATAAATAAAAAAATATTATATTAAATATAAATAAAAAAAATTTATCGAAAATTGTTAGGTTGTTTTATTATTATAAAACGAAAATTTCCTAAATGACGATAAACAAATTGTACTATGAAAAAATTTGAAATGTGATTCATCCTGAATAATAATAAAATATAAACGATTTAGTATGATTATTGTGCGGATACTCGATTTTTATTTAAATCAATAAACCGTAAGTTACATCTAAGTAATTTAACCCATTTCAACCCAAAGTCCCAAAACTGGTTACGCAACAAAAATACATATTTCTCTTAATAAATCTACTTTAATTTTCTCAAACTAATTTTACTATATAATTTACACAAAGCAGAAACAAAAAACAAAAGGAATAAGTCAAAACAAAACTGTGATATTGATTACACGTCCAATATAAATTTGACTATTAAAATGTTTTTGTGTATTGTAGTTAATAAATAAGCATATCGACGATACTTTGATCGAACAGCACAAGCGACAATTTGGAAATTTTACAGGAGAAGGAAAAAACATTTACAATTTTAAGTTTTAACTAAACTGGCTCAGTATTATTTTTGATGTATAACTTAGTATTAGTCGGACATAAATACATAATTTTATTTAATTTCGTTAATTATTTATTAAGTTATAGCATAAATACTACTTTTTGGTCGCTTGTGTGTTTTTATTTATTAATTTGGCGCTTATGCTGAGGCGCGTGTGCTAATCAATCTTTTCAAAATGTCGCTTAAGCGCAGTTGTGTTTTTTGAAGATGTAAAACAATACCAATTTTGTCGTTTGTGTTATTCATAGAAAACGTTTTAATTGTTCGTGTATTATTCCCCTCGGGTATAAATTATAATAAATAACAGTACATTACATAACAATTAACATAAAAATGAATAATATTAATTTATAGAAAATCATTTTCATACTTATTTGGTGAAGTTTCCAAAATGTCGCTTGTGCTGTTTGATCAAAGTATCTTCGATATGATAATCCAGGTAGTTTTGGTTTACAATTTCAGGACAAGCACCAAAATTCAAGTAAATAATTTATTAGAAATACTACAGTATAAAAAAAGATAACCAATAGAAAACATGACATATTTGAAATAGGATGTTTTTAAAATTCACTGACAAAATATTATCTTCCCTAATTTGTTTTAAATTGATTAAATCAATACATATAATAGCGCCAAAATCATATGGAATAATTGGCGGTTATGCGTTTTTTTTAACTTTTTCCAAAAGACTCAAACGACTATTTGTCTATAAAATTGAAATAACTAGCTTTGTATTTTAAATTAATTTAGTATTATCCTTTTCACTAAACTATAAAAAGCAATCTCACAATTACTATTGCCTACTTGAATTAGCCATATTTGATAGGATAGTTGACTATTTGGGACAAATACCATATCACAATTACAACGCGCATTACCACTAAGTTCTGTCGCTTAGGTCAAAATAAAATAATTATTTATGTCGCTTACACCTTTTAAAAAACTATGGAATAGAAAAACACGGTTTTATTGAAACAAAAGGAGAATGATTTGTAAACAGTTGTATAGAGCTGAATCAGCGCTTTCCAATGATATAAAAACCAAATTCAAAAAAATGTCGCTTGTGCTGTTCGATCAAAGTATCGTCGATATTTTAAGAAATACGTGTGATACAAACAAAAACCGTTAGAATTGGATTGAACCATTTTGGCAAAAACGATTAACTCTTCAAGAAGTTCTTGATGAAATCGAAGCTTGAAGCGACGATGAAGCACCAGCTGTGACTATCGTAGTATTATTGTGATAACTCCATTAGAAGACGGTAACAAAACCGAAGACGATTCGGAGGCTCAAGGTTGTGCTAATTATAATAAAGTAAAGCCGAAATTGTTGAAGGCTGAAATATTTTTAGATGAACGGAATCATAACGAACTATACAACAGAATCGAACAAAGTTCATCTACCGCCAAGATCCAACCTAAGCACACTCAAAGAAAATGGATTAAGGGAGACATTCAAGAAAATACCGGTATACAATGTAATGAATGGAAAATATGGCCGCCACCTCTAGCTTTATCTAACGAATCAAATCCTCTAGGATTTTTATGCTGTTTTTCACCAAAGAGCTTATGGAGGACTTATTGAAGTACAATATTAGTTATGTGGCATCGACAAATCGTTCATTTTGTTCCTCTATCGATGAATTTTACGCATTTGTTGGGATATTGATAAAGTGGATATTCACCGGTATCAAGACGAAGGCTGCATTGGTCAAATGAATTAGATACTAAAAATGCCTTTATTTCCAACACAATACAATGAGAAGAAACAGATTTGATGAAATTATAAGTAATTTTCATGCATGTGACAAAATTAGAATCCCTAATTAACCATATAAATCGAGTTTTGTCAAAATACTGGCCTATTGAACGTGACGTGTCAATATACGATTCAATGATACCATATTTTGGGAGATACGGATGTAAAATGTCCATCAAAAGCAAACTAATTAGATTTGGGTTTAAGGCGTGGGTATTAGCAACAAAATCTGGCTACTGTATTAATTTCGATATTTACCAAGGGAAATCGATTGAAGCAACCCTACCCGACAGTTCATATGGAAAGGAAGAATCTATTATAATTCAATTTCAGCAAATTTTTGAGCATAAATTCCCGGACTTCTATTCTACTATTTCTATTTATTTCGATAAATATTTTATCTCGTCGCGCCTAACTATCTACCTCGGGAAACATAACTTTGGTGGAACCGGTACAGTTCGAGCAAATCGACTTGGAAAAACAAGCAGTTTGAAGGATGCCAAACAATTTAAAAAGCTAAAGCGCGGAGTATTGAATTCCATGGTCGATAAAAATGAAAATATTGTTGGTGTTCGATGGAATGGCAATAGTGTAGTAACAATGTTGTCCAACCAATATGGCATCGGACCCGTAAAAAAAAGCCTATCGATATTCGGCCAGTGAGAAAAAAAGGTGGAAATTCCACCACCACATGTGGTTGGGGGATACAACTAGCGTAGTGACCTACTTGATAATAACGTGTCTAATTATCGAATTGGAATTCGAGAAAAAAAAATGGTATACTCCGATCTAATTCTGGCTATTTGATGTTGCTATAACTAATGCATGGGAACTCAGCAAGGCATTTGGTGCTAATTTAGATCTCTTGATAGGAAAAATCACAGTTCAGGTATTTTTTTAAATAAACCACCGGACAATTTTTTACCAAACAGCACTATAAGTTCACCACGTAATTGTCGGTGACGAGGCTTTTCCACTAGTCAAACATCTGATGAGGCCATTCCCAGGAAGAAACACTTCTACTGAACTTCCCATATCGTAGTCGGTATTTAATTATCGTTTATCTTGAGCTTCAAGGCAAGGAATTGAATACATTTGGCATTTTTTTGGCTAAATGGGTAATTTTCAGGAAGCCCATTTACGCGGAACGGAAAAACGAGGCTAGATTTGTAAAGGCGACTGAACGCTTACATAACTGGAAAAAAAATACATTATACTGTCCATATGGTAATAGGATGTTGAAACTGTAAGTAGCGAGATTATTGAATGACGATGGCGTCAATGTACCGCAACGGACAGTAATAGAGCTCTGCACCGCAATGGCCGAACAGGTTCCAACAATCCTTCGTCAAATGATGTTCATATAAAAAACAATTTTTAAAATTATTTTAATTAAATCAATATCCTTCCGTGGCAGCAAAATAAAACTTATAACTCTTCTAAGAGCTTCAAATAATAAACAAAATAAAAAAAAAAAACAGATAAATAATAGTTTAATTTATAATTCATTCAACTATTCATATTCATATACATCAGACAGATCATCAGACATGTTTTATTAATTTGATTAAATATTTTGATTTTAATATTAATTATTATAATTAAATTAACAAATAATACAGTTTATTTTTAATTATGATATTTTTCAAAACACAACATACTGCGAAAAACTCTATACCACAATTACCAAACAAAATGTACCAAAAAGCTGTCAAAAATAAATTCGTATATTTTTCTAATAAACAAAATTACAAAAAAAATGTATACTAATTAACCAAAAGGTCTATTTTTGGTTATCCCCATGTTTCAGCCTCATACTTTTGGTGAAAACTAATCATAGAATATTTAATTTTGACCAATTTTGAGCCAAATGAGTTAATCAGAGATAAGACAAATAATTTGACGAATTATTTCAATATTATTATATTTTTATTATTCGTATTATTATTTAAAAAAGCCAATTGATTATTGTATGATGTATGTATTACAAATAATGAGACTGATATTAATATAATCACGGGGCTCAGCAGCAAAATGTTTGTAAAATTAAACCTGTTGAGAATTCGGAAACAAATTTAGTCGGTATAAGTATTTTAAACTATATATTTTATTTAAAATGATAAAGTATTATTTCTGTAGTGCAACCAATATGTGAATTACGCAACGCAAATCACAATTAATGGCACCAGGCAGCCTGAATAGAAAGAAACGTCTTCGTCCGATGAGACTGAATTCGAACCTAATGAGGACACTGAGTTGAATGCGGTCTCTAAAAGTGGTATGCGTATGCATGGTGCTTTTAGTTACTTCATAAATGTATATTCACCTAGTTTATTTTTTCTGTTAGTTCATTCTAATTACGAAGACAATCCCGATGAGACGCAAATGCCTAAAAGTAACGGATCTCAAAATGTATTTGAATATGATACTCAATGGTTTGAGTTCGAGATAGAAACTGAAAAATGCGTAATGGGTAACGAAGACGATTCTGATGAGACTAAGAGTAACAAATCCGTAAACGCAATGGAGAACGAAGACGAATCACAATGGGTAACGAAGACGATTGTAATGAGACTAAGAGTAACAAATCCGTAACGGATTTAAAGATGACGCACAAAGGTTTGATTTTGAGACAGAAGCTAAAGAAAGCACGATGGGTAACTCTAAAGCTCAAGTTAGCGATTCATTTTGTTTTTTATTAATTTATTTTATAAACTTGTTTTAAAATTTATTTTTAAACTTCCACTATAACTAACATGCATTTTATTAAATTAAACCCTCAAACAAACAAATATATGGTTTATTTTTTTAAATTTATTATTATTAAACTAAAATGGTTACAATAGAAATCTAAGTTTTGCATAATTCTTAAAATCCATTTAGAAACAATTTGCTTATATTTATACTGCAACTTACTATAATGCTCATATTAAAATCAATAAAACTACAGGTAATGATACATCGAATCCGTTATCTATGCCAAATTACGATTTTGTGTAATTTAATGTTATCTCAATGACCTATTATATACTTTAAAATTTTAAGGTACATTTAAATAAATTTTCATCTGTAACAAAATACATGATCTAATCTATAATTACTGTATAGGTAATAGTGGCCGTAACTTTTATTTAGTTTTTTTTTATACTCCAATTAGAATAATTTACCTGCTTTTCTAACAAAATAGTTATGGTGCAAAAATTAAATAAATAAATTATGGTGCAATAGTGATAAAATTTATGGAGCAAAATAAGATAAATACATTTTTCCATTAAAAAGGAAATAAAACAAAATTTAAAATGCAACAGCTTAATGTTAATTATAACTTTGCGTACGAATATTAAACTTTTTTTTAAAATCGTTTTGCTTTGATGAAGATGAAAATGGGAAATAAAAGTTTTGAGATTTTTCATATATAAAATACAGTAGAAATCGGATAACACGAAATCGATTGGAACAACAAAATATTTCGTGTTATCAAAATTTCTTCTTAAGCGATAATATGAAGCGAATAAAATTAAAGCTGAATACATACTAAAAGAATACCTTCATTATAGTTAATAAATCACAAGTAATCATGGGTAATGTTAAAAAATTGCACGATTCCAACTAAAGATACCAGAACTGGAGCATCACCTTCATCTTCTTTACCGCTGTTCTTATTTTCTTGGGCAGTTGTAGATTTTATTAAAGCACAAATTTAGCAATCACTTAGAAGCGGCGTGGTATCAATATTATTATCCAAACTTAGGTAATCTTCGAATATTATATTTTGAGGTAAATTTGTAAGCACGGAAATACGACCAAAAATATGAAGCACGTCATCATTTACATTAGTATCGCCTAATATCTCTGACTGATCGTCGTTGGAGGATGTTTGAATTGTAAACCCAGAATAGCGAAAGCAATTTGCTATAGTTGCAGGAGTAACAAGTTTCCATGCGAAGCATAACATGTACAAAGCATCTAAAACTGATTCCTGTTTCATATCTTTCTTAACCGCAACACTTGCTAAATATTTTTGAAGGAGCTGTTTTTTGTAAATTACTTTTAAACTCTTAATGATTCCTTGATCACAAGGCTGTAATACACTGGTAGTATTTGGAGGTAGAAAAAATAATTTGACGCTTTCTATCTGGATCTTCGGATGTGCTGGACAATTATCTGTAATTAACGCTACTTTTCTCTTTCTCAACGTTTTATCTAACAATTTCAACCAACTTGAACTGAATAAATAAGTCTGCTATCATCCACGCTTTTTTATTTGCGGTATATTGAAGTGGTAGATTTTTAACGTTTTTAAAACATCTCGGATTTTGAGATTTTCCAATAACGAAAAGGGGAAGTTTTTCCGTTCCATCGGAATTACTTCCAACAAGCACTATTAGATGTTCCTTAGATTTTTTACCACAGTTGCCGGACAAGCATGCAACGAAAAAATAAGTCAAATTCATCCGCACTAAAATGTCTTTTTTATCATAATCGATCAGAATGAAGATAACCAATGGATGTCATATTAGCTGATACTAGTCTCGCGTCCCCACTAATACACTTAAACACAATTCCGTGCCTTGGTTTGAATCGTTTTAGCCATCCATGATTATATTTAAATGTAATTCCCATTTCCATGGCTATTTAATCAGCTTTTTCCATTAGTAGAGGTCCCGAGATAGGAGAATTTTGAGATCTTCGAGAATTTTGACGTTTCCGGTTTCCTTTGAAGGCACTCGTTTCATATGGAGATTCATCTTTTCCACGGTTTTTTTTTATAATGGTTGATAAAGTAGGGCTTGAAATCCCAAACTCTTTACAAATTTCTTTTTTTGATGTTCGATCAATCCACATTTTCCAAAATTTCAATTCTTTTTAAACTGTCAAAGCGTTTTGCTTTTTCTCTCCTCTGTCTATGCTTTTGTTTATTAATCACTGAAGAGGAGGAACAGCGTTGTATAATTTTAAACTACAGCAATCTTTATCAAACTCACCAAAACAACAGTTACACCCCTCAAACGAATCCAATAAATTCAATTTTAAGATTTAATTCACAAAGAATTGTACGTTTAACGAGAATTACCTATGTACTACTCATAAACAAGACCAACTAAAACAATTTTTTTTGTCTTTAAACCCAGCAATCTTTTATGGGGCCAAAACTCTCCCAACTCTTAAGCAGTTAATTTTTTAACGACCTACCTTACCTTACGCCGACACTAGCCAGATCGAGGACGCATGAATACAGATTCGATTTAAATACATCTGCACATTATATTGCTCCAGCCAGCATGTACTTACATGGACATGCTCGATTCTGCACTCCAACAGTGGATCATACTTGTTTCAAAAGGGTCTCATAGTTGCGTTAATTGACATCACTGATCGAAATCAAATTATAAAAAAAACCTTTTTCAATCCTTCCCCGTTGGGATTCAAACCCGGTACCTCCCGACCCGGGAGTGCTAATTCGAGTTAGCAGTTTCGTCATATATTTGATCTATGATGGCAGATTTATAGTTATATTGGGGAAAAATACTTGAATCTTTTTTTCATCTCGATCAATTTTATGAAATCTAGAATTTTCGCGAGATTTGTTTAACACGAACAATTATGACAACTGCTGATGTTTAGATCGGTCATTCGTACATTTTGTCTTTTGTGGTGATTGTATTTTGATAATTTATAAAAGACGCCGTTCCATTTGTATTTTAAAAGTTTTTTTTTGTTGTGTGTTAAAATTAAATTGACATTTTTATAATATTATTCAATATAGATTTTGAACAGATATTTTTTGAATTATAAATTTGACACGAAACAAAAATACTTTTTGAAAAATGTCAAAAAAAAAATTCCTCTCTACAATGACAAAAAAAAATCTTTTTACATTTTTCATTAGAAAAAATACCATAAAATATCCGATTTTTTGATAAAAACCATTGGAAATCGACATAAAATAATATAAAAAACTGGGAATCAAAAAAAAAAATTCTTGTTATCCGATATTTTGAATTAAGTGAGTTCCACTGTAATTTATTGCATGAATAAAAAAATCTGTGTCATTAACAAAACTGTTGATTTAATCTCATGGTTAGTTAATTAGCAAACTGTTTCGTCTCATAATATAAGTTTGGAAGTTATATATTTGATCGATATACTAAGGATTAAGTTTGTCCTTAAATTTATTATCCAATTTAGTGAATAAAGGTACGGATATCAATCGGTATTGCTTTAAAATATGTTTATACAAAAGACCAAAAACAAGGTTTTTGTCAAAAATTAGTTTACCATTTTTAACATTCTTCTAAATAAACTTCACTATAGTTAAAGTACTAATACAACCGAAAAAAAAATTGAACAAAAGTAGCAAAATACCCCAATAAAAGAGGAATTATAAAATAATATTAAAAACCGTTAACCATTTTTGAAATTAATATATTATAGATTGACGTAGCGTAATATTTAGATTAGTCGTGTTTAAACTACAGCTAATCTCATACTAAATAAAAAATTGCTATTTTTTTAATAGTCGCTGATCAGTCGCTGAAAGGACAAACAATTTAAGTGTGACTGAGCACACTTCGACTTGCAAGAGATAGAGAAAAATGTCAAATAAAGAACCAGCCGGAATTAGTTCTTAAACAGTTGAGTTCTTAAACATAAACTTATTGCTTTTGAGCCACTTCTGCAAGACTTCAGTCCAGTAAAGCAACACATTATTCCAATGCGTACGACAACAACCTCGATTCTAGTGAGATATCTCAAGAAATCACACTTCTTACATGAAGATATGATAGATCAGTCGCATCATATCGACCGTGAAGATAATCAATTACGATGGCGCCTTTCTTTCGACAGTATTCGTTTTATGAAACAACCGATTTCACTGTTAGTTTAGAAGGTCTATTATATAAATATTAGTATAATAGTAAACAACTTTGTTTAAATGTTGATTGTGAGCATTTCTAAATCTTTATGAATTTTTAGTATGAGTTTCGTTTACTTTGGGGAATTGTGAAAGAGATATGCGCGGTACTAAAATGTGACGAATGCATTTAAATGATTTATTTTTTATATAGTAAATTAGTAAATCGTTTTTTGGACATTCGAGATCGATTCACTACTTTGAGCTTATCTACCTTGTTTTGAAATATAAATACTATATGTAATAATTGTTAAGATCTAAACGTGAATACGTTAAATTATAGTAAATTGTAAATTTAATTAGTAGTGTCACAGGCCACAAATTGACCCTTTACTGATACATTTAAACAAGTTGCTTCAGGCCTCTTTTTTACTATTGGCCAACAATAAGTTGTAAACACCCATTTTTGCCAGGATGTAATCTCATTAATAATCAACTTTTACTAGGACTCTAACTGCTATTTGAATCACCAAAAAATGTCACCCAACTTCACAATATAAAATTCAACCAGCTTGGCGAACAAAAAAAAAATTCATTTTTTTTGGTTATGTTTTGGTTAGCTGTCATCACTACAATCAAAGAACATTTACTATATCAGAAGTGAAGACACAAACAAAATAGTACGGGCAACAGTATTTTTTCTGCAAAATCCATATTTTTTAAATCCATCTAGTGAGTAACTTTAATTTAATATAAATAAAGTTACAATAAAGCTTGAATTTGATAGATTTTTTTATGGAATTTTTTTTATTGTCATTCGGTTTTCTTCACAGTCACATGCATATAAAATTTATTTTATTTATATAAAAACACTAACACAATTGTTTTTCGGTTGGTTTTCGTTATTTTCTGTGCGATCGCCGATCGCATGCTATATTTTTTTAAATTTTGTTTTTTTTTCTGTTGTTCTACGAATACAATCATTTAGTTAATATAATATAACAACAACAAAATCTTATTTGTAAAATCGTTTACTATTCTAATTCAAATTCATACAAATTTTTTTTTATATATTTTCAGCTTGGGAATTGTTTGTAAATTAATTTTAATTAATTTATATAATATATTTATATTTATATTTGTATATCCAGAGTTTAGATTTGTGTGTGTATATATAAAAAAAATTTGTAGCAACAACAAAATACAGTAGGATATTTTTATACGCATATTTATCTACTCCTAGTTTAATTGTGATATTTGTTGCAACAACAAAACAATGTTCATTTTAAACAGAAAAATTAACTAATTACAGTTTGAATTTTGTATTTCAATATATTTGTATTACTTATTTTCTCAGTTTAATTTAAAATTTTGTTTAGGAAATATCAAAAGTTTTTGTAATGTCTTCTACTTTAAAATATGGTGGAAAGTGTAATATTTGCGGCAGAAATAAACGGGCCGATAAAAATTACAGGCTATTCGCTTTCCCTGCCGAAAAGCCGCTCGGTATGCGGGTGGATCAATGCAAATTTAATTTTTGTATTGAAAAAAAAAATTATTTGTGAATTACATTTCGAGGACAAATTTTAAAAAAAGCGAAATTTAACAAAATGCACGACATAAAGGTATAGATTTTTAGCTTTTGGGATCACGAGATTATAGTCTCTAATGTCCATGAAGTAGAAATCTTTGGTTTTGATCCGATAGCAATAATCAGCTACAGTTTTTTAAGTGAAAATGTTTTCTTTTCACAACAATTTAAAAGATAATTACTATCACAAGTGGCCTAGTTTTAAAAAACACTACTAAAGATTCCCTTCTCTACTACAAACTTAAACAAACAAGTTTTTTTCTGCATTACATCTAATAAAAGATTAAACAATCATAAATCATATTTATATGTATACTTATAAGTATTTTCTGATATATTCTGTTACAACCTAGTAAAAATATTCCGGCAAACATAATACCCGCCACTGTAAGCGTACCTGTACGAAAGCGTACCTGTGAAGCTTCCGTTGCAATCTCGTGAAATCAACTCCTAAGTATGAACGTAAATTACGCAATTTCGCCAAAGGAATCAAATTATGTGTAATTTGTTTGTGTCTTGTGAAAATACTGTAATTTTCACATTTTCATTTATTTAATAAACTTACTTTTGTGGAATTTATCACACATGCAGTGTATTATTAAACTTGATGCAAAAGTATTTGTAATTCATCTTTTTGATGCATAAATATTTGTGACGACAACTAACTTCTAAAATACCAATTACGATATTTAAAAAAATAAAATCAATAGGATCAATAAGAACCTTCATTCAAAAGATTCAATTGATTTGGAATACTTTGGTATAAATTACGAATGAAGTCGAGCGGAATTTGGTTCCATAACTCGACCAGTTCACCCCAAAATTTATTTTCTGTTCTTCCAACTTTATAGAAAAATTTTCTTTCAACATATGCCCAAGCATTTTCAATAATATTGATATCAGAGCTTTGCCAATCGAAGTAATTTTGATTGAAACCATCTAAAAAACTCGTAACTATTTTTCTTTATGTGCTAGGGCATTGTCTTGCTGTAAAGTAAAAAATACGGGTCAACTATTTCATCACCGGCCAATAATACCACATCGTTCAGCAATTCAGTACCTAATCTGGTTTAGATTCTCCGAAACCTTTGCTAATGGTCCTACTCCATAGTACGAGATACAGCCCCATATCATCAAATTTCCTCCACTACCTTACTTTTGTGTGGCATAAAACCTTCGTTTTTTTAAATGCTCTGATGTAGAATAAAATAATTTCTTGCCCCAAGTACCATCTAAAGAGACCGTCGATTTATCAGTAAATAGTACATTCTGTCAAAGTGCATAATCCATATTTATATTCGCTTTTGCAAAAAGTAGTTTCACTTAATTTTTTGGATTACGACAGTTCCATCATATTTTAATCTAATTCTCTTTAATAATGACTTATCATTGACCATGTATCGAATGATATTAACATTTTGCCGCTTTGTCGTGGCCGCTGCCGTATTCCAATGTTTCTTACGGTATTATGAATTTTTTGTTACAGGCTTGATATAGAATTGTACTTATGTGGCAATTAAATTTTTGGCTAATATTTTACGTGCGGTACAACCTTTATATTCGGCTAATATGGGCGTCATTTCTTTTAGCTCATTTTACGGGTTTTAGAGATTTTCGTATTTTAACGACAAATTTTTTATAAGGACTGACATAAAAAATAATGATTAGAGTAACCATAATTTAAAACAATTGCCAAACTTATGGAATCCCGGTAACTTATGAGAGCGTACTTATGAGAACGTAACTCAGATGTGCAATTTTAGACATATCACAAATACTTATGCATTGAAAAGATAAATCACAAATACTTTTGCACCAAGTTTAATTGAATTTACTATGGTTATAAACTTATTGATGACATGCATACCAAACAAAAAGCTATACATTTATTTATATATGAATTAATAAAAAAAATAAATTAATTAAAAAATAAATGGTTCTTTGGTTTTGTAAGGCATCCAAATAAACTTAAATGTTCCTCATCACAATTACTAATGCATCGGATAGTATGTATAAAGGTACAAATCTCTTTAAAATTTAAAACACGAAAGGTCAATATCCTATAGCCGCTTTTTTAAACAAAAACAAATCTCATTATTTGTTTCCTTAAAAAGTGATCGCAAAAAATTCATTATATTCTGTAAAATAAAATTATATGTATGAATCAGAAAATTGTTCCTCTATTAAAATATTTTTATCATCAAATAGATATGGGTACAATTTCCAAATTGGAGAAATATAAAAAAATTGCTATAAGAATTTAAATAACAAGGGAACGATTTTAAGCGCAGCACCTATATTGAACAAATAATATTTTGTTGTTGTTATATTATGTAACTACAAACATGTATTCGTAGAACAACAGAAAAAAAAAACAAAATTAAAAAAATATAGCATACGATCAACGATCGCACAAGAAATAACGAAAACCACCCGAAAAAACAATTGTGTTAGTGTTTTTATATAAATAAAGTATATTTTATATGCATGTGACTGTGAAGGAAAATGAATGACAATAAAACAAATTCCATAAAAAAATCTATCAAATTCAAGCTTTATTGTAACTTTATATAAATTAAATTAAAGTTACTCACTAGATGGATTTAAAAAATATGGATTTTGCAGAAGAAATACTGTTGCCCGAACTATTTTGTTTGTGTCTTCACTTCTGATATAGTAAATGTTCTTTGCTACATTATTATAAACAAACAATTTCAACTGTATAATTTTATATTGAATTGCTACTACTCTGATTTTCCACTGTAGAATAGCAATCTCATTTACATTATTTATGTTTTTAGTGTGTGTGATACATAAGTAGTCAATACCACACGAAAGTTGGTTTATATTTTTATATCCTCGATTTTTCTTACGCACATTTGTACTACACCGGTTTTCCACTGTAGAATAGAGATGTGCATCATATTTTATTTTGCGAAACAATATATACTAGTGTATTTCAAATCCCAATAGCAACGACTTTTCTGTTAAATTGATTTCCTTATTCCCAAACGAGTTTTCATTACAGTTTAGCTTAAGTAATTCGTTTTGGATATACTAATGATGTGTGTCACACGTTGGTGTTAAATACCACATTTCTTAGTTTAAATTCTTTAATAATATACGTTAGTTTCGGGAAGTGATAATCATTTTCAACGTTATTATTGAGACATAATATTCACAAGTCATTTAATTACCATTCGTAATTTTCGGAAAATAATTATATTTTCGACGTTGGAATTTTTAAAATAAGTACCAATGACATCTTTGAAAAATATAAGGAAGCAATATTTTTCGGTTTAAGCTTTTCGCTTTTAATGCTTACTCACAAGCGCATGGTTAATAAATGCGCCATGACAAACATAATGCGTATTTCCGGCATTTAGGTTTTACTTTTAGTCATTCGGGTTACCGATATTTGGTTTACGAATGATACACATTCAGTTTGTCTGTCCCTGTTTCGCGCGTATATGCGTTTTATGCAAGAAAAAAAAAATCAAAAATACAACAAGGTTTTTGACCGATGCTTATTCTCGGGTTGTTTTTAGATTTTTTTTAGTAATGAAGCGACCGTTTTAGGTTGTACAAGTTGTATAAATAAAGTACAATTTTTGGTGGTGTGAAATAATAATAAACATTTAAAAATTATAAAAATTAGTGATATCCATAAAGAAATAAAATAAAGATGTGTGTAAAAAAAAAAATCAATTTTTGACCTTTTAAATAAACGGAAGTAAAAACATATGCTAGCTTGAGATAAGCAGCACAGCTTTAAGTAACCGATAAATTAACAAAAAAAAAAATACTATTTCAATCTGTAAGTTGAACCAAAAAATAATACACGAACAGAATTTATGTTTACTTCAAAATTGACTAGGTCTCACATTACATTACCTAAATTTTATTTTCTATTCATAACCAACCAAATGAACACAAATTGGATTCATTTAAAATTTAAAACAAAGCTTTTAAGATTGTTTCTATCGTCGAGAGATTTCATTCGTTACTTTCCTAATAATAATACTCTACTGGATATACATAAAATTATTTTTTTTAAACGAAAAATAAAAGCATCACTAAATTTGAAAGCTTAAAAGAAAATTTCTAATTTTCGGTTTATCCTCGAATATAAAAAATAAACTTATGTTTCTGTGAACTCATGAATAGTACAAAAAGCTGACGTATACACAAACATATGTTGAACGTTTATATTCATATGTAATCATGATAAAAGCAATCTGTTTGATGTTTTTATACAATTTTATTGAAATTATACTGCTATTTAAATTTAAATCTATAAAACTTAAAGGGTTCCCTGTTTTGCATGTTCATTTTAATATTTTCGGAGTACGGGTTAAAAAGCACTGTTTTTTCACAATTTCACCGATTTTGAAATCGTTACATAATTATTCTTTAAAGTAGCGTCCAACGACAGACACCACTTCTTCCCTTCTTTCTAGTGTGGTGTCCCGCGATTGTTTTCACTTTAGATTATCGTAATGGATTCACTTTAATTCACCAGTCAGAATTGGATGCAAAACCTCTTTATTTCTTGCTATTGGAACAACTGTTCGCACGTAAAAATGCATTTTCCATTCATTTTAATCATTACATGGGTATTGGTCATAAACCGGTTAATTCAATTGATTTGTAACGTTTAATAAATTTTTTCTAAATCTAATTTTAAAGTTTTGTGTCAAATCAATAGTGCACTTAATAAATTTTAGCAGCATGAAGATAAACTAATAATTGTGTAATTTACAGGTGAAAACTAATCCCATATGTTGCAGCCTATGGCTTGGAGAAATTAGTTCATTAATAGATTTTGTTTTTAGGCAACTTTTACAGATTACAGTTGAATGGTGGTACACTGGAGTTGCTCTTAAGTGACGTCAGAATGCAGAGCAGTTCAGTAAAATTGTGAGTATTTTATGCTAATAATAGTTATACATTAAACATTAGTTAAAGGCCACCGGGAAATCAAACCTATTGTGTCATTACTAACTTACCTTTATTTTCCCTACACCACAAAAATAATACTAATTATCGATTGCTTAGGTGTCAGTAATCGAGTCTGTCATAACTAACATTCCTTTGACTCCTTCGGGTTTGTTATATGTAACACGGGTGTACGGTGGTGCCTGGCATTCCACTAGTTCCTGGTTCATCTTTGGCCGTAAATTCTAATCAACCAATCAATCAATTACATGCTGACGGAAGTTTTGGCGTTTTAATGGTAATTCAAATTAAGAATTTTTTTTAAGATGGCATACTTCAATTGGATGAACATCTGATCGAACAGCGGTTTTATCGTCCACACTATAATCACCCATTTTGTAGCATTGAAATCATGTGCGACACATTTCTTCACTAATAGCAGCCTCTATCCTAAGCTTTTACAATTTTTCGAATCGCCTCAGCCACAGATTTTATTTTAACTGAAGACAAAAATCCAAATTTACAAATTACGCTTATTTGGCTCAAATTTCGACATATTCACACAAAAATATTTTATTACGATAATATACAAAGTTTAACGTAATAGCACAGAAAATCATACCAAATGAACGTAGTTATATTTATACTACGCAAACTAATACAACCGAAATTTAACCAACCGAAAAATAGATGTACATATAAAAACGCATATTTCCATCCTTTTGTTTTGCATAAACGAGAGATTCACGGGAGGTATAGCAAATCTCGAAAATCAAAACCAAAAGTAAATAATTTCTGTCGAGCTGAAGATAAAATCTGTACAAAATTTGCACGAAATATTCCTTCCTAAGACAACTAATTAGCAAATGTGTAGATAAAAAAAAAAAGGCAGAAAAACTAAGCTTGCCTCACCACAATATTTGTTGACTACCAAAGAGAGTTTCATTCAAATTGGTTAGTGGATAATACAATTTTCTCTCTACAAATTATTTTTTCTAAGTATTACGCTTTCTTTCGTGACGTATATCAGAAATACTATATTACAGTCAGTTCAGTTCAAACCCATACCCAGTTGTACGATACTAAATTTTCACTGGTATATAGTTAATGAGTCTCGGCAAAATATATAATCACAGGTTTAAGACAGACTAAGAATTTTTGCTTAATATCATGACATAAAATAATAGTCAACGTCTTTTCTTCGAAGGAAAAGACGATTTCCTTTATTTTTTGGTTATCTGGATTATTGCCAGAATATGCTGATTGAGCAAAATTAAGCGACGGAGCCTCACTGATTAATATTGGTTTGTAATAAGATAATATGATCAAATTTAGGTATTCTTATTGGAAAACCTTATATATAAGCGTATTACAAATAGTATTTGGAAAATAATCTTCGAATAGAAAAAAGAAACGCGAAGGTTTTTGAATATATGAACACCTTAAATTAAAGTCTTCAAACGAAAAACCGGACCAACGGTTGAATACGGCGTTGAATTCAACTTGATTTGAACATGCAAAACTTAAAGTAAAAGAAAAGAAAAACGATATACTTTTTTATCATCCAACACACATGTATGCACAAAATTGTGTCTCAACGGATCAAGGCAGCAAGAAAAAAATTCTATTTATAATTTTTTATCATACAGAGAAGTAGTTCTAACGAAAAGTTCTGCACTTTTTTTTCATGTTACATCTTGCATTTTCCGCATTAAAAATAGCACAAAAAAAACATGTAAATCTAACCAAAGAAGGAAAAACTATAACAAGATAAATTTTATTTTTACTGCTTCTGCTGCTGGTTCTCTATACATATATGGGATGTTGTTATTCGTTGCATGTAATTCTGTATTTTTTAATTCAATGTTTGACTTTAGAGAGTTGGTGGATTGTGTTGAAATTGTGTTCTATGCATATAAAGAACATAGTCAAATGTCAATAGTTTTTTTTTATTATTATCGTTTCTATTTGTTATTGGTGTTCCGAGATGAGAATTTATATTGTAAAGCTATTTTATGGTTTTGCAGATTGTGTATCCGTTTGTTTTTCTATTATTGAATTTTGTTCTTTATGTTGGCTCTATTGGATATAATTGAAATCTAAAGTTTTTAAATTAATTTCTTGGTATAATTGCGTTTGAACTAAATATTTAATTGGTTATGTCAAATAATTTTACTTAAATTTTTATGCATTAAATCATGAGTATCGAATTACATGCATAAGCTTACTCTTATTTTATTATTTCACACAACCCTATATAATCTCACAAACTATATCCGTTTCTTTTTTGCTTTTTAATACAGCTATCAAACCTCAAATGAATTAGAAATTCAATTAAAAAGCTATTTTATCACAAATAGCTTTTTAAATTGTCTCTAATTACATCATCATTTGTTTAAACCTTTGTTTACACTTTGTACATATACTCAGATTCACAAACACTCACAAATTTAAATATTCCTTACAAAAAACTATCCTTTTAATGAGTGGATTTAATTTAAAACTGTAATTTAATTGGAAACCTACTTTAATTCATCACACCAGAATCGAGAGTAGTAGAAGGTAGATATTTATCAATTACCATCAGGTAGATTATTATACCGAAAAAAATATCCTTTTGATATAATACGTAATTTTAGGTTAGGTTCTATTTAGTTTTGTTTTAATTATAAATTTTTTATTTTGTTATAAATTTAAGTTTACATTTGTGTATATTAATATACTAGAGGCGAGGATTTCTATTTTTTCTTGTTTTGCAAAAATAAAAAAATGAGAATGAAAAC
Source organism: Tipula confusa (assembly GCA_963556175.1). Classification (NCBI taxonomy): domain Eukaryota; kingdom Metazoa; phylum Arthropoda; class Insecta; order Diptera; family Tipulidae; genus Tipula; species Tipula confusa. The sequence continues at coordinate 128,962,538 of OY744476.1, read as the reverse complement.
GAAAACAGGATTAATTAGTTATTATGTTGTGCAAGACAGCCTATATCATACATAGTTAGTTATCTATTTAGTTAAAGAAAGGATAAGGGATAATGACATATGTTTCAGGTGCCTAAGGCCATTCCATTTATGTATATTTAATATAACAAATTTGAAACGGTAAAAATTTTTTCTGAAACTATTTGACGATGTAAGAGAGAACAGGGAAAGACTTTTACACCGGTGTTTTCGTGGACTTTCCAGACATATTTTAATTTAGAAATTATAATTATAATATTTTTTTAATAAAACGTATATTAGTAAGCTTTTTTCACGGTCACACACAAACTCTAGGGATGTGAAAAACAAAATATTTATTACTATTAACAGCATCAGAATTGAAAATTAGAGAATAGGAAATACTTGTTATTAGTTTTTTGCATCAGTTTCATAAGAATACATTTACGTTGTATTAAGTAAGGTCTATATCATCCATGTATTATTATAAATTGTCTTACATTGAATGCACATTTAAACACGGAAACGGAAAAGAAACCAAAGTTACTATAATAGCAACTAACAGCATAAATAATTACGTGGTAGTTTTTTAATTTAGCTTCTTAAATATAAGATAGGGTATTAGCGGAAACCATTGTGGCGGTCATTTACATTTACCACCACAAACGAAATATATTGTCACACTCAACGAGTAACTAAATAAATACAAGCATTTTCAGATACTCGTCATTAATCAAAAATCCAATATATTTCACAATCGCCACACAGCCTTAATCATACTGTTTAGCCACGACACATTAAGTCAGCACTGTAAATTGTACCATTCATTTACAGATGTCACTCCTCCAAATTTGCGGTTCATCATTAGATTATATATTAACGATCATATAATGACGTAGGCGAAAAAAGAAAACATAAAATGTTAGTAGCTGTGAAGCCATCAAGCAAAACAGACATCGTTTGTAATTAAACTTAATAAAACCAAAATACAAGTGGTGAACGGTTGTAATTAAATATTGTTAAACTAAATTAAGCAATTCAGTTCAATTAATTAAAATATAATTTAATTAAATAAATAAATATAAATAAACATAATATATAATTGTTATAACGTGAAATATAAATTCGTGTATCATTCCAAGTGCCCGTGGTGCCAGGGTGGGCACAGATCTCATATAAAGAACACGATATTGGTGACCTTGACATCCGTGTTTACGGAAATTACGCATTACGGAATATTTAATTTAATTGTGTTTTTTAAAGTGCAACCTGGTACGATACTCGTACCAGGTAAAAGGTACGTACCGAATATAAAAAAAATCAAATCAAAACAACATTAAAATATAACACGTGTTTTGTTTTCCAAAATTTTACTTTTCGAGTACGAGCCGGAATGCACAACGTTTTAGCAGCATTGCAACAACATTAACATAGTTATCCAACGCAGAGATACAACCACAAAGCAGAATAATATACATCATCAGATCGAAACTGAGCTTTCATACATACATCAGACGAACAAAAATAAAAATTCAGGAACAGCAACATAGAAGACGACGCAACATTAACATAACGGATTACAAATTTAAAAAAAAACCGCAAGTTATTAATCAAAATTTTTTTTACATATAATCATTTTAAACATATATACTAAAAATAAAACCGACAAGATATTAAAATTACGGCTAATGAACATCATAAAACGATAGTATATAAATAAAACAAATAACTGAAAATTGTACAAATCGATGTAAAATCGTACACCACTTGCGGATTTTCCTTAAACATCGTGGCATTTATCCCGTAAACGTTAACATTGAATTTAATTTATTTTGAAATTTTTTTCATACATCCGTGAGATTTCAAGTCTGTTTAGGTTGTTGGCCTTGCGGATCTAACATTTTGTGGCCCGTTAGTTTTCATTACAGAGTAGATACATTATATAGCTATATAAAAACAAAAAGTTCAAAAAAAAAATATTTTTTTCTCAACCACTGTAAATTGTTGTCAGTACATTATACACATTATATAGTGTACATTTACATAGTCCGTTGTCAGTCCGTAAAACCAAAGAAAATGGTTAACGAAGAAAAAAAAGTACCAACCGCCATCCACTCAGATAACACGGATCAAAACATGAGTGGAGATGAAGAGCAAACACAAACCAATTATGAGGTGTCATCCATGCATATTAAACTGCAACCGTTCTGGATGAACAACCCTCGTGATTGGTTTAACATGGCGGAGATCATTTTTGACATTCAAAAGATAAAAAGCGATAAAAAAAGTACGTTTCAGTGTTATCAGCCTTATCACCTCAAGCAAGTCACAAAATATCGGACCTGCTTGCGGCACCTCCTAGTATAAATTGTTACGAAACAATTAAACAAGCTTTCCTCGATCGTCTGGCTCCTTCTGCTGAGCGGAAGCTCACAGAACTCTTGAGCGGACAAGATATGGGAGACATGCGCCCAACAGAAATTTTGCGACACGTTCGGGTTTTGGCCGAAAATCAATTAAACGATTCGGTCATAAAACAACTTTGGTTGAGAAAACTCCCAGAAATTATCAAAATTGCGATAGTAGCACAACCCGAATCATTCACATTAGAAAGGCTTGCCAAAACGGCTGATAACATGAACGAGTACATCGCATCATCGAACTCAATCGCGGCAGTTAGTGGCCAAGCAACATCATCAAGCACTCGTGAATACCGACCACCACTAAATACAAAAAATTCATTTGAAACCCGGTTAGCACGGCTGGAAACAAAAATCGATAATTTACTCAATAACCGGCGTGGTCGATCAATGAGTCGTTCTCCTTCACGTGTGGGATTTCGTAACTCTTCTTCAAGTCGAAGCCCTAATCGAAAACGTTACAGTATGTGCTGGTATCACTACAAATACGGTAAAGACGCAGAACGTTGCCATAAGCCGTGCAATTTCGGCACGCCTGCAGCCAACAGCTTTACCAGCAAAATGGAGTATGATCAAAATCCAAAAGACCCACCGACAACCGGGTAGAGCTGGCTACAAGCCAGACTCACAACACCCTTACAAACCGGCGCTTATTCATATACGACAATATAAATAGATTAACATTTTTAATAGACACTGGCGCCGACCTTTCGGTCATACCAATTAACACTTTTCGTAACTCAAACCTTTTAAATAAAAAAAAACAAGATCTAGTTCTTTCGGCAGCCAACGGCTCACATATAGCCACTTTTGGTTCAAAATTGCTTCAAATCAATATTGGTCTTAAACGTCCATTCACACATGCATTCATCATTGCTGATGTGAATCGTCCAATTATTGGCGCCGATTTCCTCATAAAGTTCGGACTCCTTGTCGATCTTAGGCTTAGACGGCTAGTTGATTCAACTACTCAGTTGTCAGTCAATGCCGTGACGGTTCGTACAAACAAACCTACGCCTATTCATTTTACCATCGACAATGGTTACGGCACACTGCTTAAGAAATATCCATCACTTACAGCAGAACCAAATTACAATCTGCCAGTTCGACACAACGTGGTTCATCACATCGTAACTACAGGCCATCTACCTGCATCACGACCACGTAGACTAGATCCAGTGCGACATAAAGCGGCTCTTACAGAATTCCAACACATGGTGGAATTAGGGATTTGCAGAGCATCAGCATCTCCCGTCTCTTGTCCTTTACACGTGGTAAAGAAGAAAGACAACGATTGGCGACCATGTGGGGATTATCGTAGACTAAACACGATCACAACACCAGATCGCTATCCGATACCCCACATTCACAATTTCTCCATGCACTTACATGGATCAAAAATATTTTCTAAAATTGATCTCGTCAGAGCCTACCATCTCATTCCAGTCGCTTCCGAAGACGTTCATAAAACCGCCATAACCACACCATTTGGTCTCTTTGAATTTACTCGAATGCCATTTGGTCTTCGCAATGCGGCGCAAACATTTCAACGTTTTATGAACGAAGTTCTTCGTGACCTAGACTTTATCTTTGTGTACATTGACGACATTCTGGTGGCTTCTGAATCTGAGGAACAACACAAACTACACTTGGATCAATTATTCCAAAGATTAGTTCAGTTTGATGAACATATAAAGACAGTCAAATGTATTTTTGGCGCAACTTCTCTTGATTTCCTCAGCCACAAGATTACACCTGACGGCATACTTCCATCCGATAATCGCATTAATGCCATCAGAGAATTTCCAGCTCCTACATCAATAAAAACCATTCAGCGCTTTCTCGGTATGGTAAATTATTACCACCGATTTATTCCAAAACTCGCTGAAACACTAGCTCCAATTCATTCACACTTGGCTGCACTCATAAGAATGCCCAAGATAGCAAAAAACTTCTTTTGGCCCGAGGACTGCCACAACGCATTTACGGCCATAAAAAATGAATTGGCAACTACAACACTTCTTCACCATCCACTAAGCGACTCAAAGCTTAGCATCACTACTGATGCATCAAGTACTGCTATCGGAGCAGTATTGCAACAGTACAGAAACAAATGTTGGGAGCCTCTGGGATTCTGCTCTAAAAAACTCTCGGATGCGGAAAAGAAATATTCTGCATTCGATCGAGAATTGCTCGCAATATACCAATCAATCAAACATTTTAGGTATTTTGTCGAAGGTCGGGATTTCACTATTTACACCGATCATAAACCACTGACTCGAGCACTTCAGTCTAAAACTGAACGCAATCCACGGCAATCACGCCAATTGGATTATATTAGTCAATTTACCACTGACATCCAGTATGTACCAGGTTCCGAAAACGTGGTCGCGGACACACTCTCCCGACCACACGATAACGAATCAGCATCAGTCGAGACTCGCTTCGACTATAATACGATCATTCAAGCTCAAAAATCAGACTTAGAACTTCAGAATTTACTTTCTGGTTCCAGACGTCACACTAGTTCATCACAGAAACTAGAATTTTTTAAACTACCGGGTTTCGAAATCGTTTGCGAAACCTCTACGGGAATAAACCGCCCGTACATTGCAGCATCACTTCGTCGAAATATCTTCTACGCACTGCACAACCTATCACATCCCTGGTCGCTTTGAGCATATCCATATAGACATTGTAGGTCCACTGCCTCCATCTAATGGATATATGTATCTTCTCACCTGTGTCGATCGTTTCACTCGTTGGCCCGAAGCTTACTGTATGTCCGACATGACTGCAGCTACCATTGCCACCACTTTTGTCAACAACTACGTATCTCGATTCGGTGTTCCACTCCACATAACCACTGATCAAGGAACGCAATTCGAGTCTAAACTTTTCACGGAGTTAACGAAGCTCCTCGGCTCACATCGAATACGCACAACGGCTTATCACCCACAAGCCAACGGAATGGTAGAACGCTTTCACAGACAAGTCAAGTCTGCCCTCATGGCCCGAAGCAATACAGTCAATTGGAGCTCGGAGATCCCAATCATTTTACTTGGCATCCGAGCTACAGTGAAAGAAGATCTGAAGTGCTCACCAGCGGAAATGGTTTATGGACAAACCATTAAGCTTCCAGGTGAGTTCTTCATCGAACATCCTCTTCCACTTGTTCCATCCAGCGACACGGTTATTGACCAACTACGACAAACCATGCAGAACCTTATTCCCACACCCACACGTCAATCGAAACAAAGCGACATCTTTGTCCCAAAATCATTGGACAACTGCGATTTTGTTTTCGTGAGGACTGACAAAGTTCGCAAGGGATTATCTCCACCTTATGAAGGCCCATACAAAGTAGTACGCCGCCTTCGTAAACACTTTGTCATCGAAATCAAAGAAAAGAATCACAACATTTCAATCGATCGGTTGAAACCAGCATACGGAATTCTATCATCGCCTGATACATCATCAGGCTTAAAACTTCGAAAATCAGTCCGTATTGCAAAATAATTTTTTTTTCTCGGTGGGGAAAATCACTCGCGGGGGAGTCCTGTGGCGGTCATTTACATTTACCACCACAAACGAAATATATTGTCACACTCAACGAGTAACTAAATAAATAAAAACATTTTCAGATACTCGTCATTAATCAAAAATCCAATATATTTCACAATCGCCACACAGCCTTAATCATACTGTTTAGCCACGACACATTAAGTCAGCACTGTAAATTGTACCATTCATTTACAGATGTCACTCCTCCAAATTTGCGGTTCATCATTAGATTATATATTAACGATCATATAATGACGTAGGCGAAAAAAGAAAACATAAAATGTTAGTAGCTGTGAAGCCATCAAGCAAAACAGACATCGTTTGTAATTAAACTTAATAAAACCAAAATACAAGTGGTGAACGGTTGTAATTAAATATTGTTAAACTAAATTAAGCAATTCAGTTCAATTAATTAAAATATAATTTAATTAAATAAATAAATATAAATAAACATAATATATAATTGTTATAACGTGAAATATAAATTCGTGTATCATTCCAAGTGCCCCTGGTGCCAGGGTGGGTACAGATCTCATATAAAGAACACGATACCATTGATTGGCATATCCCCAAAATACAATTATTCCGAAAGAAAAAATATTTACATATATTAATAATAAAAAAATTTAATTTATTCTTCTGAAATAAGAGCCAGAATTAAAAAAAAAGATGAATTTTGCCATAGCTTCTATGTAGTTTGGTTTCGACCTAATCTTAAAAACCATGAATTTAAGTTGGAATTACAAATTAAAAAAATTCAGCCGTCTCATCAGGTTGCAGCGACCAAACTACAAAAAACGAAATTTGATCTAAACGAAATATTATACTTCGTAACGAAACAAGCATATTCCAAAAAACCTATTAAAAAGTATATATGGGATAACATATATGTGATAACAAAGTATATATGTATCTGAGTGTGAATATAGGTTAGAATAAAGTGACATAAAATTAAAAAAAACAAAATTCAAAGACTATATGCACCAAAACAAAACCAACAACATTGTCTATTTTGTTTTCAATTTGCAAATTTTATTTCAATGCACGTTTTGAAATGCAAAAAATAAAAATAAATTTCTATATATGTATTAACAAAACCGCACATCTTAATTTTGACAGTAAATTTATCCCTTCGATTTCTCCGATATAAAAAACGCAAACTCAAAGAAAAAATTAAATCAAATAGTAACAATTAAATCAAATTAATTATTTAAAATTGAACTATTAAATTAAATTTATAGAAAAAAAAATTTAAAATTATGTAAATGAGTTTCCAATGTAAGTAAAACTAAAACAAATCTATAACCTAAAAATTAAATTAAAAAAAATTTAATTTTGCAGGGAGTAATAGTATAACCCATAAATATATTGAAGCTCGCATATCCCGGGATCTCTAGTTTTTAGGAACTTAAAATACAGTGACCAGAGCGTATCAAACACTAATAGACGAGTTAAGAAAGCCGATATCTGTAACAAGCCAAAGAAAAATGACAAAATTTGATATCGAAATCTAAAAATGTAAAGAAGCCGCCAAGTGGTAAAGGAGTTGAAATAGATGATACAACTGCACCAAACAGAAATGGACGTTTTTATGGTAAAAAATCTAGAAATTCACCACCAGTCATCGAATCTGCTACAACAAATGAAAATGGGTATAATGTAATTGTGAGCGATGCCGCTGATCCAATTGGTGGAGTTGGAAAAACTGATTGTGATCATAACTGATTGTAGCCACCTAGAACCTTTAAAAAACGAACAACGAAGTTAAAAGACTCTGTGATGGGCGAGGTGGCTAATTTTATGATAAAGAGTAATGAGCTAATGGAGAGATTGGTCATTGCATTTGAAAAATATGTAACCTTTAAAATGACACCGCTTAGCTAAATTTTTTTTTGTAAAACGTACATACGAGTATTTGACTTATTTTTTATTAAGTAAACAATTGAATTGATTATATTTTTATGATAAATTATTAACTTTCCTTTATTTTCCATTTCAAACAAACAAAAAATTTATTACTGTTATATCTACCTACGCCACAAAAATTATTAAATATCTCATACCTTAAAGCAGTGTTTCTGTGTAAACCGTAATCACGTCATCTGTCGCCGACTTAGAGGAAATTTCAAATCTTATAGTATCATTATTATCGATACAAATGTTATGCAACATACCACATACAGAAATTATCTTCACAGACTTCTTTATATTAGTTTCTAGAGGGCGTTTAAATGGAGTATGTCATCGTTTTTTTATACATCCTAAAGCATCATTCGACAGTTGATCGAGGTTTTCATTTATTAAATTGTTTCTGCTCCTCTATAATCGGATTTTTAAATGACGGTACAATTGGAATTGGAATTATTATACATGGGTATCCGAAGTCGCCAAGTAGGTATTTGTCATAAAACAGTTAGTTCGATCGAATTCGAACGTTTAATTGTTTTATTAAAATTTTATTTGAATTAATTTCGGTAATATTATATCTATTTAAGTGAGTGTACTGTTTAATATTTTTTTTCTAAATCTAATTTGTATTAATTTTAAAGTTTTGTGTCACGGGAAGTATAACCCATAAATATAAAGCGTAACTTTGATTTTCGGCGATTATATTCCGTGTTTGTCGTAAAGCGGTTAATTAGATTGATTTGTACTGTTTAATAAATTTTTTCTAGTATCTAATTTATATAAATTTAAAGTTTTGCGTCAACGAGGATGGATAAGGGTTATGTTTTTAGGCGATTGTGTGACGTTGTTTGTCGTAGGACGGTGGATTCTATTTATTCGTGGTGTTTGATCGGTTTTTTGGAGTTAAATTTGTATTAATTTTGTTTTACTATCGTTGTGTTATATTGTTATTTTTAAATTAATTTATTATTATGTGTTTACATTTGTTGTATTTTTATAAAATCTTAATAATAATTTCGGTGTTGTTGCGTCGAGTTAGGTGCATATAAATGAGATTTGCATGCAAATACTTGATGTATTTGGTTGTTACATGGTTTGTTTTGTTTTTGTATTGTTGTGCTATTATTATATTTTGGTTTTTATTATTTATATTTTCATATTTTCGGATATAGGTTAGATTTTCAGCGATTATATGACGTATTTAATATTAATTTAGTTTATCGTTTTAAATTATTTTTTTGTTTTTTATAAAAGTCTAATTTGTATAAATTTTAAAGTTTTGTATCAAATAAAGTCTATATAAATTAGATTTTCGGCGATTATATGACATATTTGTCGTAAAGCGGTTAATTTGACTGATTTGCAATGTTTATTCAATTATAATTTCATATTTTTATAAATGTAATAAATTAAGTAATTGTAAATTTCAGGCAAAAACTAATCCAATTTATTACAGCCTGCGGTTTGCAGGAATAATATTATATTATTATATTATGAATTAATTAATTAATAGTTACAGAGTAATTAGTAATTTTTGGACAAAAACTAACACAATTTATTACAGCATATGTAGGAAATATATTATTTTATAAATATCTTATTATATTAAAAATTAATTAATTTTTAATGCCAGATTAATAATTAATTCAATTTATTAGAGCCTACGGTTAAAATAAATTAGTTAATTAATAGATTCTATTTTCAGGGAACCTTTGCAGATTACAGATGAATGGTGTCCTACTGGAGTTGCTGATAAGAGATGACAAAATGCAAAACTTATTATCTTATACTAACATTAGTTTGAATATTGGCTACTGGGAAACCAGACCAATTCCACCATTACTGACAGACCTATCCTTTCCCTACCCCACAAAAATTTACTAATTATTGGCTGTCATGGTGTCTGTATTGGCTGCCATGGTGTCGATCTCAATAATTAACTAATATCCTACCTTATCATTCCAATGTCCACCAAACCAGTTGGTGGATATGCCGCGGTTCGAAAAAGAAGACTATTTAACAGAACTCTTGAATCGTGAACTCAAACGTGGTAACCGGTAAAAAAATCAATGAACAATTGATGTAAAAAGTTTTCTGCAAAAATAATCTTGCTGAAGTTTGCTTGATGCAATAATTGCTACGTGACAAAATAATTACTACCCTTTAAAAAATTTAATCATCTTAAATAAAAATTACGACTGCTAAAAATAAAGTACGAAGCACAATTAAAACATAATTTAGAAATGTGTTTTTTGTGAAACCTAGAAACATTCATTTTAAAAAGTTTCGCATTGGCAATTCCAAATTGTTTTTACTTTGCGCTTATTTAAAATTTAATTATAACGGGTTTATCATTAGGTGCATACAAACTACCATAAAGTTAAAATTTCCTTTATTTGAATGTAAAGTATAATGATACATTAAAGTATTAGAGTACTATCCAGAACGTCGATTTTGGTCGCAAAATGAGGCATGAGTCTTTCATATACATACGAGGTGTAAAGTATACAATTTTATTGTTGTGTTGTGTTATATTTTTTCTTTATGTTAGTGAATTTTTATTGACAATGGACTAAATATAGTACAGAAATTTTTGAATTAGTCTACTCACTTCCTATGTATTAGTAAAAAGTGAAGAAAAATTAAAAATGGCAATAATGCCATTAATCTTCAAATAATAAGTAATTAAATTTATGTCAAATACTTTAATAAATCACACACAATATATATATATATATATATATATATATATATATATATATATATATATATATATATATATATATATATATATATTTATATATGTTTTATTTTTTTTTAAGTATTAACATTTACTGACACTGACAAGCGCAAACACAAGAGAAAACTATATGTTCACTAACTTCACTAATACACTCTATGTACTACCACTATCAACTTATGGTTATTTTTGACTCCTGACGAAACCCGCTCTTTAATCTCTTTTAAGAAGACTGCATGTTCCCGTCTGCATGGTCCCATTCTACCATAACGGCATATAAATATTATAACACTCGTAGTGAGAGCGTATTATTTTATATTCTCTATTTAAAAACAAACAGTTGAAATATAACAAAAAAAATTACAAGTTCGCTCAGTTTTTTTTTATTTCCTCTTTAGTTTGTGCTTTTTTGTTATTTTTTCTAATTTACTATTTTAGCAATAAATGTGATTACAAACGTATAAAGTTGTATTTATCAAATGATCATATTTGAGCTAATGCTCAAAGTTTCCCAGAGATGCTTGTTTCTTATTTTCTTAAACCTTATTTTCTATGAAACTTGATTTTTTGAGTTGCATCACTTTTCTCGTGTATGAGCGATTTATAAAAGTGACATAATCTCACAAATACATTCAATAGGTTACATTTATCTTATTTTTGTACAGCTTATGTATGAGTACATTCGGGCTTCCTATAAGGGAATGACAACGGCTTTGCCTCGATATGTTTCCTAGCTTGCATTGTTTGAACCCAATTTTGATAATTAGTTCATTTTATTTAGGCTGGTGTATATAGCATAATAATTACGGTAATCTAACAATTGCATTCACATCAGTAAAAGTGGCTTCACAAAGTAAATTTATCTTGTTAAGTGGCGTAGTTTTTGGTCCCCGGTAGTTGTTGAATATCTCGTAAATTACGAATAAATGACCGGTTTCTTTAAATTTTCACAATGTCGTAGGAAGCGTCTTAATGATGGATCTCTTGGCTAAAAATCAGTAGTTCTCTTTAGCACGATATTAAATTATTTTCTTCCGTAGTATTATGGTATAGCTTCCATAGAAACAACGGTTTCTTGAAGTAGAAACGACAATACCTTGAAGTTCACGAAGGTCTGTAAATACTTGTTACTATTATTATTATGCTTCAAGGAATTATATTTATTGAACCAAAAGATAATCACCGAAAACTGATTTGAAAGAGAAATACTTAAAAATGATATATATGAAAAATTAAAGTTCAGACTAACTAAATGTCAATATGTTTTCAAATGAAATGTGTAATCAAGAGTTAGCAGTAGACGAAACTGATTCTGCATTACAAAAAAAAATGTTTTTAAATATTGTCTTTAAATGGAGATATAATTTAGTTTCCAATAAATATAAACTAATACATATTTTAAATAATTTAAGATTATATTACTAAATATTTATATTACAAAACACAATCCTACCAAAATAAAGTAAACGGTTTTTTGATGGTAGTTCTGCCATTCAAATATGATTGATCTAATTGGGTATTATACCTTGTTTGTTGTATTTTAGATAAAAGGAATTTTGGTGCTATTCAAAAATATTGCAAAATTCAAAATTATTTTAATAATTTGTATTAGCCTATTTTTTGTGGTTAAGTTTTCTCTTACTTTATAGCTCATAATCAATTTAGTATTACCGGCATTTTTAATTAAATTGGTATTTGTCTTTTTTTTAAGTATGGGTAGGTTAACTACATTAAATCGGTTCTCTATAAATTATCTATAAGGTATAAGTTTTACCAAAATATATTCAGCGCTATCACTTCAAGTTTTTAACTTTCGGCTAAGGGTAGAGAAAGTTTTGTATAAAGAATTTATAAACGATTTTGCTTAGAACAATTCTTAGTTTATTTATAATTATTAAACTACATATATATCACTGTTTGGTTGAAATAAGGCACTGCTTTCACACATAGCTTTTTCTTTTATTTCCAGAACCAAAATCAGATATATATTCCATTTGTTACAACATTCTAATGGTACAAATATAATAAGAGCGTCAACGAATAAATACAAATTTAGACAGCAATATCGCTGTTGTAAACAGAACAACCAAAAGGGTCAGCGTCTTGCGACATAAAAATAACAATACCATTTTGTATGTCGCTTTCGATTCGTAAAAAAAGCTATCTGTCGAGCAAATATTTTGCTCCACGAGCAGTTTTTAGCAATCTAGATTTTTTGAAAGATGTATCCCTCTTTTACTAACATGAAGAAATACTTCTGTCATTGCGCTGCCAAATTTAAATGACATGAGGTATCTGTTTATTTTTTTTAAAAAGTACACAATTATACCTACATATTTAAAATTGGGGAATTTTTTTTTTTTGTATAATTTGTAGCTAAAATACAGATTGCATTTTCAAGGAGGGGAAAAACCAAACGAAATCGACAAAAAACATGGCTGGTTATTCCCCATTTTATTAAAAAGCCAACTCAAAAAAATAAAAAACAGTTGGCAACATTGTACGTCGATCGTTCTGTTAGCATTGTATTCTTTTTGTATATTTTAATTTGACAGGCGTCGACGCCAGCCGCTGACGCTCTTGTTCTGTTTCGAGCTTAACAGTTAGTTTAGGTCGAGGCTTCTCACTGCTATCAATAGTATATCTAAACGCAGTTTGTAAAACGGAACAAGATAACCACACACTAAAAAAATTCCGGATCTTCTATAAGCATATTTATATTTACTTTTGTTCAGATAATTTATTTTAATATGAAATACTCTATACAATTTGAGATGCTACGCAAAACCTACTTTATCTCACTTTTTTTAAATCGATCAGGTTTATCCCTTTGAAATATCGTATCGAAATGTATATGGCTAAGCAAAACCAATTTTACCCAAAAAGAGAATAAAGTGTAAAATCAGCTTCCTCCATTCAGTCAATCACATCAGAAACACGTGGTCTCATAAAAATTACAACGATACGAGTAATGAAAATTCAAAAATAAAACGAATACATTTTGTTCGATTATTTCACAATAACGGAAAGTTTATTTACCATTGTATGTATGTTAGTAATTTATATAATATTCGTCTCATGTATCATTAGCATTTTAGAATAGTAAGTGATTAGTATGGTTTTCTGTTTTTTTTTTTTATTATTTGTTTTAAATGGAAAATTATAGTCTTGACGATTCCGTATTAGTAAGTGAAGGCAGTAAAACAGGAAAAAGTTAAAAAACTGACAAAAAAAGAATTAGCTAAAAAAAATCACTAGAATGCATTGGGGTTAGAGATATTTATACCGTGTGTTATTAAACCTAATTGGGATAAATTTAATGTTCATAAATCTAATGTTTTTCAGTACCTGATAAGACTGTACAATACAATTTTATTGCCTGCATGTACAACCAAGCACTGTGAAAAGAAGAAGACCAAGTAATAAACTGGATAAAAAAATAAAAGGAAAGCCGCATGAATGCAGTGGGAAATACTTTCTAAATAACATTCAACGCCAAAAGAATGTTAGTTTGCCAAAAACTTTTCCTTACTGTTCCAAAAATAGGAGTTTATCGCCTAAATTCAATCCTAAAGAAATTGAAATCATCTATACCAATAAAGAAAATCAGAGGCGGCGATAAGGTTAGTTGGAAAAGTACAGAAAAAAGAATAGTGTAAGGGACTTCATAAAGAAATTAAGGGATTTGACTATGGGAGAACAGATCATTTTATTTTATTTATTAATTTGTATATTTAATTTTTTTATACAAATTTACAGGTCAAGTTAAAGATTTGTTGTTTAGAATTGAGAGTGTCGAATTTTTGTTTGATGTAATTGTTTAATTATTTAATTGTGTATTTTAATTTTTTCACTGCTACTGTGTTTTATTTAACTATGCTTATCCATATTTTTAATTTATGTTTGAAGTTGTTTTACCAAATTTATTATATTAATTTTACAGTAATTTCTCGTGCATTGTTGATATAATTATTATTTTTTCCGTTTCCCTGTAACTATTTATTGTATTTTTTAGTTTTTATTTTGTTTGGTCCTCTTCACCAACATTTTTAAAGTATATTTTATTGATGGTAGTCCTAAACAGACATTGTATGTCTTTGAATTATTCTAATTTTATTCATGTTTCTTATTATTATTCTTTTTATATTATGTAATGTTATGAAATTGGTTTTTTCTTGTTTTTATAAATTTTGTATTATGAACAATATTGTTGGATAAAGTAATTAAAATGAATAAAGCATTAAAAAAATAATAATAATAATGAATATGTGATAGAAAATAAATTGTATTAGAATAATCGAGTTAGCGAGCTAATTTGTATTTCTATTTTATAAAATAAAAATTAACTTGCTTTCTCGCTTAATTTAATATAATAATTCGATTAAAAAACTTTCAATTTAGTGATAAAATATATATTTTTTTATATAAAAATAACCGATTTCGGAAATTATTCCTCTATCAAATTGTCATATAACTACTGAATTTGTTTGACATAATTTACATCTCTTAATAGTTTTATTTGTTCTAGTATCGACTTTATCGTTTAGAAGTTTTTTGAGTTTATATTTTGATTTCGTTAGGTGCACATCGATGTCAGTAATAGCCATATAATAAATATTTTAAAAAAGAAAACGGGATTTTTAATTTGTATTTGTATTTATATTTTTAATTGTTAATTTTGTTTTTACTTTTAATTTGTGACGTACTAAGATAAGTTTTCTTCTATAAGTTTACTTTTAAAATGGTAACAGGTGATTGTGTTTTATGTCCATTAAAAATTATTTTTCGTCGGTCACCGGAAAAATTTATAAAATGTGGAAAGTGTAAAGGTTTTTGTCATTTTGAAAGTGTAAAGGTTTTTGTCATGCTAAATTATGTGAAATTAATGTAAATTATTTTAACTCTCAAAATAAAACGTGGTATTGTGAAAAATGTGATTAGAAGCTGGAGCGGAGTTTACGGGACGATTAGAAATGTGAATATACAATAAACGATGTTATGATGTCGTTAAATGCGTTAAACAGTAAATTTGATGACCGTTTGTCTAAACTCGAAAGCAAATTGATAAAATTTGATGAAATTTTAAACACAATATATGATCTTCTAGACAAAACAACTGTAACTTGAAGGTGACTTTAGAGCAACAATTTATTGAAGTGGTGCAACGGACCAAAAGAACATTTATTGATATTGCTAATGTACCGATGTCACAAAACGAAATTATTGAAGATGTAATCTTAAACATTTTTAATATGGTTCTGGAGTTAAATATGGACAAAAGATGTGTTAAAACTTTTTGCGTGTAACACCAAAAGAGAAAAACAACATGCCGGTTATTAAAGTTGAATTGTCGAGTTTCATTACAAAAAAAAATCATTCATGCAAATTCTTTAAGGAACAAAGCTTTGATGACTTCTAATGATAATATTTTGACTTCTAATAATAAGATTTTTTAAGAAATTCGAAAGAATTGATATCAAATATATATAAATGATTTTCAGGTTCCCGCTAAACGAACATTATTTAGAGAAGCCCGTTCAATGCAAATAGAGTTGGATTCTGATTTCTGCTGGAGTCCACAGTAATAATTTTAATGAAAAAAAAATAAAAATGCTTCACCACAGGTTATCTCTTGCTCAAACGATATTAATCAACTTAAATTAATTAATTAAACTCAATTTAATGTTAAATACTAACTGTCGTTCTCCATTTGATAATCTGATGTAATTTATTACCTAATATTATTAATTTCATAATTTTAAAATCTAACTTAAACTCTTCTTGTTCTTCTTTTAGATTTGCTTTGCTCAATATAAGAAGCCCAAGAGACAACTTCGATTGTTTTTGGCACATATAAAAAGTTAAGGTTGCCTGATGTTACATTTTTAACAGAAATTTGGATTAATACATCTGAAATAAATCAATACTACATAAATGGATAACAAACTCATGCTTGCTGTAATGATTATTATAGGTCGGGTGGCGTAGCAGTATTTGTCAAAGATAATACACATTCTTTCAGCAACCTTTCATTGACAACTGCTGATGCTCCACAATTATTATCATTCCATGGTATAACAATTAACTTCATTCTTCAGTAGCGGTTGCATAGTCAAGCTATTACTAATTTTTTAATTGAATTAGATGAGTTATGTCAACACATTCACAGTCGTAACTTACTTATTTTAGGCGATATCAACAAAGACATTCTTAAGCTCTCGATGTTATGTGATGAATATAAAATGCTAATGGCTTTAAATGGGCTTGAGCCCTTCATTACACCACCTACGAGAAAGGTTTATAATTTGAGTTTTAATAAACTTTCTGAAACTTGTATTGATCATATATATATATGCTAGATTATTGAATTCTGTTAAATTTAATGTTCAAATTTCTACATCAAACATTACCGATCATAATTTAATTCTGGGCCAGTTTCACAATGCATCTTCTGATATGACTGGTTTTAGTAATTTTTTAAAAATATTAACATACCATATTGGAAATTGTTTTAGGGAGATGATTAGATCTATAAAACTGAAAAAATTAAAACCATGGATATCGATCTCTTTGATTTGCAAAATTAATGAAAATATAAACCATGTAAACAATTACGGAGAATTGTAGAAAACATTACGCTTCAAATAAAGTTAAAACGTATGCCTAGTAAAATAAAAAAAAACTAGTAAATATCGAAAAACCAATTTATTACATGAAAAATTAAAATAATATTTCTGATACAAAAACCAAATGGAAAGTTATCGATGAGGGTAAGCCTAAAAAAATGTTTAACATTTCTTCTGTTAAAAATGTAAATGGTACTGTAATATTTACTAATTTTGAAATTCTTAAAAGAATAATGAAAAGAGTTGTCTCAAAATGAAAGCAATTAACTTCTGTTTGACACCATGATTACAAACACAGAATTTTTTATATCGAAAAACTCTGAGGAAGTGTTGGGTATTGTTCGGTCAATGAAAATTTCTAATTCTAAAGGCTTTGGTGAAGTTATTCTCCAGCTGCATTTAAAATGGCGATTGTAATACCTATGTTTAAAAACGGTAATAAAGAAAACCCAAATTCCATTTTAAGTCATATATCCATTTTAAGCACCATCTCAAAGTTCTCTGAAAAAATACTGAAAATTTCGTATAGTCTCATTTATTGAAAAGAATAATGTATTTAGTGATAGGCAATTTAATTTTAGGAAGCAATTATCAACTGAAGATGCTTTATTAGACTTTTTGGAACCGGTGTATAATAGTATTAATGAGAATTCTAAGGTAGCTGCAATCTTCAACGATATCACTAAAGCATTCGACACTGTAAATCAGTCAATTTTATTGAATAAATTATGTAACATTAAATTTGGAGTTCATACCCTAAATATGAGTAAATCTTACCTAGACAGCAAAAAGAATTTTAACTTTTTGCTGTCTAGTTATAATGTTCTTAGTGATGAAAGATCATTTAATGTTGGTATTTCTCAAGGGTCTGTCCTGGGCCCTATTCTATTTTTGGTTTATATCGAATCTAGTTTTTAGATTAAACAGCGTTTACGGATGATATGGCCTTGTTTTATTCTAATTTTTTTTTTTACTAATAGATGCTCGGAAAAAGGTTTACAACCCATGAAATGATTTTGAATGTAAAAACTCAAGTAATGTTCTTTAAACTAGTAAATGATTTTTTACCATACTCAAAAATTTGGCCTGTGATAGTATGTTATGTAAAAATATTTGCCTGGATGTTTATTTCCAGCTGTTAAAGAATTTAAATATTTAGGAATTATGTTGGATTCTAAATTAAATTAGAAAAATCATGTATTACCAAAAAAAAGCTTACTTTTTGTCACTTAAAAATTTTATTTACTACGAGCCATTTCGTTATTACCTTGATTGAAAATGGCCTATTATGCATTAGTGCATTCCAAACTTCAATATGGGTTAACGTGTTGAGGTGGAACCTACTTTGTCAACTTAAATCCAATTGTTACGCTACAAAAACCTCTGATAAGAGTGATTAACTAAAAGCCGAGGCTAACTCATGCATTTCCACTGTTTGTTGCTAATCAAATTTTACCCTTAAGAAGCCTTTAGGTCTTTAAAGTTTTAAAAGTATTCTTTAAAAAATGTGGCTTTTTGAGGGTGAGAAAAAATGTTATAATTTAAGAAAAAGCCTAACTTGCCCAATTAAAAAAGCTTAAACTGAAAATTATAGGCGTTTCTATGTAAATGTAGCTCCCTTTATATTTAATAAACTACCAAATGAAGATACAAAAATTAGATCGCTTAATAAATTCCAAAATGAAATTAAATTTTGGTTAATTAAAGTTATGTATTCTTCATAGAAAATTTACAAATAAAGTAAGTTAGAAATAGGACCAAATGAAATTGCGCACAATGAGGGAATGAAATGCATATTAGTCAGTTGAAAATGTTAAAGCTGTTAGTTGAAATTTCAGTTTTATTAATTCAAACTTCAAGTGAAATATAATAATGCAGATAAATGAAAATAGAAAATATATTAAAAAAAGAATGTACAAATTTTTTTGATTGATTGATTGATTTAGAATGTACGACCAAGGACTAACCAGGATCTCCCGGATATTTGGCCGGGCCCACGATACACTCGTTTTACACAAACTTGGAAGGATGAGGCAGGATATTAGTTAAATTATTAAAATCGACCCTGTTACAGACACCATGGCAGCCAATAGTTAGTTAATTTTTGTTGAGGTAGGGAAAGGAAAGGTATGCCAGTAATAACAGAATTGGTTCGGTTTCCCGGTAGCCAATATTCGAACTACTGTTAGCATAAGACAATCACAATTTTACTGAACTACTTACTCTTCATTCTAAAATCTCTTGTCAGAGACTCCAGTGTGGTCACCATTCTTATGTTATCTGCAATTGTTCCCTGAAAACAGAATCTATTAATTAACTAATTGCTCTTAGCCATATTAAAAAAAAAAATGTACTAATTAAAAAAAGAATGTACAAATATATAAAAATTATTAACATTTTTGGCATGTTCTTTGTTCCCGGCTATGAATAGCGCACACTGGCTTACGGCAAATGTGGCATGCCTTTCTGGATGGCTGTCTATTTGTATTTTCTCGGCTTATGAAACAATTCTCCTCTTGTTTTAAGTGTCCAGATGCGTCTCTTTCTTGTTAGGGCTCCTGTTGATTAGAACTAGGACCAGAGTTGATTCTGCAGGGTCATACGCTTTTCCCACTTTTGTAAAATTGCCTCTAGGCTATTTTCGGTGCTAAAATTTCGATACACCATTGGATTATTTGCGCGCCCCTTTTGATGGCATACCAATGCGTTACTAAGCTGCTTTAAATTTTTTCGTTTTAAACATGTAAATTTGGATATCTCCGGATTATTTGTAATATATATTATATGTGCAGCCAATGCAGCAATATCTAGCAGATTATAAAAAAACCGCAAGAGGTCATCGTTTAGTACGTCGTTTGGATCTATATTGACCAAGCATCTTATCCATCTTATCACAGCTCATTTACTGGCCTTACAATAATTTATAATCGCGGGATTTTTTTATGCCAGTAACCGTTTTATCATTATGGATTGCTGTAAGCATTATCACAGCTTTGTTTTTTTTGAGAACGTAAGAGCACATCGTTACGTTTTCGTGAAACCCAAATTCTGATGACAAAATTTCACGCCGTCTTGTAGCTTTGAACTCTTTTCGTACGTATGTCTTATTTATTCTTAGTGTACCTAATTTCCATCGCAACAGCTCTTTAACCAAAGAGAGAAATGTGAAAAAATTATCAATGGTTATTGTCCGACCAGAATTTTTATACATTCCTATGAGCTGCTTTACTACGCGCTCATCTTGCTTCACTTCTCGGGCCTCATTGGATAATTTTCATGCTTAAATATTAGCTTGTAAAGGGTGGAAGGTTTTGGAGTCACACAGCCACCAGACTTTTATTTCGTATTCTGCTGGTTTTGACAGAATATATTGGGTACATTTTGTATATTGGGTACATTTGCCTCGTATGGTGGGAAATTTTTACGGATATTCGCGTTTAGCATTTCGAACAAACCTGTAACTGGGGCGGCTTTGTCACTTGCAATGCGCTCGACACGAGTGAGTTCATTGTCGAAACGTAAAAATTTTGTAATTTCCCAAAATCTGCATAGTCCCATTGTTGCACGGTATAATGGGTTGGAATATGTTTTTCACATATCCAAAGTGTGCTCATATTTTGATTGAGATACACTTGCCATTAGCAAAATACCTATGTATCGAAGTCCTGCTCTACAGTTTTCATTTTTTTAATTTATTAGCGTATTTTGCATTCCACTGTGCATAGCAGCGATGTGCTTTACGGTTGGTTTCCCTAACAATAACGTCTCTCCCTGCCACCGCGTTGTCGCATTATATTATGTGAAAGTGACTGGCAAATATTATAGTTCCCAGTTTGTGCCATCACGTGCAACAAACGGTTTATTTAGTATTTCAGAATGAAGTCCAGATGAAGTTCGTCAATATTAGGTTCCCTTATTCTCATCGTCAGATTTACTTTTTGTGTCATATTCGGGTGGGACGTTTTCTTGTTCCTCATCTGAAGCCTCGAAATCATTGGAAATGAGATGATAAACATCGTCATCATCCTCGACCAATTCATGGTCTAAATCTTCGTCAGAAACTTGGACTTCATCAAATAACAATCTTAGATGTTCCGTTTATCCTTAAATGGCATATAAGTAAATAATGGCACTTTTTGGTTTGCTATAACTATGAAACAATAAAAAATCTAAACATGGATGCGTAGTTATGTATACATACACGATAACATTTATTCACTGAAATAACTTACCAACAATTTACTAGTTACAATGTGCTTCCTAAATAATATAACACTTTGTCTAAATAAAATAAAAATCAATTTAATCGTAAAATTATAGTCACAATTGACTATACACAATTGACTATATTCATCAAACTAACAATTTTTCATATAAAAACCAAACGTCATGTTTGTGTTTATAATTTAAAAAAAAGGAAAATCCCTTTAGTTTTTTTGTAAAAAAATGTCTGTGTCAAATACAGTTAATTAATTAAAATGCCAAGAAACATACAATTAAACCAAAGATTTGAATAATTATCGCGAAACCAAATGAATATCAACGTACACTCCTGGGTGTGTTCGTGTTGATTATGTCATTTAAGCTAGAATGATTCCTAAAAGTTCCTAAATGGGAATTTTTCTTTGTATCTTTTGGAACCTTTTTATCTGTTAGTTTTAGGAGATGATTGAAAAGATCAATCCGATAGGTGCCTCCATTTCTGCACAAATCACATTTGAAAATTGAAAATCACACCCGGGTATGTCATGTTGACACAAGGGTTAAACAGCTTGTGTGCGTTAAGTAAGGAGTTTCGAGTATGTGGCAACACGTACAGCATACATCGCATCAAATTTTTTTTACACAATGACTGTTGGAGTTAAGTTTGTTTTGGCTATACGAATTGTAATTTTAAAAACTATGCATCCATTTTATTGCCTTTCGTGAATTTTTTTTTGTTTTTTATCATTATTACGACTGAGTGTTTACTCATTTAGTAATTTACATTGCATATCATTATACATTTATTGGAATTAAGCCTTATAGGATAATCCCACTTTAGAATGATTCCTCACTAGGTTTCTTGCGCTGCTGTTATTTTATCATCTAGGTCACGTTAGGTCCAATGGTTTGGTTCTTTGTAACCTTCTTGACGTAGCGATGTTGGTCATCATACGACGTATATCCTGATTTACATGCTCATGCAGGCGTTGAAAGTGTTTCCTTGCATGATAATCGATCTCGTTCGCGACAAACTCCATTTTCAAATCTCTATGAAGTGAATGAGGATTTATAAATTAGTTTTAATGTCTGTGAAGCTATGATTCTCAATTTATCAAATGTTGTGCGTAGTTCGACTTTATAGTTTTCTATTTTGTAAATTATAGACTTCGTGTGTGTGTGTGTTCGTTAAATCTTTGCGTAAATGACCTTCCCGTCTGGCAATATAAAATTTCATGCAATCATTACAGTTCAATTTATATATACATAATCATCATACTGTTGGTGTATTTTCAAGTATAAACATGACGTTTAAATACAAACGCTTAGTAAAAGTTTGACCGTAATTTCTCTCTTAAAAACACGGTGGCACGTCTGTTTTCAGCATATGACTACGAAAAAATAAAACAAACACAGGTAAACTATTCTTATTGTGATATTTTACAAGATTAACACAAATTAGGAAAAATACTGTTGGATATAAGTATAATATACAAATTTTACTTTAAGGAATTACAAGAATAAAGGCAAAGAAGTTTTTGTTTATTTATATAAGTGTTAGCATATTCTAAATAAATAATCAAAAATATATTATGTAGTTCTGTTTAGTTCGTGTGGTTTGCACTACATAGGTCTCTATTTGAGTATAGAAAATGTATAATTTTATTTATCGTGAATTCTATTAAAAATCGGAGTTAGAGCCAGAGCCGTTTTTAAATGTACGAATTAGTCGAACCGAAATTAAGCATTTTTTAGACTAAATAAAAGTTTTTCCATTTCCTCTATACGATAGTATAGTTTGTTCCTTGGTTATGGTATAAAATTTAATTTGTAATTTTTTTTCGAAACGTTTACTAGCATATTATTTGTACGACATACATAAGTAAGAAATTATAGTAAAGATGGTTCGTGCAAGATAAAAAACTCGAAAGCAAATGCTTTGGAATTAACAAAATATATGAAAATGTGTTAACGGTTTATTTTTTTTTACAAAGGATATGTGTATACCTTTCCTGAAATCAATAAACAACAAAATTTTTGATACACAAACCCACCCACAAAACAATTGGGTGGCTCCAAGCAAATATATATATATATATATATATATATATATATATATATATAAATATATAAATATATATATATATATATATATATATATATATATATATATATATATATATATATATATAAATATATATATATATATATATATATATATATATATATATACATATATATATATATATTAAGGATAATATTTTAGAAAATTAATTAGTTTTTCTTCAATAAATATTTATTGAAGTAGAATAGATTCGGTTGTATATAGTACAAATTTTTCTTTTAGTTTTAAATTTTTGAAACTATTTTAATTAATTAGAAATCAATTGAAGGGAGTAAATTCATTTGATCTCGAAACATAAACAAAACATATTTTGCTAACATTGGTAGATGTACATAATACTAATATTATTTTCATTTCGGGTTTTTATTTTTTAATCTAACAAAAAAAAATTTGGACTTTTAAATTATTTTCTACGGAATTTAGAATATTTTCTAAATAATTTTATTTTATAAACAAATTAATAATTTTTTTTTAAGTTGAGCATCGAGTGAAAATTCTTTGCTAATTATTTTTCCTACTAACCGTTCTTGAGAAAGAAGCACTTAGATTTGAGGTACAGATAGGACTTATTAAAGAAAGCTGCAATTAGCAGGATCCTACACCTATCGTATTGTTGGCCATTTAGTTTGTCTTTTTTTTTTTTAATTGGGACATTCCCATTTGTTATTAACATTTAAACTTATTTTATTCAATATTTATACCACATCTTGATTATGTCAGTTTGATTTGATTTTAGTTCGTAAGAGCATCACCGAATTTTAACATAATCTAGCCTTACATTTCATTAAAAAACCATCCAAGATTTTCGACTTTGAAACCATTTTGGATTTCCTTAGTTTTTGGGTTTGATGTTGGGAGCTAAGAATGCATGCGTTAAACTGGAATTGAGAACAATAAATCCAACTACAATACATACGCTTTCGCCGGTGGAAATCGCCTTTTAATAGCCCTTAAAAACCTTCACCTTAAAAACCAAAGGCAATGTATAAGTGAACAAGCTGAAACTAAAAGTAGTCATGAAAAGATTACCAACAACAATAAGTCGGAAGAAACGTAGTGATAAAATGAGTAAACATGTTTGAACTAATAATTTTTTATTTTAAATTTTTCATTTTAAAAAGATTTTTACAAAGACACTAGTCATTTTTGACTAACAGCTTTTATTTCTGACAATATAATAATAAAGCCACTCCTTTGTATTCTCTCCATTAAAGTACTTTTCATACCAACGACTTCGACTTTGCAAAAAATTTAAATTTCACAAATACAAAGCATTGATATATTCATACCGACGGCGTCGACTTTGACTTTGTTTGACAGCTGTCATATTTTGATATTTTATTTGTGAATTGCATAGACGTATAAAAGTTTTAATGTCTTTGGTGATAAAATCAAGTTTGATTGCACCTCAAGGATGAGACAATCCTCAAAATTATTGTCACTAATAAAGTTTTCTTCACTTTCTCTAATATTTATTTGATTATTATTTATATTTTCATTATTTTCGTCCTCATAATAATATTCCACAGAATAGTTAAACATATCATCGGCTGCCATTTTGATGTTTTGTTTATCTATTGACATTTCAAAATGAATTAAGTTGCTTTGTACAACTTCAAATGGGCAAAGGCGAGAAGTGGAACATATCGCACATGCTTTGCAGCTAACTTCATTGCACTGTATTTTTATTTTCTTAGATTTATCACATAAAACTAATTAGTTTTATAACTATTTTGATTTATTTCAATAAAACTTGACATTTTTAATCGAAACAACCTAAGTATTATAGTTTAAATGCTTTTTAAAAAACATTTCATTTACGAAGTTCAAAGTCGAAGTCGTCGGTATGAAAAGTATAAGTGTTGTTTTGGTTGATATTGCATTATGCACACTATTCAGATAACTCAAAAGGTTTAGTCTTTATAGTCTTCTTATGGTACATTTTTGATGAAGTATTCTTACTGTTTTAATGTTAGGATGATGATGGAGCCTCTTTTGGTGTTTTTGAGCACATTTCTTTATTACACTTGTCGCAGGTTGTGGTTCTATTGACCTATTAGTGAATTTAATGTGAGTAGACTTTGATTCATTTACTTTAATTCTCCACTTAGTTAGCAAATCTAAAATCTTGTATATTATTTATGGCTATTTCTATTTTGAATGTGGCTTCACCGATTTTGTCACTAACAGCTAGATTTGCAGTGTCATTTGCAAACGTGGCGGTAGTTGTATTGCTCGTCTGCAGTAACTCTCTTGTAAACAGTATGAAAAGGAATGGCCCTAAGACACTCCCCTGCAGGACTCCTGCTTTAGCTTCTTTTATACTGGAGTAAGCTCCTTCTTGTTTAACTCTAAAGTATCTTCTTTTCAGGTATGACTTTAGCAGTTCGTAATACTCAAATGGCAGAGTTTTCTCTAATTTAAATATTAAACCATCTAGCCAGACTTTGTCAAATGGCTGCGCTATATTTGTTTAATTGGATAGATGTTTAAGAATCTATCCAGTTATCAAGTCATATCCTGGTAATTTTTTAAGAACTACATGGTTTTTTATTTCTTGTTTCACTTCTTTAGCTTTAGTTAATAAGATTTCCTGTCTCAGGATGGTTGTATGGTTTTCAATCAGTATATCCTGTTGACTAAGTGTTGTTAAATTGGGTTGAAAGTTACTCTCGAGATGTTCCGCGAATATTTCTGCTTTTTCTTCTTTGGTTTTAGCAAGGGGACCATTATTTCTTCTTACTGGCGGTATGTGCATAACTGGCCTTTTCAAATATTCGGTTACTTTTTACAATGAATAATCACTATCATTATCATAGGTGAGAGATTGTAGGTTATTTTAAAAATTCCCGTATTTCTCTGCGCATTCGTTGTATTTAATTATTTAATCTATTTTTGATGTTTGGGTCTCGTGTACGATGCCATTCCCTTGCGGGCACTGCTCATCTATATAACTAGTGATTTAATTTCCATTGGATAGCATTTGCCAGCTATATTTTTGTTTGTTATAATAGTACTTTTCCACGCGGCTTGCTGTATATCTTTGACCAGCTTTTCCACCTCTTGTTCTAATGTTTCTTCTGATGAAAGTTATGTGTTTAAAATTATGCTATTGTTTAGTTCATTCTTACAACTTTTCCAGTTAGCATATTTATTTGTGAGCATTGGCTGCTTTTCGTTACTAATTATTGTATTACTTATTATCATTAAAATAGAGGAGTGGTTTGATGTGGAATCAAATCCCTGCACTTGTATGTTATCAACTGTGATTTTTATTGTTATAAAGAGATCAATTAGGTCTAGTGTTTTATTTTGATCGCTAAAAAAGAGTTTTAGTTGGAGATCGTATTTATTATCTTTTTAGGCTCTTTCTTGCTTTTCTTCTTGTAAACTAAGTCTATTAAGAATATCTTGTAGTATTTTATTAGTTTACTTCCAATAGTGAGTGCAGCATATGTTACATTTGGATATGCTGCCAATAATTTATATTTCTTGATAGGTTTTTTAATGTTTGCTGTGTCCCTAACTTTGTGGATATTCTTGTTGAGGCTGAGCAGATTTCTGACCTGGTACTTATTGAAGTTTCCCTCGTTTTGTTGCGAATTTTTTGCAGCTCTTTTAAAACAATGCAACCTCTGTAGTTAGCTGAATGTGGCCCTCCACAGTTGACACATTTTGCTGGGGTTTCTTTTTGTTTCGTACATTCTGTCGTATGGTGTTTCCTGCACATTTCACGCATCTACTCCGTAGATTTGGCACTTTTCGCACTGGGGAATAAGTTTAAATTTTTTGACTGCTTCTATTTGCACTTTCATATATGGAGTATTTTGCTGATTTCATGAATATTATTAATGTCTTCTGTTCTTTCAAAAGATAACATATATAATGGAAGCGGTGTTTTGTCACCTCTTTTTAGCAGCTGTGTAACTTCTTTAATTTTATATCGTTTCTCCAAAAGATAGTCTTTTAGCTCTGGTTTGCATGAAGCGTGTATTTTCTCAACAATGACTTTGGCTTGACTTGTCAGCTTATCTTCGTAGGAATAACATGTTGTTTTGTTTTCATTAAGAGCTCCTGTTAACTTTCTATAGTTATCATTTATTTTGATATCACCTCTATTTAGAGCTGTAGCTTGAAATTCAATCCGATTGTCGTCCATGATGTTTCAAATACTCCGATAATTATTGCAATTGGATATTATAACCGGAGGTGGCCGAGGCATTTTTTCCAGTTGTACATTTTTACTTCCTGTTGAGAGTTCTTTTTTGATCGTTCCTGTTCCGTTGAAACCTGAGCTATTTAAACCTGTTGTAAGTTCCGACTTCCGGTTGGAAGCTGCTCAATTGATTGTTTCAGTTCGGATGAAACCTGTAGTGATTTCCGCATCTTGCGTTTCTTATTTTTTTGTTACAGTTCAGAATCCATCCCGTTTCTCTGTTGAGCTCTTACTCGTCTGTTTCATACATAACCTTTACATGATCATTGGTATCGTGTTTTTGCTGCAGCTTAGAGGTTTTGTTCTCAGATATTACTCCATTTAGAGCATCTTTTAACTCCTTGTTTTCTTGCTGTAAGTTTTTGAGATCTTTGTTTAGATTTAACGTTAACTGTTCTATTTCGTAAATCTTATCGCGCAGTCTGCGTTATCTCTTTCCAAGGTGTTCGGTAATGCTAACGGTGATCTGCCCACCCTGGGTTTTTGTCAAAATGGGTTGAGTTTCCTAAGAGAGCTTTTAAACAATGATTGGCTCACCCCAGAATCTGTTGAGCTAGCCTCGTTAGATTTTATATTTACAATATAAAATTTAATAATTACTTACTACCATAGCAAAATAAAGTATTATGTAAAACATATAGTACAAAATGTAAAATAATACATAACTTAACAATTAAAATTTAAAATAGAATTTAAAATTACAAATAGCGCTTAAAATTGAGCTTATACAATAAATATAAAAATATTTAGGATTACCTGAACTGCAAAAGTAAAGTAAAAAGTAATAACAAATTATATTTTTTTTTTAATTTAAAATTTTTCATTTTAATGTAATGTATTAAATAAAGCCAAAAACAGTAGGAACGAATGAGTGTTTCTGGGTAAAAAATTAATTACTTTAAAGACACCTTTCTGCAGAACCAACAATGTTTTAACATTGGTTAGGTATATTCCACCCCAACATGTTAATCCGTACTGTAAATGCGAATCAACTAAGGCAAAATAAGTTCATTTTAGGAATTCCGGCGTACAAAAATTGGGTAAATAATAAATTGTTCTTAACGCCTGCCGAATTTTTTTTAACATACTAACATTTAAAGGTCATTTAAAGGTTTTTGAAAGGATTTACAACATCAATCGGAACACAACGAAAAGTACATGTCGAATCAACACAAACAATCGAATAGTAAATCAGTAGAGCAGTATCTGGGTTTATCTTGACATAAAATGTGGTTATAAAACAAACTAAAACAATAGCATTTGCAGCTATTGCATCCTTTTTGAAATGGATCCATACAATGCATTCAGTGCTCTGCAAAACTGAATTTTTGACCGACTTGCAGTATAAACTGCGCAGCGGCTGAATTCTTGACCGCAGCCGTAGTTATACTAACTCACTTCTAGAATGGTTTAACATTAATAAAACGGTGAGGTGGTTAGACTTGATAGCTAAATAAGTGTTTACAAAAAAGCAGAAAAATTGTAGCGGGATAAGTTCAAATTAACATCAGATTAAATACGTAGTTTACTTAAAGTTAGCATCTGTATTACTACATGGATCGATCACAACCGAGGCCTATGTCTAACTGTTAATGTAATCACGATATCCATAAATTAGGGTCACAAGAATGTGACATCAATCGGTAGTAGCTACTACCATTCGCACATTGCTATTCGATTCAAACTTTTGCTTATTATGTTAGCTTCCTCTATGTTAAACACTTTAATTTCTTCAAGAAATAGTATATTTACAACCGCCTCGCATATCTGCTTCAGGCATCTATAAACTTAAGCGTAGTAAAATAGCCATCCATTGTGGAAGCCTGCTATTAAATTTTCGGTCAATTTTATTAAATAGACAAAATTTAAACTCGACTCATATCTTGTACATGGCAACATGGTAGATGATGTATGAAAACTAAGCTAACAAACTAAAAAAATCTATAGAAAATAGGACTAAGAGGTTTTTATCATTTGAAGCTGCTGCCAAATTTTGGTTGCACATGAGGTCACAACACATTTGGAAACTTTTAATATTCCTAATTGTTTTTGTAACTATTTTTTTAGCTACTTTGATTTATATAGCAAACCAAAGTTGTACCCTAAGGAGGTTGATAAATTTACGAAAACCAATGCAGCTGAGGTCTCCTTTGATCAATGTACAATATTGGTGAGTATCACTTCTCTAGCGGAGGCAATTTTAGGTGACTTTTTTAGTGTAAGTGCCAACTACAAAAGATATGATCTTAGGTTAAACAGCAATCGAAGGTTATAAATTTTATTTATTACTGATAGAATAATAACTAAAGATTTTGGACAGATCCTAAAACAATGATGTAATCGACATCAATAATAACAAATTATTGATATTTTTTTTGACGAACGATTTTACTTTCATCTTTTGTTTTATATTTTTAATCGTAATTGTTCTTTAGTTTTATCTCTATTACATCTATCATTTCGTCTCTGTCTCGCCATGTTCGTTCAGTAGAAAAGTTCAATATAAATTATCTTTGTGAAAAAACTACATAAGAAAAAATAAAATTACCGAACGAATGAAGGCAACTCTGAATTCGCACTAATGGATTTAAAAGTTAATTTTGCATTTATCAAATTCATCATTTTTAAATTATTTACTTTGCATTCCACGTTCATGGATATAGATATAACAAAAATCAGTACACAGTTTCTGTAGCGAAATAATACCGTATTGTAACAATAAGTATTAACAATCGAAAAAAATAAGTAAACATTTTTCCAGAAAATTTAATCAAATAATTTATTTTTTGTTGTAACAGAATATTGCTTACATTCTCCAACCAACTTTTGCTTCAAATATTTATTTGTTGGAAAGATTTAAAGTAAAAA
This sequence comes from Tipula confusa, assembly GCA_963556175.1. Lineage (NCBI taxonomy): Eukaryota > Metazoa > Arthropoda > Insecta > Diptera > Tipulidae > Tipula > Tipula confusa. The sequence goes on along the minus strand of OY744476.1, from coordinate 128,931,871 downwards.
AAAAAATTTAAGACATTCTGGGATTTTTATTTATTATTATTCCATGATGGTTCTAAAATCGGTTATATGTAGGTATTACTAAAAAATATTATATATATTTGTACACTCGTTATATTAAATATAATAATTTTTAGATAGAAAAAACTAAGGTATAAATGAAATAATAAGATTTATGGACGTGATTTTAGCAAAACTATTTTTGTTTTCAATACATAGGATTTTTTTTTACATTTTGATTCTCGTTTCATCTAGAACTACTCGCACAAGATGTAGTAAAAGATTTTTGATTTTATTAGATATAAGTTATTGTTTTTGTTATTTTTGTCTACGTTTCTTGCTAGTGACATTAGAGTGCTATGGCTATTCGTTTACTAAGAACAGGTATACCATAGAACATATAAGCCTTCTAGCTATTTTAGTATATAGTGTTAAGCTTGATATCTTTCGTCTACATATAAATGATTACTTTACTGTTTCAACAAAATATAAGTGCATAAATAATTATAACGGAAATTTAAATTTATAACCTCGTTTAAAAATAAAATCAAACACATTTCTCCACCTCTCAATTTAAAAAAAAAACACACAACTTTATAATGTATAACGTCATAAATAACTAGTTTAAGTTTACGAAACGATAGTAGTAACATAAATATGTATATACACTCGTATACGGTATGCATAGTTTAAACCGCCTGAAGCCGGTTAAGTTTTTTCTATGTACTGTGTAAGAAAATTTATTTTATTTCAATATAAGTAAAAACAACAACAATAAAGTTTTAACTACTTTAGTAGTTTTATAAGAAATAGTAATTATACACCTGTGTGCACTGATGCTGATGTTCTTTTTTTATTGTTATTGTATTATAAACTATGAAATGTTTATGTACTTACCAAAAACATCAATACATCCTATTTGTTTTTTCATTGGACTAGCATTTATTTGACACATATAACATCCTCGGTCGGACTCTCGTAAATTTCGTATCCTTAATTTCCATAAATGCATATCTTCATGTATAACACTGAAACGTGCATTGTGTGTTACTACTCTACCTTGGAGTGCTAGTACTGTTTGATCAGATGCTCTCATCCAGCCCACCTAAAAATAGACATGAAATTTACATTATCAATTGAGCTTTTAGTCGTTCAATGATCAAAAAATTATTTCATATGTAAAAAAAAATTCAGATTATAATGTAATAATGCGTGTCAACAATTATTAATTGTATTTGTAGTTGTTTTGCTCTGCATTCCTTTGCAAATTAGCAATCGAACAGTTTTGATGTAGTCAAACAAAAAACCATTTTTATCACGCTTTTATAGACATATGTCATGTTAATTATCCTAAAATTGTATTACTTAACATCACCAAAGTCAAATTTCAAATACTATCAAATAATTGCAAATGCTGTCTTCCAACATTAAACATTTTAAAACAGTGCAAGATCTGAGAATTTAGCTAGCTAACACCAGGGGCCCTATTATCGAATTCCACATCCATTTTCCCCGTGTGAATATCGGTCAAAATTCATAACAGTGTCTAACATTATGTATTTTCAAATTCCGTACAAACATAAAATTTCCCTTTTAAGAATATATTCCCGATTGGGTATATGCATGTTACATTTTTCCCTGTGTATGATAATTTTCATAATGTAATTTTTGTTTTCTATTTATTATCTTATTAGAAGTAATTAATTATATTTTTTAAAAACTAAAAGGAAGTAAATATAATGTCTATTTCATCTATATAAATTAAATTATTTAATTACATAAATGTATTTCTGATTAAAATATTATTCATGCATGTATTGAGTTTTTGTTATAGTATTTCTTGTTGACCTGCAAGACATAGACAAAAATGGAATAAACTCAGTTCACCATTCTATGGAGTGCAATGAAGTTAGATAAATTATGTGAGTGGTAAATAAAAAATTCCGAAAGTTTCGAGAATAGGTTTTTTGGTTACATGTGGAATTTATATGTGGAAATACCAAGGAAATTTGATAGGTAATTTTAACAGTTATCTACATGTGGAATAGCGGTGGAATTCGAGAAAAGGTCCCCAGGTACAATTGAATTTAACATTTATATTCACACCCAATCGGTTGATTGATTAAGGGATCTTCCCCGTCTTACACCATCAAAAAATTTATATAGTTCCTGTTTGCTGCCACTCATAAAATGATTAAGTGAAACCTACTCTTTAGAAGTGTTTCGGATATTTATTCTTGCCATTCATGGATTTATTGAAAATAATGAATTACAAGCGTCAATTAAAAGATCACCTTTGTAAGCATTTTATGATTAATTCCACAATATAACATACTTTTATTTATTGTATAATTGAGAAAAACTTATTGTCACTGTAATCAAATTTATGTACGTTTATATTATTTACCAATAATTTTTAAAAAGTTTAGAGAACAAAAAATTATTCATATATATGCATTAATTTAACTAAAACTTTGTTTATGCATAGTGGTTAACAACATCTTGTATACCAACAAAAAAAAACTACATCTTAGTAAGTAGTTTTAACCTAAAACAAAAACAAAAAAAGTTTACTAAATGCGCTAATTCAGCAATCAAATTGGAAATTCTATAAAACAGATTAAATTTAGCATTAAATTTTAACAGTTTACTCCATATTTGTTTATACAAAAATACAAACTATCAGCCAAATATTATGGAAATTGGTCTAAAAAAAATTATTATCACGTCGATTATACAACTCGCCGGATCGACAGCGCAAGGAATTTCATTCGAATTTGACGTTTTACATATTATTGAATACGTATAATAAAAAGTGAACAAATGACGGTAATGCAGTGCGAAAAATTGGTATTATTCAATTCGCGAGTGAAACGATGCACTCCATGCTAAAAATGTCATTTTAAATACGCACCAAATTTACTGACGGTGGTTTTTTTTATCGTGAAGAATAACAAAATGTAAGATTTAAATCATAAGAATAAAATGATTTTTTTTTTAAAAACGTACACAAAATAGAGCAAAGTTTAATAAAATGGTCGAGGTCAAGAAGCAGCATCCAGATATTGTCAAAAATTTAAGAAAATCTGAAGTTAATGTTGTAACAATTTTAGTAAAATTTAAGAAACCAGTTGAGCTCGATAGGGCTCCCAAAAATTTCGGCTTATTAAATGCGGTTTTATTAAGCATAAAGTTTTGAATAAATCCAAAAAAAAAAATTACATTTTAATACTAGAAATTATTTAGAAATAATCAAACTTCAAACTTTTATCCATCCAAAATTTTTTAAAGAAAAAACAAATTAAAAAAACACTTTACGAGATTTATTATTTTTATTTAACTTTATGCATGATGCACTCCTATTTATCGATACATCATCTTCAGTTGCGTTTTTGCGTCTAAAATGTTGGTAACTTAGTATGTAAATAACTATGTAGTGTGAAGAGTTATGAATAAATCTCGGCGTGATTATATGTGTCAATTAGTGGTTGGGGGAAGGCAGGTATATACATAATATACCTGTACTACTCATTTGTATTTTCTGCGGCAGAATATAGTGGGAAGGGGATAGGTTCTTCGTCTATATTCATCGATCTCTCTTTGTTTTTGTGCATGTAGAGGCTTTCCTACACATCAAGTTGCATTGAGTCGTTGACCGGTTTTACTAGTGCTAAGTTTTTTATATTTATATTGAGATGTCCTCATTCTAGTATGTGTGCCGATTCCGTAGGTCGGTTATGTTTTGTGTGCGCTATGTGTTCTTTAAACCACTTTACTACAATCACCACAACTAACTTGGTAAATTCCTGATTTTTTGTTAGTCGGTATCTTATCTTTTGTGTTGCATATTAGGTTCTGTAGTTTGTTCTGGTTAGAGAAAACTAGCTGCATATCGTGTTTTTTTTTAAATTGTTTTTAACTGGTTCGTATACAATATTTAATCCGTTTAACCTGTTCCAAGTCCCTTTCTAAGGTGGATAGATTCTACTTCATTATTATAATTGAATGTTTTCGAACTAGCTTATCAATTAACGTTTCGTCGGATCCGTTTACTGTCGCAATAAGTTTTATGTTCCACAATTCTCTCATAAAGTTTTCTAATGATAATGGTAGACGACACATTCTATAGACCATGCTATTGAAGGCTGCGTGTTTTATGTTAGACGATGTTTGTGAGTCGGAATAACGTCCGACACAACCTTGTTGTGTTAGTTGGTTTTCTGAAGATATCTACTTCAATTCCATCATTGTTAGTCAACAATAACTCTAAAAACGGGATTTGATTACTTTCTACTTCTACCGTGAATTCGATGGTTTCGTATTACTAAACACCTGAACAACGAAAATCGCATAAATCGGATAACCAGCTGAACAAAATTAAAGAAATTCCAAAAGCACATAGCAAGAAAAAGCAGCAAATACTAAATAAAAATTTAAAGAGTTATTATATACAAAAGTAGATACATACAAATTTCCTAAAATAAAATTGGTATCTGACTACGTAAAAAACTTGTCAACTTAGTATTTTACCGAGCGGGAATAAACTTATTGAATAAAGGATTAAACTTCACAATAAAGCCGCAGAAACCAAAACTCGAAGACACAGTGATTCACATAGAAACAGCATTAAAGTATATACCAGAGCACATCAAAAATAACATTAGGCAAGAAAAAACTGCAATCCTGAACAGAATTAACCATAACCATTATGTACACGTAATCAATAGATAACAGGATAACAATAGCCAGTATAAAATAATAAAATCTTTGAAACAGAAGAATGTATACTACTTGAAAGCTGACAAAGGTAACGAGTTACCATAAATGATCAAGACTACCACACAAGCCATAAAAAAGATCAACGAAACATTTGGAATACCAAAACGCAAAATTATAGTATCAAATCCAACTGTACCAACACTTTACGCGTTATGAAAAATACACAAGGATGGCAATAAAATGAGACCCATTGTTGGAAATATTAATGCACCATCCTATAACATCGCAAAATGGCTAGTCTCGGAGTTTAACAAATATACACCAATCGACGGATTCAGTATGAGAAACAGTTTCAAATTCATTAATTTTCTAGTTTCCTCCTTATTGTGGTTTATTTCATTGGTCAAATTTAATAAATGGCTTATTAAATCCATAATTGATAATTAAAACTATTTAATAATTATTTATAGTTTATATTTGTTACACGAACGATAATTAATAGAGAACAATAAATACAATTTCATTGTGAAAATTTTGACAGCTAGTGAAATTGCAGTGTCACTGCGAATCGGTAATGCAGTTTCACGTCGGATTCAATAATATAAATAATTTTAATTGCGAATCACAAATTATAAATAATTTTAATTGTACTCTCGCCACAGTACATCCGTCGAGTTGTATAATCGACATGATTAACAATAAAGTTTGATAAAAAGTTCTGACTGCTGATCTACACGAAGAGAAAGTACCTACTAGTCTATATAAAAACCAACCTATTCAAGTTTCAAAATTCACTTTACGATATTAGTCCCATCTTTTTCATACTCAAAGTGCATAGTTGAACACTACAGAATTAGTGCGAAAATATTCAAAAATTGAGTGTCTGACGATTCGAATACAATTGAAAAATATCAGTTAAATTATAATTTTAGTACAAATTTACCTTTCATGTCGTTTCAAACTTTAGGTAAATATTTAAAAGAGGGTTAAAATCACTGGTTTATGGTTTATAAAAGAAACGTCAAAAAAATTTTGTCTTAGGCATAAAATAAAACTCACGATTGTCGTTTCAAAATGTAAGGAATTACTAATTAAAACATCTTTCCGAAGCGTATTTTAGTAATTATAATAATAATAATTATTATTATTATTATAATTACTACAATACGCTTCGGAAAGATGTTTTAATTAGTAATTCCTTACATTTTGAAACTCATTTGTCTTGATTTTTGTTTAAAGATATATAATTTAAATGTAGGGTTACCAGACGTCCTCGTTTCCGAGGACAAGTCCTAGTTTTTCGATGGTTTGTCCTCGGAGGTTTTCAATTGTTGTCCTCGTTTTTCAAAATGTTCCTATTACATTATCGTATTTCATTATAATTAAATATATAATAACTAAAAATTCAAAACCAAAAACATTCAAAAGTACTAAATTTAAAAAAATTAATTTATTAAACCATGTACAACAAAATATTAAGTGAAATATGTAGCCACAATAGTAATATAGCCACTATAATAATATAGTGGCTTACTGACATAATTGAGGGAATGCACACTCTTTAAATCAAACGCATTCCTTGAACGTACCTAATTATTATTAAAACAATCTCAGTTTTTCAATTAAAGAGAAAAAAGTTCTAGAAATACGGAAAGTGGTTACTGTACAGTATCCAAAATAATAAACAGAAAATAACAAATAAATCTATTAAGTAATTATTTATTTAAATTTATATAAATATTATAAATCGATAAATAAAAATATAGCAAGTAAAATAAATAAATAGTGTATGTCAAGTCTATAGGCAGTGATGTCTAAACAAACAAAAAGAAAGTGCGTGGTAAATGATGAAATTCTCCAGGAGTTTCCCTCTTTTAAAAAAGGAAAAACTGATAACGATGTTTTTTGTAAATTATGCAATACATATATTTCTATTGGTAACAAAGGAAGATTAGATATTTCGGAGCATATTAAAACTTTAAAACATAAGAGAAATATTTAATCAACTTCTGGCACATCAAATATATTAGAAAAATTTATAATAACCGACAATGACACCAAATTTGTGAGAGCGGCGGAAGGTGTATTAGCCTATCATACAGTGAAACATCATCAGTCATTTAAATTACATGATTGTTCGGTTCCATTATATACAATCATGTTCAAAGACTCTAAAATATGTCGAAAAGTTTCATGTGCACGGACCAAAGCTGAGGCTATAGTTTTAAAAGTATTAGCGCCACATTCTATTAAAAAAATGTTAAACGATTTAACCGATATTCCTTATATCACCATCTCCACAGACGCTAGTAATCATGGTGCAATAAAACTTTTTCCTTTACTGATTCAGTATTATGATTATAAAAACTCCGGAATGCAATCAAAAATACTGCAAATAACCAACACGAAAAATGAAAAATCAGATACTATTGTCTCTTTAATAATTGACGGGTTAACAGAAGTTAACTTAATGTCTAAATGTGTGGGCTTTTCTGGAGATAACTGTAACACGAACTTCGGTGGCCCCAACAGAAGTGGATTTAACAATGTTTTTCAGAAATTGAAAGAAAAATTAAATGATAAAATTGTTGGTGTGGGATGTCCAGTACATGTAGCTCACAATGCTACGCACTGCGGTTTAAATCAATTATCCGTTAATGTCGACGGAATTGTACTTGCTATATACAACCATTTTTCAATTTTTACACTACGAGTTGAACAGCTGAAGGATTTTTGTGAATTTGTAGGCACAGAATTTAAATTTTTATTATACCATAGTAAAACGCGATGGCTATCATTACTGCCAGCTGTACAACGTATTTTAGAAGTGTTCGAAGCGTTAAAAGCATATTTTTTGTCTATTGATAAACCGCCCATCGTGTTGAAACAGTTTTTCGAGGATGATTTCAATGAAATATACTTCTGGTTAATTCATTCTTTTATGTCAATTTTTCAGGATAATATGAAGTCAATCTAATAATATTTCTGTGATTGAAGTTAATCAAATCCTTAAACAAATGTGTTTTCAATTGCAAAATCGGATTAATAAGGCATTTATTCCATTAAAAATAAGAACCATATTGAAACATAAAACTGACGAAGGATTGTTTGAATCTGAGGTGGCGAAATTCAAGAACGAAATGATCAACATGTATTCGCAATCACTGAAATACCTTCAAATATGGACTAAGTCACTCGAACAATTTGACCTCTTGCAATACATAGAGCTTAAAGAAATACCCGAGTGGAATGATGTGGAGAATTCGCTTCCATTTTTTATTGATAAGAACGTTGCCATAGACGATTCAAAACTTTTTGATCAGTTTCAAAATTTTAAGAAATATATTGTATCAAAACAGAGTACTGATCACAGCTGGGATAAACTTTTAGCCCATCAAAAATGGACTGAATATTTTAGACAGTGTGTGTCTAGTGAGGTGTGTTCGGAATTACTAAAAATTGCCCAGTACGTTTTCAGTATTTTCGGGCACAACGCAAGTGTGGAACGAGTTTTTTCGCTTATTAACAGTCAGTGGAGTAAGGAAAGAAACAAACTGAATGTTGATACCGTCAGTGGTATCATTTTAACCATATACAATTTAAATATGGAATGTAAAGAATTTTATAATTATATTTTACTTTGTCCTGAATTGTTAAAACAAATAAGCAGCGATGATAAATATTAATTTTTGTTAAACTAGGGACTAGTCTAGTAAAAAAATATGAAATAAATGAAATTTATAATTTATATTATATGAAAACATTGTATTTTAAATGTCCTAGTTTTGTCCTCGGTTTTGAAAGCTTAGATGTCCTCGTTTATACTCATTTTGTCCTCGGTTATGAAAACGCGACCTGGTAACCCTATTTAAATGTGAAAAAATGCTAACAGAAACTAATACCTTTTTTATTAAAATTTACCCAGATTTTTAGTACAGTCGAATTACTGTTACTAAAAATTAGTTTTAGTATTTTTTATTTACTAAAAATTTTCATCTAAAAAATGGCCGAAAACGCCATTTACCTTGAGTATGGCACGCAGCCCGAGAATTCTATTATGTTTTTTATAAAACTTGTGAGTAAACCAGAGCGAGTTGTTCATCTCAGATTGACTGATATGTTAAGAAAATTTCCAAAATTGGGTGTGGTATTAGTTTGATTGGGAATGGGCTGAAAAAGGGTGTTAGGTAATTGACGAAACGTGGAATGCATCATACGGAATTATACTAGGTGGGATTGCGGTCTAAACATCTCTAGAACATAAGGAAGAGAGAGTTAAACCATGGTGGGAGAAACAATAAAATGTTAATCAAGGTTAATTAGCTTTAAAATGAAATGGAAGTAAGACTCCAAAATAGAGCCGTCTAAAAACTCATCGTATAGAACTAGCAGTGCACTTTAAAACATGAACATATTTTGAAGTAAAAGTAATACTGAGCCGCAACCTGGTCTCCTACAAATGTATCAAGTGATCGATTGAAACTATTGCCAAAATTATGTTTTAAAAAATCTGTCGGAATTATTTGGAACATGATATTATTTTCAGTTCCAAGATTATGTTTGCTTAACCTCTTTGTAAGGTTTCATCATATTGACAAAAGGTATATGGTTAAATTGCATTCAAAATGTAACCATACCTTCTGACGATGTGATGTAACCCTACAAAGGGTTTAAGAAACAGACAGATCAAAGGAAATGAAAGAATCGATTAGTTAGCTAAATAATTAATAATTATAGTTATGTAAAAATGTAAAATTGGTTATAGGAATACAATAATGATCACTGCCGGTTTTGAGAACAATAAATGCTATATGTTGTAATTTAACTCAGTATATTTGTGTTGCACCGTAGTAATTATGATGCAGACTGGATTTGTAGCGTAATTTATAAAACTGACAGGATACTCGCCGTATAGAATGTTTGAGCCTTTATAATGTTGAAGTACTGGTTTTCTTTTGTATTATTTAGAGCAAAATTAGTTGAGTGTATACCTCTTAACAAAATAGTATCAAATTTAAAAAAAGTATAAAAAATATAAGTTTCAAATTAAAGATGTTGGTATTTTATTATAGCACATTTAGTTTTTTAAATGCCATTAGTTTGGGAAAGGAACTTAAGTAATACAAGTTGTTAAAGTAATATGAAGTAATGTTATTTTTTCTTGGTTTTTTGTTCTATCACAGTAAATATAAAGAATTAATTTTAATTAGATTTTCTTGTAATTACAATGACGTGTTTTTCAGTTTAACGGTTTTTTTTTTTTTTTTTTTTATTTTTTAATCCCTACAATTTTTCTGGGGCCGAAGCTCACCCAACTCTTTCGCGGTTATTTTAACGTCCTTACTTTACGCCAACTAGGGCCAAATCGAGGACGCACGAATACAGGTTCGCGATTGTTGAATATCCCATCTGCGCAATGCATTGCTCCATGCCAGCCTGTACTGACATGGACGATGGTTCGGCCCATAGACTCTGCACTCCAACAGGGGGTCATAGTTGTGTTCATCGTCATCACCGATCGAAATCAGGTGATGAAAAATCCCTTTTGCAACCCTCTCCTGTTGGGATTCGAACCCTGTACCTCCCGCCCCAAACACCGCAGCTTTAACCACTGCGCCAATTGCTCGGTAGTTTAACGGTTATTTCATTAGATTTTGGTGTTAAGTAGTTTTTTTGAATTTGTAATTTATATAATTTAAGAAATTTGTGACGTGTTTTAATCATATTTATACTCCGGGATAAAAGGTTTAATACTTTGCATAATTTATTAATTGAAATTTTAGGAAATATCCTGATACTTTTGGAAATAACTTTGAACGGATTTCTTATTAATTGTGATTAGTTTTCTCAGAAGGAGAACAAATAATTTAAACGAAACTATTTCAATTTTCAACGAACTACTCCAAGACTAGTGTTGTAAGGTCGTTCCATTAATTAAAAACCAACCGCGATATCGCAAACCATGGTACAACAAAGAATTATTGCGTCTCGAAAAACGCCGTAACAAATTTCATTTTCTATATGACTTCAGGTGCGTATTTTCATTCTAGTTTTGTTGTAGCTCGAAAGAAGTTTAAAACTTTAAATTGGTTTCTGTATAATAATTCTATTTTGCAGTTGAAGATGAATTAAGTTCAAATTCAAAAAGGTTCTGGAATTTCATAAATGGTAAAAGGAATGTAGCAGGGTTTCCCACACCTATGACATTTTAGGGTTTTTCTGCTAGTTAGTTCTTAGATATCTACAAACTCTGCCGATTATTTTCTTTTTGTTTATGAACCTTCCTCACCATCTGGTACATCAAATATCTTAACTCTAGTTTCTCATTTTAAAAATGACTTTAATTTTATAAGTTTACCGAAGCAGAAGTTTATGATGGTTTATTGCAACTTGATATTAATAATATTCTAATCAAGCGCTGTGCTGATAGCTTAGCTCCTATCTTGACCCTCATTTTAATGAAAGCAACCGGTCTGGAATTTTTCCTTATTCGTGGAAAATTTCTTTCATTCGTCCGATTTTAAATCTGGTAAATGTGATATCAAGCCATTTTTTCTGCAATTCCAAAACTTTTCGAAGCGTTGGTACAGAAAATTTTACATTTTCACATGAAGACGTTTATTTATCCAGCTCAGATGATGTGATTTACACAGATTTTTCAAAGGCTTTTGATAAAATTGATCATTCAATTCTTATCGATCAGCTTGATAAAGTAATTTGTGAGTTTATCCGTGTTAGGTGATTGCATTTTTACTTTCTGATCGTTACTAATTTGTGAAGAATAATTTTTTTTTTTTTTTTTTTTTTTAATCCCTACAATCTTTTTTCTGGGGCCGAAGCTCACCCAACTCTTTCGCGGTTATTTTAACGTCCTTACTTTACGCCAACGAGGGCCAAATCGAGGACGCACGAATACAGGTTCGCGATTGTTGAATATCCCATCTACGCAATGCATTGCTCCATGCCAGCCTGTACTGACATGGACGATGGTTCGGCCCATAGACTCTGCACTCCAACGGGGGGTCATAGTTGTGTTCATCGTCATCACCGATCGTAATCAAGTGATGAAAAATCCCTTTTGCAACCCTCCCCCATTGGGATTCGAACCCGGTACCTCCCGTCCCAAACACCGCAACTTTAACCAGTGAAGAATAATGATTCTTGTTCTCGTTTATTTCGTGTTACCTCTGGTGTTCCACAAGGCAGCCACATTGGTCCACTATTATTTACCTTATTCATTAATGACCTCATTTTTTTTTTTTTTTTTTTTTTAATGAACAAATCCATTTATTTAACATTTTTGTACAATGAATGACTTATAAACTAAAAATTTTTTGTTTTGGATGATGGACTTGTCAAGGAGCCCATCCATAAAATATAATAGGAAATAAATAAGACCACTGTCCCTAAAACTGGGCACTCAGGTTCATCAACTAATTAAACATAGTTTGTTTTGTATACAGTTTTCGAAAAGAAAAAAATTTAAATTTACAAAAATATGTATGTATTTTAAATTTTACGTTAATAAAAGTTTATATAAAATTAATGTTGAATATTAATTGATGCAAATAAAATGTTATAAAAATTTTGGATCAATTTCATGTCAATTGTATGACTTAATGACTAAATAATAAATAATAAAACATTCATACATAAAATGCACCCGAACACATTTACACACCATACATACTATATAAGAAAAAAAGGAACAATAACAAGTTCCGTTCCAAGAAAAATTAAACATTTAAAATTGTTATAACATAGTATTTAAACAATGAGAAAGGACCAAAAGATAAAATTAAACTAGATATATATATATATATATATTCTACATATATACATACATATGCACAAATACATACACATATATATACATATATATATAAATATATATATATATATATATATATATATATATATATATATATATATATATATATATATACATATACACATATATACGCATATATACACACATACATACATATATACAAATCCATACATACATACACATACACACATACACACACATACACATACATATATATATATATACATCAAATTTTTAATGTTGCAAATTATCAGATGTTGATCATTATCAGACTGGTGTTGATGCTGCTGCTGCTGTTGAATTCCTGTCGAGTAGCCACCAATATTTTTTGCATCTTTTGTCGTATTCATTTAGATTGCTCGTGAATATTGTTGTGTTGAATCTTATGTGTTCGTCAGGATTTTCGAATTTTTCACTATCGAACCATTTTTCATTTGGTCGCCTTTGCATATGGTAGATGAGCGGTATAGCATCTCTATTTTGTAAATAGCCCCTTTGGTCCAAATAAACGAATAAATTCGGTCCTGGAACCATCCCTTTGGTCGCGTATACGTTTGTCAGTAACGAGTCCAAATAATAAGGTCCGTAAACTAATGAATTATCGTAATTTAGAGTTGCTCGTCTAATGTGGTTTCTAGTTAAATTTAATATGTGTACATCGATTCGGTCCGCATCAAAATTTTCGTACTGTATTCGGTTCGAAATGTAATGTGTGAAGTTTGTTTGAGCTTTTCGGTAAATTCCGTTGCAGTGCCGTAAACATTTTCTTTCGAATATTCTGTAACGTTCGATGTATCTTGGAGCTTGATTATACCAAACTTGGCATCCGTATGTCAGTATTGGTCGTATGAGCGTTTTATATGCAATGATTTTTACTCGTTTATCAATGTGTTTACTATAAAATAAACGCTTTGCCCCCATAAAAGCTCGCCTTGCTTTCTCTAATTGTATCGATGTGTGGTTACCCATGTAGCACAGGTTATCAATGTTGACGCCCAGATATTTAATTGATTCTTTTAATTCGATTGATTCATTATTAATTTTGAGAGTGAGTTTACGCCAATTCCTCTTCAAGTCTCGTTGAGCATTTTTTAATGGTTGCCTAAATAGTATCGATTCACATTTTGACGTATTGATTTCGATGTGCCAAAGTTTTAAATAATTTTGAATAAAATTTAGTGCCGATTGGAGGTTTTTTTGGATGTTGCCAACAAGATAATCTGTACTGTAAATAATCATATCATCTGCGTATGCACAAGTTTGAATATTTTTGGAATTTAGTTTATCGTGACATATTAAATCGGCCATGTATAAATTAAATAGAAGCGGTGCCGTTATCGACCCTTGTTGTACCCCATTTTGAATTTTGACGTAGATTTATTTTTTCCAGTGGTTATGATGAAATTTCGATTATACAGTAGTTCATATAAAATTTTGATCAGATCGGTCGAGAATTTCATTTTAATTAATTTTGCGAGGAGCCCGTCTAGCCAAATGGATTCGAAAGCTTTTTTTATATCAATCATTACTGCTCCCGTAGGATTTTTGAAGTTTAGATTACGGCAAACATCCGATACTAGTTTTGTGATGGCGTGTATGGTGCTATGACCGTATCGAAATCCAAATTGATTGTCCGGCATTAGTTTATATTTTAAGACGTGCTCGTTTAATTTTTCGTAAATGATGATTTCATAAATCTTGCCTAAATTGGAGAGTAAGCTGATGGGCCGATAGTTTTCAGGATCTGTTGAAGCTTTTGATTTTTTTAGGATAGGGAACACGCGAGCTAATTTCCAACATTCCGGGAATGATTTATTATTTAGTAGGTTATTGAAAATTGTGCAAATTTCAACGATTATCGAATTTGGAAGATGTTTTAAAATGATGTTTGGTAGTAGGTCTGGACCGAAAGATTTTTTATTATTGACTAATTTTAATATCGAATTTAAATGTTCGACCGAAACAAAATAATTTGGGTCATCTCGTGGTTGTTTTGGAGCGTTAGCTCGATTTGTTGCCGAGAATTGTGATTTGGTGCGATGAGCCCTTTTATCGCTTTTATGATTTTCGGTGATGGGTCCGATTTGATTAATAATTTCTTGTTCATGTTCTTGATTGCATAAATTTGGATTTCTTCTGGTGTGCTCCTCAATATGATGGCCGATAATATTTAAATTTGTTGTTTCATTGCAAATTTGGAATTTATTTTCTTCACTTTTCATAATTTGGCTCCAATCAATGTGGAAATGATTATAAAAGTTGATGTCTGATTCATCGATCTCCAAACGTTTAATATTTATACTATTTGTATTTTTGAAATTGGTTAGCTTTTTAATTTCGGACCACATTTTTGCGCTTGGCCGGATTCCCCTCATCACGTTCGTCCAATATTTTTATTAATGACCTCATTGAGGAGTTTGAATTTGCTCAATGTTTTTTTTACGTTGATAATTTAAACAATTTTAGCCCCATTGCTAATGTATCAGATTGTTTAATATTGCAAAATAATTTGAATAAAATCTGTGATTGGTGGATTAATCACAAACTGTTATTGAATGTTAGTAAATGTAAGGTAATTTCTTGTTTTCGAATTCGTTAGAGTTGAATTCACATATGACTAATATTTTCCTCTGATCTTCCATTTACAAAACACATAGACAACAATGTTGCGAAAGATTTTGCTTTCGCAACATTGGTGTCTATGTATGTGTTTTGTAAATGGAAGATCAGAGGGAAATATTAGTCACATGTGAATTTAACTCTATTAACAGCCGTGGTGCTATAAAGAAAATATTGCTGCCGTAAAGGTGAACGAATATGTTATGTTAGGTTTCATTAAGCGAAACTGTAGACTTTTGTGACCCGCTCACTCTAAAATCTTTGTATGTATCCTCTGTTCGATCAATATTAGAGTATGCTTCTCAGGTTTGGTCTCTATACTATCAATGTCAATCGGACAGAATTGAAAGTATTCAGAAGCACTTTGTTTTATATGCGCTAACTTACTTTTCGGCTAAGTGAGTATTCTCCCACCCTATAAAAATCGTTTTAATTTATTAAAATTACAACGATTAAACATCCGACGAGACGTAGCATCTGTTATCTTTATTCGCGATGTTTTGGTTTCCCGTATAGGTTGTGATGAAATTCTTAAACGATTGAATATTTATGCTCCAATACGTTGTTTGCGCCATCGTGTTGTACTCTTACATATTGATTCGGTTTCTACTAACTTCGCTTATTCTGATCCAGTCTTGAAAATGTCGCGACTTTCTAATTCTATTTATAATATTTTTAACTTTAACAATCCAAATTATTTTCTATTAACATTAAAAATTAAATTTTCTATAGGGCTATAATTATGTAACTTTGTTTAATCAATTGTATTAATTTGTATTGCATTTTTGATTTTTTATCGATTGTATAATAACTGTACGTAAATAAAATCGAAGTTGCAGGTAGTTTATAATTGTGTTGTCTCGTGCCGTAGAACCGACAAATTGTCGGTAACTAAACCTATACATACTTATGTTTGTAGGTGGGCGTACATATTTTTTAATTCACGAGCGAGCGTGTTGATTAACAATTTCACGAGCATGGTAAATAACTTGTTTACGCGTAGAACATGCTATTTTTTCGTGTATTTGACGATAGATCCGGTAATTTTCAAAATGAAAAAGGTAGATTCATAGTGTGCATAGTGTGTACGTAACAACCACAGTAAGCAAATAAATAAAACTCAAAAATGCAAAAATCATTGGTTTGCAAAATGGCAAATTCTACGACCAACATAACGATGGCGAGCAAACTTCTATCGTAATTTCCTGTATCCAATCGACTACAGCATCAAGCGAAAGAGTTTCCAAGTCTTTATCAGCTTCTGATTTAGAGTCAATAGCATCTTTTTCAGGCGTACCGTTTAATAATTTAAATAATTGTATATTTAATATTTATAAGAATAATTGAATGAATAAAGTTTAATTAATGAGAAAAATGTTTCTATGAAGAAATTTGTTGCTAAGGAGAAAAGTACCAGTTTTCTTTACTGGTTTCAACTTTCTCATTAATTACACGAAAACATAATTTTTCTGCTTTTCATTTGTGCGAGTTAAGTAGGAATATAATTAATTAGTTCCCAATAACTGATAATCAAAATGGAATAGTTGTGATTAATCCGAATGTTTGCATTGCTTATATTTGATGATAATGAATATGATTATTTTTATAAAATTAAAATATTCTCTCTAAATTATTATAGAATTTAACACAAAATTATAAGAATTTTTTTTGTAAAACTTATTTTGAAATGTCTTGCAAAAACGATAATAAATTATTATTGAATTAAAACAATTTTACATTCAATTAATTTTCAACATCAAGTCAAATACATTACATTACATTATAAAAAAATCCTTACAGTAGAAAAAAATATTTTCTTCTACATGTTTTCACTTCACACTTTCAATTTGGAGCTTTTATGTATTTTATTTTTTTAACTTTTCGCGAACGTACATTATCTTGTTTTTATGCTTTCTTAATTTGATCTTGAAATTATATTCAGTTCTTTTTTTAATTTATATATTTCACATACATACTTCAATTTTATTTTTTATCATCATCATCATCAACATCATCTACATAAAAGCAATTAAATTCGAATCAAAGGAAAAGCTG
The DNA here is from genome assembly GCA_963556175.1 of Tipula confusa. Classification (NCBI taxonomy): domain Eukaryota; kingdom Metazoa; phylum Arthropoda; class Insecta; order Diptera; family Tipulidae; genus Tipula; species Tipula confusa. The sequence goes on along the minus strand of OY744476.1, from coordinate 128,914,650 downwards.
TAGATATTTAATGTAATTATTTATTTATGTTATGTTGTAAAAGGAAAATTTAAGAAATGTTACACAATAAAAATTAAAAATTAAATTATTTAATTTAATTGAATTGGTAAAAGGAATGTTTTAAATTAATCGAATTAGAAATTTTATGAAATATTTCTACTAGATTCTAATATTTATCATTTTGTTTAAATTTTTTTTTTTTTGTGTAAATGGTATTTAATTTTTTATTTAACATTTTCTTTTACAATTTACACGTGTCATAATCAATTACCTTGCGACTTTATATTGCTAAACTGTCAAGAAGCACACGATATAATCAAATTATATTTGACATTTTTTATTTTATACAATATAAGCTGTAATTTGATGACATACGCATTATCAAATACTTACGACAGACAAATACATTTTACGTCTTGAAGTACCGTTGACATATAAATTTGTAATTGCATGCGAACATTTTATAAAACATTATTGTCACGTTTATGCTAACGATCTGTATTCTGTATACAGTAGGATCCGTAAAACACTTAATTTAGTTTGGCTGATTCATATTAAGTAAAGGATTACCGGCATATATCGTATTTGTGTCCGGTATTATGAATTTTGGATGCAAATTATTAGCTAAAATTAGATATTCTAGTTTGCACTATATTATAATATTTTGAAACTATGCTGAAAACAGATAGACTTTTTTTTGGCCAATTGCCAATTGGTAAATTACAAAAAGCGTTTTTGATGCAGTGTCATCATTTTTTTTTATAAATGAACTGAAAAATAAGATTCCACAATAAGCACAATAAGGTTATTTCATACCACATAAGCACATGGTTTTGCTTATTGATTATCTGCTTTCAACGATATTATACTAAAAATAGTAAATGTGAATGGATTAATTATTTTATGTTATTTTAATGTAAAATGGAGATAAATATATATATTTCCCTTTATTGTTAAAATTATTGCATACACATATTAGGAAATATGAGTAACGGAACTGCTATGAAATTGAATCCTACCAGAATTTTTAACCAAACCAAAATCGAGTATCTGTATTTCACTTATTTTAAAATTTAAAGGATGCATTGTGAACTGCTTTTTTGACTTTATTTTATAATAATTTTGAAGTAAGGTTTCTGAAGAAACCTTTTGAACCACTTGGTAGAAATTGGAGATTATTGTGGGTGATCAGCCCAACGAACATCGGTTTACACACAATTCAATCATTGGTAAAATATGTAATTATTTAATTTCTATTTACAAATTGTTTGGTCAAATGTCGGGTGTCGAACAGCGGCGGGGTAAGCAATTATCTTAATCATCGTTTACAACTAGTAAGCGTGATTGATTGATTTGTTTAGAATATACGGTCAAGCATTAAGCAATATACCCCGGATAGCGCCGAACCCGTCGTAAATCTATTTTAAAATATACTTGGAAGAATAAGGAAGGATGGTTAAATATATTATTGAGCTCAACCTGTTACAGACACCTTGGCGGCCAATAGTAAGTATTTAATGTGTATGCATTTGACAGTGCAGTTCTATTCTCAGCCTTGTCTTGTAATTAATATATATTACTGCCATCTCTTATGCCCTAAATACGAAAATTAAACTTATCGCTGGTGATAAGAATTTTTCGTTCTCATTTGTCACGAAAAACCATTATAAACTAATATGCTAATTGGGTTCAAGCAATCTCGATTATTATAAAATTGGCATACTGTACAAAAAATTGAGTGCGCTTAAGTAATTTAAACACGCGTTTAAACATGCGATGTTCGTTGTTGTTAAGCTTATGTGAATATTGATTCATAAATTTGTTTATTATTATGAGTCGGAACACCATCTAAACATTTGGTTATGTTGGTTATTATTTGACAGGTAAACAACGTCATGAACGATGACTTTTTAAGAACAAAAATTTCAATTTCTATCCTTCAAGGTACCGTTTGATAAATATTCGATGAATCATACTGCAGATAAAAGTGTTACAAAAACTGAAATTAAACAAATTTGCTCAAAGAAAATACTTATTCAATTTATACAATTCACTTCAAATTTAAATTAATTTTTTTTTTTTTCGTTTTTGCTCCAACTTATTGAAATTAAATTATATACATTTTCTTCTTTAATCCTAAATAATTTATTCATTTTAATATATTTTTTTCTAAAATTCAAATCATTGAAAATATTATGGCAGAAAATTTTCGTTTCAAGTAAACCAAGATATGGCAACAAAAAAGGTCGAATTATTAGAAAATTATCAAAGTGTTTATAATGTAATTAAGATAAAAGGAATCGAGGATAGACGAACAAAAAAAACATTCAATTTAGATTCGAAATTCTTTTTTATTATTAATATACGAGCATTTTTGTCACAGTCCTAAGTAAAAAAAAAACTCAAATTAAAAATATTCAACCGGGTTAAATTACAACCATGAATATAAAATAATTTTATGCTTTGTGTAATTCCAAGAACACAATGAGATTTAAAATTATTTTATTTTTAGACGGTGGTTTTCGTGATCCATTACGTAAAAATAATTATCTAAAATATTCGGTGAATTTGTGTTTGGGTTAGGTTCTTCATTAAAATTTTCCATTTTCGTTTACTGTATTTGTAGAACCTGAACAACTCAATTATGTAATTAGTTAAAATAGAACCATGTAACCACACATTTTACAATTCTGTTTCATGTAGTTTAATTAAATTAGACAATGAACTGACCATACACAATTGATTTAACAAAAATTGGCTGAAATGAATTTAGAAAATGTATTCGATTTTAATTAGTTAGTATTGCCCTTTAAAATATAATTAATCTAACGAACCTTGTATAAAAGCCTGGCATTCTTTAAGAAACTCACCCTGTGTATTACTGTTGTAAAAAAATATAATATAATTACTTACATATACTGTAAAATCGGCAAAAAATGGCACCGGCGGGAAATTAAAGTAACTTGTAATTGGTAAAGTTTAATATTAAACATTTGCTTGTAATTTGGAAGTCAAGACGGCTTGGATGACGAACGACTTATTCAATGATTGAGTTAAAACTGTTAACGCTCAGATGTGAAGAAAAAGTCGAAAATTTTTAATAACGATAGCTATTTGTCCGGCACACTCAAAATTGGACAATTTTTCAAATTTAGAAATTTTTGCTGCACAATTCTGCTTTAAAATTACAGCTCTTAGACCAGCGAAATATACAAAATTTTAAGTCACATTATCGTAATAAAATATTACGGTATGTGATCTGACAAAGTAGCAAGACACCAATGAAGCAAGTTTGTGGGCAAAAAATGTTAATGTTCTCGATGCAGTTTTATGGATGGGTGAAGCGTCACCGATACAACAATACAAAATTGTTTTAAATAGACGCGTTTTTTTAAACCTCAACCAGAAAACGAAAAAGTAGACAATGAAGTTTTTGGTGATGGTTTGGAAGTAGCACTGAACGGAGTTTCGTTTGAAAATTACGTCAATATCGATAACGATATTCACACAAGTTCAATTTCTAATGAAACAAAAATAATTCCAGAGGAGGTACGAACAATGCGACAAGATGCTAGGCTATAACCAGCAAATCAGTCCGGGAATTAGTAGAAATAGGAAAGATAACTAAAACTGAAGCTAAAAAGTCCATTTCAAATTTTAAAAACTATTCGTTTAAAATTAGAGGTGTGGAAATGTTAAAGGAAACTTGAGGACATGGTTTGCGATCATAAATTACAATTCCTAAAGCAAAAAAGTATATACGATTATTTTAAAGTTTTTCTTTTCGGCTGAAAAGAATAGAACTGTGTTGTTTATATGAACTGCATTAAAATATTATAATTAACAGTTTTTTCATTAATTTTTTATAAGTTGACCACAAATACTTAATTTTTGGGTGGTTAACTTATACAGGTTTTACTATATGTATATTTGCAAAAAAACATAAATCTATAAAAATTCAATCAATTATTGTGAACCTTATAAATAAAATAAAAATTATTATTTTAATATACTCATTGTAACATAAATAAAAAATGGATTATTATTAATGGTTTTGGTACTTTTCGGGATGTTCGGCGGCTGATTGGGGGTAGCTGGTTGATATTGCTTTTTCTTTATTGCGGACGGTGCCGCATGTTTTGTGAATTTTGTGTTTGCGGTTGCAGTTGTTTTGCGGTTGGATTGTTTTTCTAAAAATTAACTACAACTGTATATACAGTTATTTTTTTATTTATTTACGTTTATATGTGTATATAATATATAATTATATTTGTATTTTCTTTTTTTTATTTTTGTTAACGAATGAATTTTATTTTGGTTAAATAGGCATGACGCAGTCGCGGAGCAGCGTGCATTTCTCTAGAAATTCAATGTTCCCAGCTAGAGCCAAAGATTAAACCCCGACCAAGTTCCTCAACGAACTAGTTAGCTGGTGTCGAGGCTCTCAGTGGCTGGGTAACAGTATGGCACCCAAAAACACGGTTTAATTGAATGAATTTGTTTTGTGAATCGTGATTTACTTTCTGGTGTCAAACATTTTCTGGTGTTTGGTTTGCTTTCATTTCTTGTAATGTATAGATTGGCTGTCGAATATTGTTGTCAACTTGTTAAGGTTCATAACCGAAAGCATATCAGTTTGAATTCGATTGAATTTTTCTTTCTAAAAAATAATTCAATAATTCGTTCATAATTCAAATTTTGTTTGATTGTTTGTCATGACCCAGTTGCTGATTTAAATTTTTTTTATTACTCCGTTTTGGATTGATTTTTTTTTAAATTTTAATCATTGGTGCAAAAAAAATTCTCAAGTGGCTTACATAGAAAAAATCTTCCGAAAATTTTAGTAGTTTTTCTTTGGCGAAACATGACGGAATTAACTATTGTTTATCTGTTTTAGTAATTTCTGAAAGTGTATCCCAACCTGAAATTAAATTTTATTACTAAACCAATTATTAAAAAATATAAACCATAGCTAATTATAGCCGGCACGGTTTGCCGAAGAAATCTTGCTAAAATTTTCTGCAGAATTTTTCTATGAAAGTTGCTTCAAAATTATATTTCCGTTTCAGTAGAAATTAAACAATATTATTTAGATAATTTTGGATATAACTTTGGATAATATTCCAATACATACTTAGTTCTGTTTTATATTTTTGTTTAGTTACCGCTTCAAACCATTTTTTTTTTCAATTTAGTTTCTGATCTTTTGGCGAATTGCAGTCGCTCTGGCTTCATAATCCACGAATATACCGCCACTTTTTTATTAATCTTATAGCATCATTTTTTTTTGTCTTTATCATTGATTGAAGTTATATTTTATTTTTCAATTCAAAAACCATTTTCAGTTAATAGCTCCAAATTTTTATTATTCGGTTATAGATTTAATTTTAATTGTAATTTTTTTCCTTAAATATTTTTTTTCAAGTCCTTGTTTGATTATAGTTTATTGTCGGGTTTTGAGTTCAGTTTAATGTTTTTTTTTTGTCTTGATTTTATTTAAGATCGGTTTTTATGTTCATTAATATTGATTTTTAATGTAAATCTGATATCTGTTAACATCTCCGAGGTTCAAAAACCACAATTATCTCATTGGAAAGTTGAGTTTGATGGATCAACTTATGATTAAAGTCGAGGATTTTAAATTTTAACCTAAATTCTAATACTTCTTCAAACAATTTCATTTGTTGGAATTATTATTACTTCGGCCACACGTTACTAGTTGTCTAAAACCCCTACAATTGTTTTGCCGTGGATGTGGTAAAGATGGATACAGTAAAAGAAATTAAAATTTTGGACGGGAAACTTCCATACGAGGATTCAGCAAGTTGCCATAAACAACACTCGGAATATACGGCAGCCACAACAACCAAGGTTCCAACAACAATCAAAACCAATAACCATTTTGAATGACAATCACCAGAAAAATCCAAAATTAAGTGTTTCAATAACAAATAATTTTAATATTCCAAATTATCAGCTATTGCTAAAAACTATCGAACTGTCATTTCAAACAAATTTAAAAGTCGACTTTCGGACAGAGCTAAATTTCATGTTTATAGTTATTGGAATAAACGCAAAGACCTACATTTTTCAATTTCAGAAACCTTTATTACATGGTTATTTCACGACTTCTATTATAATGATGAAGAAAAATTATTGAAAATTTATTTAATTCCGAGTTTGAAACATTATTTTTATATAATGTAATAACTTTTGGAAATAGTTTAATATAATTCCCAAATGTGTCTCAAAATTAGATAGGGATAGTTCTGATTTTCATGTCCTTTTTTAAGATCAAAAACTTCGTTCATAAATATTGATGTGACATAATATTGATGTTAAAAATGCCATGTCCATCTACAACGTTGTTACTCTGTATCTAGAAAAAATGACATTAGCTTAACCGTTATATCGAATATATCATTTGCGTTTATTACTCAATATGTTCCGAACAGTTAGAGGACCTGAATACGCCTAATATGTTTTTATTTGCAGCGCTCAGATTGACCGCTTTTAGAGCAGTTATTCATGCAAATATAATTTAACTATAATCCATATAAAAATAAAACTAAATGTACTATATGAAATTAGCATCTTCGTTTAGCTATTGAAAAAAACTAAGTTCGTCGAATGACATCTATGTCCGACCATAACGCGGGATAAATATATGATATGTCCTTGATTATTTATATTGTAACTAGTATGTTTTATTATTTGTTTTTATGTCAAAATTTACATAAAAATAAAACATGCATGTATTTTTACGATAATCAGATAAAATGTGCCATGTACATATTTCTATATAACAAAACTAAAAAAAAAAAATTATATTTTCATCGTATAACGACTATGTCAAATCATCATCAATCACTTTATTTTTATCGACAGTATAGCAAAAAAGTGTATTTTGTTAAAATCGATTACATTGTTCAAACAAGAAAAACAACACACATATCTGACTGAAACAAGGAAAATTGTGAAAAACCATTTTAAGTCAACTTTTTTTTGTTTGATTGTAAAATTAAAAATATGTCAACTTGTCTAATCAATAACACTTTATAATATAAACAGCGACTAGACTCATCCTATTCATTAATCCAATTATATTAGCATAAAAATTGAATGTCAATCAAAAATGAAAAGAAATTTAATCTAAATAAATTTTATCAGAATACAAAATTGTGTGCGTTAATTTTATTATAGAAAAAAAAATGATTTTTGATATTGGAAAACTTTTATTTCCGGCAAATTAAACATTCAGCTATCTTTGTAGTCGATTAATACGATCTGACATTGTGATTAGCCAGGGAAATATTTTTTTTTTTTTCGAAAACAAAAATTATAATAAAAAACCATCGAAACAAGCAAAACTTTGATTTGAAAACCAATTAATCATTGATTATACCAAAAAACTAATCACATAATTAAAAGGTTGATGTGTTACATGGAAATTGGTTCGAATTAGTCATTAGAATAGAAAGACCTATTATGTAAATATACAAATGTTCGTTGTTTGTTTGGTATTGTTACTAGACATTTTTATAATACATTATAAATTCCTCCCTTTTTATGACGTAATATTATTTTATTTGGCAATTATTATTTAAAAAATATCAGTTTTTAAAATTATAACAATTTAACAGTGTTGGCATAACAATAACGTAACGTAACGCTATAACGGAAAACCAAAATATTTTAGAGTCAACTCAAATATTTTCATAAAGTTAGCTTTATCAATTACACTATTTTGGATTTCGTTTTATATAAAAAAAAATAAAAATAAATAAAACATGAAAAATAGCATTTCGAAAATTCGAGTGCGTTTGTGCTATTAAAACAAAAAACTGTTCTCAACCAAAAATGTTCTATTACATTTTTGCTTTTTTCCGGATTTTCTTTTATAGATCATGTTTTCCGAAAGAGGCGCCACGATCAAAGCACTTAGTATACCATGTTATTCGCAAGAGCTGCCTGTTCGATCAAAGTATGTAGTATACTATGTTTTCCGAAAGAGGCAGCACGATCATATATATAGTACCAATCATTGTCAGGATATTTTTTTATATATTGTTCTTAAAATCTTTTCGTTTCAAACGAAAAACATAAAATATTATAAAACAACAATAATTACAAAACAGCTGAAAACAAAAAACACTTAACCTACCAAAAAAATGTAATATTCTAAAGCAACAAATTGTTTGAATAAAATGATAGTCGGCCATGATTTTTTCTAATTTTTAATTTGTTATACATGCGAATTATACGCACATGATAATCACAAATATATTGTTTATATTTTAGACACTTTTAGACTGACATCTAGCGGCATAATCAATGCACTAGAGCAAACGTGTGAAACATACCACTTTCCATAAGATCGCAGCATTTTCGTTTGTAGCATAATCTTGACAGTCCGACATGATCAATTGACATTTCAATTTTTGTTTTTTTTTTGTATAGAAACAATCACAGCGCCGACATAACCTGAATCAATCATTCAATTTCAAAGTAATTTTGTAAATACAATAAGGTTTTAAATATTTTTAAATTGCTTGGCTTGTAGTAAGAAAAGAAATAAAGAATAAATTTATAAAGAATAAATTGAGGTGAGAACACATTTTATTACTAAATCAAGTAAATGTACGTTATGTGCTAAATGATATACACAAGGCAAAATTAAAGCCCGAGAGACCGTACCGAGATAAACACAAAATTAATACAAGCGACAACCAAAACTTCTGCGACACTAAAATTAGGTCAACCCAATTTTAAAAACTAAGGTAATTTAAATTTAAGTTGATTGTACCACGAGATTAGATAGGTATGGGAGTAAATGTAGTTTGAGTCGAATAATGCAATTGTCATTAGGACTCTGGCAGTTAATAATTGTTCAAAAGTCATGGTGCAGATAATTTAAGCCAACAATTTTTACTTATCTGCAATTGCCATAACATTGACCTCCATCAGTTATATACATTTACATCATATAACGCGTGTAAGATGGTGACAACATCAGAGCTTTTATTATACAACAGGCAAATTAAGATGTTAATGATCTAGTCGACGCTCTGTTTAATGAAAGTATGGTCGTAACTGCTGTGCGAGAAGCAATAAATTTTCTCCATTTACTTAAATATAAAGCACAAACGCTGTAATTAGCAGTCAATGATGTGCTTTATGATGATTATTGAAGTCTAGAAAGATCGTCATTAATCTAATTAATTTTTTTTATTAATATTATTGATTATTTTAAACTCGAGTGATCTAAAGAAACCTGTAATAACTATTCCCACTCGAAGAGCAACTAGTTTTAAAATAATGAATGGTTTATTGAAATTTCAATCATTTTGTGTTGAAATGTCATCGACAGTACCTCACCTTGCACTCACTGACAACGAATGGAAGAAATGAAAAAAAAAATTCTTATTGCATATGATGCCATTATAACACTGCACATGAAGCAATTGCCGTTAAGTGAGGCATATGTATAAATTTATGTATAAATTTATGCTTGTATGTAATATATGCTTGTATTAAATTCTTTTGAAAAATCGTTTTTTCGGATCTATACAATGCTTTAAAAAAACGAATGCATAATTTCCTTAACCTATCCTAGCGGCGAGTTTTTTAGATCCTAGATATCAACCACTATTATCGGATGGGAAAGCGGAAATGGCGAAACATATAATTAGTGTATACCGTCCCATGATAATAACAGAAAAAACTCAATCATCAAAGAAATCTATATGTGACAGAAATGTTGAAATTGGAACTAAAGATATATTAAGCTGGTATTTGGAACAAAAAGATACCTCACATAGACAGAAATCTAGAAACTTTAACTGAAATCAAAGACTTTGAAAGAAATATATAGGCAAACAACAATTTTACCCAGTGATGCAACATAATTGGTAATGCGCCTGGCACACAGGTTTCTGTTTAGAGACTTTTTTTCTCTATCCTAAAACGGAGTCTTACAGGTAAACAAATCAAATCGATGATAATTTGCTTGATCCTACTTTGTTGACTAGCGCAAATCAATCAGTCAACTTGAATGAATAAATTGAACAACATGAACGTCATTACATTTGTAGATTTTTATTTTTACAAATATTTTTGTTTTTAATTATAATGATATCAATTAATTTTATTATTTTTTTGATTATTTGTTTTAATGTTATTTTGTGATAAACTTTGCTTGTGATATTTAAAACGTATGAGGCCAAAGTTGACCCTTTTTTAAGATCTTTTGCAAGATATTTCGGACCATATTTTTTTACAAATGGTTGTAGTTGGTCAGCTCAACGAACGAGTTTACACTCAACTGACCACAGCGTTGTGGTTAGCGGCGGAGATCGAATTCAAGACTGTTTTGTGTTTAAGCCAACACTTTAATCATCACTATACGACCGGTGATGAATTAATAATTACATTTTTTTAACGAACAAAATTATTAAAGTTCAAATGGAAAGAGAAATGTTTATTGAAAAGGGCTTTAAATATAGTTGTGTTAAACTATAGTTGCAATAATATAGTTGCAATAATATAAAAAATATTAACAAATATAAACAAATATTTACAAATATATTGAAAATGTCATATCATACACTAAATCAGAACACTAATCAGATATAAGAACTTTGATTGTGGACAAAATACGAAATTATAATCCGAAACCAATTAATATATACGTATATTGACAACAAGATCATTAATAAAATTAAAAGAAAAGTAGGCAAAAACAAAGCAATATAACAAAAGCTGACAAAAAAATACTATAGTAATAATGAAATTAGAGGATTACAATACAAAATTCAACGATTATACAATTAATGATTACTTAATAGAACTAAATAATGGACCAGCTGATCTATACGTTATATATAAAGCAACTCATTTAGTAGATACTAGAGGAATCAGAAATAATAAAATGTTAAAACTAAGTGCACAATTTTTAAGAGGAATGCCTAAAATTCATAAGTCAATTAATCTGTATACTTTAATTTTCTTTGTTACTTTAAACTAGATAACCTAGATAGCGATTTGTGTAAGATGTTATCCGAAAATCGCTCAACGATTAATTTAAGAACAACTAATCCACCGAAATATCAAGAATTTTGTCTACTTGACTAGCGAAATGTGTTTTAAAAAGTTTCAAAATTGAAAATATTTTGATTCGTGCTATTCTTCGTTCTACAAGAACAGGTGCTAAAGCTATTTCTGTACTTGTACTTTTGTGACCTTATTAAATGAAAAGTGTGGTCGCACCATTCATATCGCCGCCTTCGCCAAATTATCATCTATTATAAATCCCTCATCAACCATCGTTCAATAAATCTCCTGATGGTGATACTCTATAAGCAATTTTAAGTTATCAACCTTCTTGTAGTGCAAATACGTGCCAGGGCAACACGATACGTAACGGAAGATAACTTTTAATTTAATATACAGTTTTTGATAACTTTAGCTAAAAGTTGTATTGTATCAGTGCAATACAATTTAGCTGTTTTGTCGCATTTTTGGAACCAGATTGCAAAATGAGCAGAAGAACAATTCGTTTTAAGCTTAAACATGGCCAACAAAAACATATCTTTCATTGACCTGAAGCAATCGCCCTATCGTCTAGCCTCTTGGCAGAATTTTATTAGGATGTCTTGTATTCGCAACTTTGTTGTACTAGTCATTGTATTTAATTTAGGCGGTTTGCTAATCGGGTTCCTCTAACGCTTTGCCGTTTTACTATATTAATTGAAAATTTTGGCCCTTTCCCAAAGGGGAAAGCACTTTCACCAACCGATGACGTTTTTGTGGAGTACATCTGATTCTGGGCGCAATTGACCATCTCTTCAACATATCCTTTGATTCACGCACTTTTTTAGGCAACCGGAATATGGATATTTTGTACCACTTATAAATATTACATTGCGGTACACCACAATGCTCGCGATGTTTTTAAAGAACCATTGCTTCACTCGAATCCATTAAATATATTTATCACACACAATATTTCACTTGGAAAATTTATTTATTTTAATTTTTTCTCGATTACTTTTTTATTTGCATTCAAAATAAACACAAAATGTCAACTCAATCTAGGTACGATAATTTAATTTTTTCCGCTAGAGCATGGTTCCATTGTCAATATAAAGTAGTAGTTAATTTTACAATGGCTCCAACGTATAAAATATCAAAATTCGTAAGCAAACGGCTTTGAACCACATAAAATTTGAGAAGGACCACTCTGTCAAAAACAATATTGTGCTTGTCAATATAAAATAGAAGGAAATGATATACAACAGAAAACAAGCTTCAATTAATCTTACTAACATGTATTCCAACATACCTGTCCAAAAACAGTATCCATTACAAAGCAAATACTATTATACAATTCTATCAATATGAACATTTTTCATGGTACCATGAAACGTCTCGACGAAATAACATATCAAAATAATTTTAAATTTAACGAAAAGTTTTATAAACAAACTGTTGGACCCCAATGAGCAGCCCATTATCAAGAACTTTGACAAATATTTATTTAAATAATTTTGAAATGAACACATCTTCAGCCATAAAAATATATTTTATAAGAACATGAAATATTGCAGATATGTAGATGCTATACTGTTTATGTTCTCGGGTACAAATCGGCAAATGAATCAACTTTTAAATTATATTAACTATATTCATCCTAAAATTAAATTCACAGCGTTTTTACATTTAACAAACGGTAGGATAGGAAGGATTTTTATACACATATTTCTATTTCTATAAATATATTTCTATGCATGATTTTAAACGTCCCGGTTTCAGACAACTCTGACCGAATTGGTTCGGTGTCCCGATAGCCAATATTTAAACTACTATTAGCATAAAACAATCACAATTTTATTGAACTGCTCTACATTCTTTTTGCGTTTTCCCGGACTCAAACTGTTGATGTAAAGTATTAGAATTTGACACAGGATGAAATAAAAATATATACAGAATTAAACTTTGCTAAACACATCAATACGACTATAACTATATAGAGATGAATGCCAACATAAAAAGTTTATATACGAAGAGGATTTTTGATAATATGAACCGAATGGAAGAATTATTGATCTATAAAATAAAAACAGAAGAAATATTAATTTACTTAATAATAAGATCAATACCCCTGTAAATAAAATATACGACATAATAATGAGGAATGCTTGATCAATTAGACATTGTAGTTCGGTAACTGAAGATAATTACTTGCTAATCGAAATCGATATTACGAAAATAAAAAATTAAAACAATTCCACCACCACGGAATTTAAATAAATAATTAAAAGTAAAATAAGATTTGTTTTATTTTTAGTAAATAATAATATATTATGCAACTAGTGCTAGTAATGAGTATTAATGTGAGAGGTTTGTAAAAGATCGACTTTTCATTGACCAAGGACATTATTACCCATTAGCCAGACAAGTCGGATACTTTATTTTATATCATTCTCGACTATAATGGTACTTTATCAACAAATAAACAATTTTAACTGTAATGTAAACGTTACTTTTTTCCTACATTTTTCGGACATCTAAATGACCTTTGCATTTATTGTTTAACTGTCCCTATTGTAAATAAATAAGTTTTTCATTATTGTGAATGAAAATGGCTGCGTGTAACACCGAAATGGACAATCAGGATTATTTAGCTCAAATTAATGACGAAGCAGAGTTAATTGCATTAAACTTACTTTCCAAAAAGTCTGCTGATATGTTTTTACGCTCGTACGATAACGTTATGGAGTAGGAGAAAAAAGAATTGACGAAAAATGCATTAGTAAATCGGTCATGTTGGTATACTTAATTTCAATATATAAATCAAATTGCGATATGACTTGCAATTGTTTGATATATATAAAATTTTCAATTAACAATAGCTTCGACAATAAAATTTTAACGGTTGAGTTACAAAACACGCCTTTATTGGTATAGCTTTCTCTTCCATAAAATGCCTATTACAGTTGAGAATCATATAAAAACAATAATAGTGCTTAACAAATTGACTACTCTGCTGGTTGTACTTTTTCTAATTTCAATATCTGGATATTGAAAATTGAAGGTAGTTTACAATTCAATGGTACAATTCCAATGATTTATTATTTATTTCTAAGGCCAACACTCTCTCTGGCATGACACAACAATCGTCTGTATTTGATATATAATAATCGGGTGATTAAGTATATATTATATATACCTAAAAATACATTCAAATAAGATTAATTATTCGGTTCTGGAATTCTCTCATTTAGTAAGGGCTATTTTATTTAATAATGTACCAATCCCTCGATTAATATGAAAGTATTTATAACCCTTTAAAAATGATGTCAATTATCTCTGGAACTGATATTATACTTCTAGAACCTTTAAACCAAATGTTTTTATTCCTTTTTCTAATTTTTAGACACTTAATATTTTTATTTTTGAAGTGATAGAACTAGAGCAAAAAATATGAACATTTTCCTGCAGTATGCAGTAAAGAGTAAGTAAAAGAATGTAATGGTGCTAGCAACATGTACACTATACTAAATTTAAAAAAGAAAACATTTAAAATAAACTTCTGTGAATTTGTTCAGATTATTGAGATTTTTTTCGTTATTGCCACATCGCATTTACTTGATATCGATCTTTAGTTCAATAACATTTTCAATTCTAAATATTTATGATAGTATTACGAGTAATTGATTATGTGAGCACATAATCATTTAACATTAGTATATTACAGTATACTTTTTACTGTTGTTGGTAATGCGCACGCATTACAATAAATTTTACGCATACATACATTTAAATCATAACCATTACTTATTTAAGCATATATTTTTTTGTCGTTTTTTTGCTATTGTTGTCCAAGAAACAGTATCGAAGTTGATTTTGTATTAAAGAAATAATAATAATTGGCAATGTTATTATTGTATTGCAGCTAAAAAAAGGTGGTCGGTCAGCTGACGAAAGCGCTGCTAGTTCAAAATTAAATGTTATTGGTATAAACAAGCTGTTGAAATTAAAATCTAAATTGACAAACAAAATGAAAGCGGTGAATAATAATAACAACGTTTTCATCAATGAAAACACCTATTTACGTCGTAACTTGTTTAATGAAGCAAAAACTTTGAAGAAACTATAAATTCCTGTGGAGTGTGGATGCTTAACGACAATATAATGCTTAGAAGGATAATGGTGAACCGGTGGTTTTCATTAAATCAAAAGTGGGTCTTCAAAATGTTATTTAATATTTTATGTTAATATGTCAAATTCAAATTTAGATAATATTCCACTGTACTTAAACAGCACCCGTTTACCCCATTCTTCGAATCATAATTCATTTTCCACTAATATACTACTAGACATATTCTAATTTATTTTCCGATTCAATGTTGATTTACATATGCGACGTGAGGCTTGTGACGTAGTAATAAAAGTGACGCTTCCTAGATAAAAATGTACATATGTGACGGGTTTAGCCATGCACACTAAATAAATAATTTTTGTTTATTATCAAGTAGTCCGTTTTATTTAAAAAAAAAAAAACAAATAAACGACGTGCCAAAACGATCAAAAATTATTTGTCTGTGTAAATTGTAACCGTGACAGGAAATATAAAATTAAACCATCTCTCGACGTGTGGCGTGTATAGGGTAACCAACTATTGAAAACACTGGGCCCGGAGATTACAATCAAAAACTAAAAAATGATTACCTAGCATTAAAGCATTAAAACCTCATTATATACGTAATATGGAATTATGGTTAGTGTGATTTGCTAAAAAAAGACTTTGGATCTATTCTAAGTCACGTTTGAGCTTGTATGCTTACACGTTATAAGATGGCCAACTTCCCCATAAAATTATCTGATATTTCTGCTCTTTTGGCGCTACAATTGTTTGTTTTTATTTTTTCGATGTCTGCGGTAAACACTATTTAATACTTGTGAAACCTGAAGAGTATCTGATTCAGACTGTTTTGAGCTATAGAACCAACAAGCAGTGTATTTTTCGAAGAATCTCAACTGCAAGTCTTAGCGGAGGCGTCGAACACCACCTTCAACTTTGTGGCGATACTCGAAGGTTTTGTGACCCCTTGATGTGATAGAAAGCACTGATTTGGCTCGTTCATAATGACTGGTTCCTCTATGTGTTCTATGGATTTAAACTCTGCCTGTTAGCTACAATATTGATCATAAAAGCCCCGTTGTCGGACTCATTTGCCATTAATCACTGGAATGCCATTGTGTATTATTTCCCAAGTAGATTTGGCAAAGCTTTTAATGCTATTTAACATCTGTAACTCTTGTGTTAGTTTGTACAAAGTGACGTTCACATTCTGCTTCGGTTTGTGTAAAGTGTTTATGCTCTAATAATTCTTATATTTCCCATTAACTCCGAAGGGACCATTCAATATTTGCTTCTACTTCAGGAGATGTCGATCCATTGAAACAATTGGATGTGCGATCTCCAGTGTTGCCAGCGACAACCCATTTAAAAATCGTTTTGTTAGCTATTGGCTGATGGATAGAAGCTGTGATCTTCACATCGGTAATTATTTGAAAAAAATTATCAGTTCCTATCAGAACCTCGGCAGCAGCGAGAACATTAAATATGGGATCCGCAAGTTTCATATTTTTAAGGAGATGCCACTGCTCCAGGCCTACCTTTAAAGTTGGCAAGACCGATGTAACTTCAGTCAAAATAAATGCACGTATACATTGAAATGCTTTAATCGGGGTAAGCTGAAAATATTGTTACGGTGATATTTCCTCTGGGGGTACCTGTATCACCTTGCTCAAGTCCAGTAATAATTAAACGCGCATTATCCCTTGGTAGTTGTAATTTCTAGATTCAGTTAATAATTATGTTTCAGATCTGGAGTCCAAAAGAATGTGACATTTCACCGAATAGCTCATATTATTCTCTGCCGAGTGCCTAGCCCATAACATTTTTGTTTCAGCATCTAACTTGTTCTCTAGAGTTTGAAATAGTCAGGAATATCTAGCTTCGGCAAATGCACCTAATAGCAACATTCTTCTTATCACTTCATCGGCATTGCCAACTACAAGTCATACATTTACTTGATCTGCTTATTTAACTGGTTTTATGGTCAATATAACATATCGATAAACGTTCTAACAGTGTGTCTTTTGGTTGTACTACGAAGTTTCTGTATGGCCTCTGATATAATTATGGCATCTGTGATATTAAAATGTTTTAGTAAATTTGCTGCCTCTCCACGTAAAAATGTTCATTTTTGGGAGTTTTCATTTTTTGTGTAATTATTTTCCCCGGAGATTTATCTTTTGAACCCGAAGATTTTTCGTCAAATCCTGAGTCTCCGGGTGAAAAATACTAAGTTGGTAATTCTAGCCGGGTATAGATTTTCAAAATACTCGTTTCTGATTGGCTAATAGCACTTATCACACGCCACACGTAGCATATGTAAATCAACTTAAAAGGTGCGTCATCTTACAAAATGTTTGATCACTTTGCTATAACGTTGATAGTTTTAAAGCACATTATTCCGCAATAAATAATTAAAAACGAATAAAAATGACCAACTATGTGTTTTCTGACGGAGATTTGAATACATAGGTTTTGGATACGATTTACATACTAACTGCAATGATGTTAACAGGTGAAGTGGTATTTGTATATATATATATATATATATATATATATATATATATATATATATATATATATATATATATATATATATATATATATATATATATATATATATATATATATATATATATGTATATATATACATATATGTATATATATATATATATATATATATATATATATATATATATATATATATATATATATATATATATATATATATATATATATATATATGTATATATATATATATATATATATGTATATATATATATATACATATATATATATATATATAAATATATATATATATATATATATATATATATATATATATATATATATATATATATATATATATAAATATATATATATATATATATATATATATATATATATATAAATATATATATATATATATATATATATATATATATATATATATATATATATATATATATATATATATATATATATATATATATAATATTGCTGTACGCGACATTATTTGTCATAGTCTTAAAACAACAGACTGCTTACAGATAAACGTTTTCAATAATGATCAGTTTTATTTTATTTGTGTACTTCGGATTAATTTCAAACAAACTATTACGTTTATTAACTAGTTCAAACTACTTTTAATCTCGACATGGTTAAAATTGAATCATGGCGGTCTGTTTATAACCCCACTTGCTCTGTGGTTACTTATGGACTACTTTATTTCTACACTCAGAAAAAAGATATAGTCTATTTTACTGAAAAAGAAACTAAGTTTTACTAAAAATTAAGTACGAATCGAGCCAACCTAACCCAATGCAAATTTTACAAAAATTGAAAAGTTAAAATTACTAAATGTTATGTAAACAATTTTTTATTTTACTATGTAGATTTCACATCTTCCTGTACTAAAGATTGCATTTGTAAAAAGCAAATAAAACATATATGGTTATCTAAAATTAACATAGTTGTAGTTAATTTTCAGTAATAAAAGTAATCCTTATGTTACCAACAGTAATGTAAAACTAGCATGGTATATAAGCTATATTTACAATTCCTTTAAGTAAGAGAAAGTGGTGTTAAAGCTATTCATATATTTAAAATTAACATGGTATGTCAGTATATTTAAAATTACACATTGTACATTTTTGTAAACGATATGTAAATTTAACATTGCTGCACATGTGTAATTACGTCTGATATTTGAACTTAACGTATATAGAATTGTAAAATTCGCTCAAT
>OY744476.1:128683828-128895558 GCA_963556175.1 Tipula confusa | reverse complement strand
TAAAAAAATATTCCACAATTTTTATTATGTCTTCTTGATTCATTACACGAATATTATTATTACACGAAAATACACTTGTTGCTTCGTCGAGAATTCACCAGCAAATGGATAGTTGTTAGAATAATGAACAAATAAAAGAATATTTTGCGTTGTATTTTACGTTTGCTTACGTAATTTTTACTTACTCGTTTAAATGAAATTAACGTAAGTAAGAGTAAAATATGCTTATACGCATGTCATTTACATTTCTTATTGAAAATTAACTTACTCGCTATGATAATTCAACTTTATGATATGTAAAGTCTACTGGGAAACCTAGTAAAATTATGCTGTAAATGAGGATTATATAAGTGAAATGTAATTTATACTATCATGTTGTTAAAATTAAGGTGGTTTTTATGTTAAACCAGCCATTTTCAAAGCTATGTTTTTCTTAAGCAATAAGTAAATATTACATTCCAACAATAAATTTTTTAAATTTTGTTTTTATTGAATTTTAAATAATTATTAAGCTATCATTACATGTGTCTCTATAGTCAATTTGAAAAAAACGAATGTAGATTTCACGTAACTAATTTTACAAATTAAAATTTGCTTTTTTAACATAGCATAGCTAAATTTTACTTAAATAACCTCTGCTTTATACAGGTAAATTTGATTAAAAAGTATGTTAAATTCACAATTTTTGTGTTACTTTACCAGTTAAGTAAAACACGCACTATTCTTTTTTCTGAGTGTATGTTGGTTGATTATATCCCTATATGTCAGAAGCGTTTTACATTTAAGGATAAACTACTCAAACTTTGGATAAACGTGTCACTGTTAAAATTTTTTTAAAAGAAAAATAAGGTTGGCAATTTGATTTAAAAGTATCCAAGTAAAAAAGCCTTATAAAATAAATTGATAAATTATCTAAAAAATAAGCTGTTTTGTTGAAAAATGCTAATGTTAAATATTATAAATGGTAATGCTAAAGCGCAATGGAAGTTTATAGATTCTTTATAATAAAGGAATAAATAAAAAAATATGTGGTCCTTCTAAAAATGTACTTACTTTTGATCAAGATATTAGCAATTAATCTTAGATATACCCCATTATTAGGTTTATATTTGTGAAGTATATTATCATATATTTTTAACCTAAGTTTTGCCCTTGGTGTTTTCCATTATAAATTTTAAATTGCAGTTGTTATATCTCTTATTAAACAGGCCTGATAATTATCACCCTGTAATAACAATGATTTGTTACCAATTATATAAAAATAATTCGAGAAAATAGTAAAAATCCCGTTGTCGTATTTAACTAAAATAAACTTTCTCAAAAATAATCAATGTAGATTTATTAAAGGTAGTTCCACTGTAAATGCTCTCATTATGTTGAATAATTTTACTTTTAGTAACAAAAACAAAAAATTAGCGGCTTTGTTCGTCGATATCAACAAGGCTTTTTATAATGTGAATCAGCTATTTTGCAACTTAAACTCCAAAACATTGGCTTTCGAGGCATAGCACAGCCGTGATTCTTAATCTATTTAAAAAATCGATCACAAAAAGTTTGTGTAATATGTCGCAAACTGCTCCTGGTACTCTTAATATTAGGGTTCCTTAGGGGTCGGTGCTGGGACCCGTTTTATTTCTAGTATACATCAATTCAATATTTTCAATGGATCTCTCAGGTAATTTGATTGCCTTCGCCGATATGATACTGCGATATGATTTGACAGCCACTTTATGATTTTGAGTTTAAAAATCAAAATCAGATTGTTCGGTCAAAGTGAACAGTTTATCCCAATAAACGATACTACATATCAGAAAATACTCTTAATTGCACTGCTGTATGCAATAACATGATTCAACTGTTCCAATGATCAAACACTCTTTAGTTGCGGAATCTTTATATATATATACAGTTTTAACAATTTTCTTTAAGAGATGTGGTGATCCCAGTTTATTGAAAGTAAATGTCTACCGTCTAAAAATTGATAAAATCTGTTGTTTTAAACATTATGTCTGCAACGACGCGTAGAAGCTTTATGTATATAATATACTACATACCTTCATAATGTTATACACAAACCAATAAAAGTATGGCTGCTAAATTTAAAACATGCACAATATATACTGAAAAGTGTTCTTTACGCGCTAAGTTTGATATCAGCGTGTGTCATTGAACAATTTGTAATAATGTCCGTCGTCTTGGGTCTTAGTTTGTAATTGTATTTCTTTGTCTAATTTCAAATTCTATTTTTTAGTTTCAATTTTTTATTTTTATTTTCTTTCTTCTTTTAAAAATGTTTATTAATTTTATTGTTTTTATTTTGATTTTTAAATAATAAACTGTAATTTGAGCACCCGGTAAATTCAAATTAATTTTTAAATTTCTATTAAAATTTTTCTGTTAAAAGTTAAGTTCTGTAGCTGTTCTACTATTATAACAGTGCATAAACGTTTAGCAACAACTGTACATAAATATATTATCTTTATAACCTAAATAATTAATACTTACCGAGCAATTGGCGCAGTGTTTAAAGCTGCGGAGTTTGAGATTTTTCATCACCTGATTACGATCGGCGATGACGATGGACACAACTATGACCCCCTGGTGGAGTGCAGAATCCATCGTCCATTTCAGTACAGGCTGGCTGGAGCAATGCAATGTGCAGATGGATTTAAAATCGAACCTGTATTCGTGCATCTTCGATTTGGCTGCTAACGGCGTAAGGTAGGATGTTAAAAATTAACCGCGAAAGAGTTGGGAGAGCTTCGGCCCCAGAAAAGATTGCAGGATTCAGACACAAAAAAAAACTAATATTTTTGGCCAATACATATATTTTTAAAATGTTATGTAATATTTGGTAACTTGTATTCAGCGTATTATTGAACTTACTTAAAATCAATCCTATTACACAAATATAAACTTTGATTTAAGCTTTCGGACAAAAAAAATCTCTTATATACCTGGAAACCACTTATATACCAAATTTTCTTAACCATTCGTAATACAAACAACATAAGCCGATCAGATGACATGAATTTTTCATTTCCATCACTTACTCTAAATATATTGTTGATAATGATGATTTTCTAAATAACAACAACAAATACCAGTTTTTCTGTATTGTATATTTTGATATTGGTTTCTATTTTTCTATGTAATCAATCTAATTTTTTTTTCTAAGTTAATGTAAGTAGTTTTCGTCATGTTAAGGTTGCTTTCTTTTGTACATTACCATCACAAACGTATGCTCGGAGAACTACAATAACTATCAATTTGTATATTTTGTACAGAGTTCAGTACTATTGAATCACTTCTAATAAACTTTATAATACAACGTTTTCCTTTTAACAAAATTTTCCTATTGTAAGTTTTTTGTTTGTTATATTTTAAAAGAAGATTAGCAATTTTACGGTTTTCAATATCATAATAAAATTTTCCAGTATTTCTTTAATATATATATATATATATATATATATATATATATATATATATATATATATATATATATATATATATATATATATATATATCTGGAAATTTCTGAAAAAGTAGTTATAAATTTTCCCTCAACATACACATAATATTTGTGTAGTTTTAGTACTTCGAATTTTTATTTTTTTGTAAACATGACAAACCAATTTTCGGTTTGATATCGTATGGTACATAATATATTTTGCCTATCATTTTCCATATTACATAATACACATATCCGTATAGTTTCATTTATGTTATGAGGGATAAACGAAATAAAAAATAAAATTGAAAGTTATACGAAAATATTTCAGCAATAATACTCACACACACGTATTACGTAGTTATTCGTATATTGTTCTAAGAAATGTCTCATAGGAATTTATCGGTAATCTTATATTACATTTTCGTTAGAACGAATCTAACGTATTTGTTTGCAATGAATTTATATAATTTTTGTGACAATATATATCTTTATTATTTTTATTTTTATTTTATTTGTTCATGATTATATTTACTAAGAATTTAGATTAGTATTTAAAACTATTTTACTATATTAGAAATAGATGCCTAAATTGTTAATCAAACTGACGTAAGGCTAAATAATCGCCAACACGAACATTTTTCAATTCCGTGATGGAAACACGAAGCAGATTTTAGTTCTAATTAAATTAAATATTGATATATTATTTATAATTTATACACATATAACCTGTAAATTGAATATTTGATAATATCGCCAATTTGTCTTGATTGTTACCGAATTATTCCATTTCTAGATGTTTCTTTCAAACGGGCAAAACAAGTTACTCAACAAAAACGCAATTAAAGAAATGCCAATATTTTTAATACATTGACCGTAATTTCGGTAAATCTAAAATTCGGTGAATTTGCTCAAAAGGGCTAATCTTTAGTTTCAACGTCATCAGTATCACACAAAAATCAGGCGCTAATTACAGAAAGCTCCTCGCAAAGTGTTATAACGAAGAGCTGGCGTGCATTTTCAGTCGTGATGGTTCAGTTTCCGGTTGGTGATCGCCCAGTGCAATCACGAATCTCTTTAGTTGACAATGATGGAACGAGCTTATTATTCTAAATTGTGTGCCAAGAACGTATTCAAACCTGAACTCGAATTAAAGTGCATATATAACAATATTGGGGGCTGCTGCTGCTCGAGCATTAATGATAAAGTGATGATAAAGCTAATTGCAATGACAAATCTCGTAGAAAGATTCGGCGTTTGTGAGTTTTGTTACTCGGATTATGCTGCGTTAGAAACAATATCACATTTTTATAATTTTTTGGAACATAAAAGAAAAGCGGTTCGTATAGTTAACATTCCAACATTTTAGACACATGTACAACTATAAATATTTTAATTCTAGAGATTAGAAGTTTTCAAAGTAAAAAAGGTGCCTTCTTCTGTTAAACGAGTGATAAATACATGCACTTTTCCATTATATTATAATTCATTGTATACAATAAAGAAATGCAATCACCAAAATGTGTATAACACTCTAGTGAAATTCAAAAGAATATCACCACCGTAAATAGTTCTTAAGATGTCGTAATATGTTTTGTCAACATAAATAACTTGCAAGCATGATCAAACTCATTTGTGAAAATATTGATACGTTTCTGTTCAATATAAGACCAAACTAATCAATTGTGATTATTTACACTTTAATAAAGATGACGTAGATCTTCTCAACAACATTGTGAAAACATTTAATCTCAAGAATAAATACGAATAAATCTATAATATATCTTCTATAATATATCTTGGATAGGTGATGGATGCATGCAAATTGATTGAATAAAATGAAGGTCATTGTCGAGTACCTCATTCCTAAATTTTCCAAAGAAATCGTAGTTTCTTGAGATTGAATGGTTGGTACCGGCGTTTTATAAACAATTATGCAAGGCTCTCCACTCACCAACTGGTGCAATTATGCACCGCTCACCAACTTATTAAAGAAGGGTTCCAAGATTAAATGGTCTGCTAGGGCTGAGTCATCTTTTCAATCGTTGAAATTTGCCTTGTCGACAGCACCTGTCCTGGTAAATCCTGGATTTGACAAGCCATTTTTCATACAAAGTGTGACGCCAGTACTACAGGAGTATGAAGCGTATTGTTCCAGCTCAACGTCGACGGTGCAGAACGTTCAGTAGTTTTTGTTTCTCAAACTAAACGCTGCTCTGAGAAACTATTCGGTGACCGACTTGAATGTTATGCTGCAGTGTTGAGCGTCAAATATTTCCGACCGTTTGTGGAATGAAAGTCGTTTACCATATATACAGATCATGCCACTTTACAATGGTTGATGTCACAAAAATAGTTATCAGGACGGTTAGTGCGCTGAAGTCTCAAACTTCAAACGTTCGATTTTGTAATGGCTTATCGTAAAGGTTCCCAAATGTGGTTCTAGATACATTATCCCCTGCCTTTTGCGAACAAATAACGCCAACAAAAGATGATGAGTGTGACTCTATTAATCAGGTATGCTCACTCAATCCAAAAACTGATTCAAACATCTTGCAGCATACGAGTCGAAAATTGCTCATAGCTCCTTCATATGCGCAGCGGTATGAAGACACTGACATACCCAATTGAAAATTGATCATACCGGAGGGCTTAACGCAAGCCCTGATTCACCAAGTTTACGTTCACTCCTCAGATGCTCATATGGAGATGGCAAAAACTTTAGAACGATTACAACGACAATTTCACTGGACGCTTATGAACTGTCGGTCATGCAAAATGACGTAACTCGTCATAGCCAAGCCAAGCATGGGACATCAATTTCTTTCATGTTGACCATTTCAGAAAGTATATATAGATAGAGGCCACACTTTTTTGCTGTGTCAGTACTCAAAAAAGAAATTGTTAACACCTTCTAGGTACCAGAGTTCATTACTTCAGATAACGGAAAACAATTCACTTCTATATTGCTTCAACAGTTGTTACAAAAATATAGAGTCACGCATGTTTGGACACCTAAATACTCTCCTCAGAGTAATGCGCCAGAATGCGTAAATCGTACAGTTCTAGCCGCTATTCGTACTTACTTGTCCTACACTCATACAGATTGAGGTCTTTATATTTTTGAATAAGCTTTTACATTGCGAAATGTGGTATACGCATCCACGACATACTCACCACACTTCCTAGTATTCGGATCGATTAAATCTGATTCGGCAAATATTATTGCAATATTTAAAGGTAGCACATAATCATAGTACTCAGCAATAAAATTTGCGAAGTCATCATAGGATATTTCACCCTCGTCAGGCAGTGTTCGTTAGATCTTTTCCACAGAGTGATGCTGATAAGTTATCAGCAAAATTGGACCCAAAATTGTGACTCACATATAGAAATACGGTAATTCCCTATCATGTTCAAATATTCTCATTTTTGAGTGTGCTAGCAAACGGTGGGTTTTATCAATCTTATAATCCACACATTAGTTAATTGGACATAATTTATTTAAAGTTGGATCACGATTTCCTTTAAGCTCTATCCCAAACGTCTATTTCAAGGTGTATTGATGTGGTATCAAGAGCACTTGTTACATTTTTGATTAAAAATTATAAAAATAATGTAAAAATTATGGCGTCAACTCGTAGTAAGCTTTTGTGTCTCTAGAAAAAACACACGTTTCTTAATTAAATTTGATAAAAAATTTAGATTTTCCAATAAATTTAGATTTCCTGGTATAATTGGTACAATTGACTGCACATACATTAAGATCCAAAACCAAATGAGGAAGTCGAACGTGCTTACTATAGTGGCAGAAAAAAAACACGTACTAAAAATGTTCATATTGTAAGTGTAATAATGGTTGCAAAGAAATATCAAATGTTTCACATATTATTGTTACCTTTCATGGGAAAAATTTAAGTTTTCTTCTATATATTCAATTATACTATACTTCTAATCTTTTGAAGCGCACTTCCCCCTAGTTTGGTTATCCCTAAATTAAAATAAAATCTCTATTTTTTTAAGTTAGATTTTGTTATGCAAATTCATATAAACATGCAATTCTAATGTTTCTACTTACTATTTATTTTGGTCCATGTTAATTATATTGACAAGCAATTTAAATTAATAAAATGTTGATAAGTTTCAACGTAAATTTATCTTACCATATGATATTTTATCTTGACGTATAGTTTAAGAATTCAAATTTGTAAAGAAAGCAAGATCACTTCACATTTTTATATTTACACATTATCTTATTGCTTAAAGAATCAGACTACAGGGGTGCTATTCTTGAACTATGATGAAAATTTTCGGTATCTTAAATTTTCGTAACGCTGTTTTCGTAATCGTAATGGAAAAATCATTAATTGATATTCTTGAAACTATTACGGAAACAAAC
The DNA here is from genome assembly GCA_963556175.1 of Tipula confusa. Taxonomy (NCBI): domain Eukaryota; kingdom Metazoa; phylum Arthropoda; class Insecta; order Diptera; family Tipulidae; genus Tipula; species Tipula confusa. Next base: position 128,887,708 of record OY744476.1, on the reverse strand, counting down.
CCGTGGTGAATAAAAATTATGGAATAGTTCATTTTTTGACAGCAAAAATTGTTCGATTTTGACATAAATTGAAATTTGCGTTTTATATGATAAAAAGTTAAAAAAAATGTTTATTTGTATTTCTTTATTAATAAGAAGGATAAAATGAAATTTTAAATGATTGATACTTATATTATCGTAACTTTATTACGTAAAACCAAGTGATTATTTAAACAAAATGAACTTCTTTTGGTTGTAATTTAAAAAAGAAAAATGTGAATTGCGAACAAGGAATATATTTAAGTCATATTTTATGTTTTTTTTTACTAATTTGTAAATAATTCCAATAACGACCTCGGTGCCCCAGTGTCAGACTGTATACGGTCAAAATGGCCACCTCAGATTTAACAATTTCCAACAAAAAAATTCTTTTTTAAATTTTTGTGTTGCGATATTTTTAACATCGATGACGATTGACGAACTAAATTAATGACAAAAGACACAGAAAAAATAATTATGTTAATTTTTTCTGTACATAAGAGGATGCGTTTCGAATAATTATATTACTAACAATTAATTAATTAATAAATTTAATAATTACTGAACAAATTATGTTTTTCTTCTAAAAATATTAATTTTTCAAAGCACATGAATTTTGTTACGTTGGTTTGGTAATCGCGGAAACACAAAAAATTCTTAATGCAAGTAAGAATGGATCTATACTGTGCAATTATTATCATCTTTTAATGTATCAATTAATTTAAAAGTGAAGACACATAAATTAATTATTGTTTACCAAATTTATTATCGGTTCTCTAATTTTCATATAATATATCTTACTCTTATTCATGAAAAATAAAATTATTACATGCAATTTCATTACAAAAATGAAATAAGGAACCAAAACACCATTACGGAAATTTTCGTAACGTTCTGTTGCGAAAATTTTCGTAATCCAATTTCAAGAATACCATTTTATGATTTTCGTAATACTTTGACACTAACTCGGTACCGAAAATTTTCGTAATGGTTCAAGAATAGCACCCCAGGAAAGACAGTAAAAATACAATAATATACGAAATTACGGAATGCTCGTGAAGGGGGCTAGCTGTTAAAAAATGTTCTGTAAAAATTTGTCGTTAATTTGCAGTAACGACAAATGTAAATGGATGTAATATGCTTGAAGATATAGTTCGCTAAACAGCTGAAAGCCGATACAAAAAAGAAAGAGTGAATGAGTGAAATTTTTAAGATTCAAAATTCGGTTTAAAGTTAACTGCGTCAACATAACAATCAAATTAAGTACGTTTTACACTTTCAAACCGCAAGTTTTGGGCGACCAGTTCTAATAACCAAAACGTAAAGTTCCACGACCAATAGAATTGTTTTTTGGGTTGTACCAAACCAACACTATGGTATAATTATACAAGCTATAATGGCTGGCTAATGCGCGAATATGATTAAATAATATAACTAACTACTATTTGTTTTATCTTTCGTTTACAATTATTTTATTTTATTTTTTTTCAATTTTATACATTATATTTTATCAATTATATACATTGCAATTTTGTTATTGTTTATGAAATATACACCAAATAAAAAGTTATTTATAAATGAATTAATCAAATAAAAAAATAAATGGCTCTTTAGTTTTGTGAGGCATCAAATTAAACGAGAAATTAAATTTTCATCATCACAATTACTAATGCATCGGACAGTATGTTTACAATTTAGTAGTTTCAATTTTTTAGTTTAATTTTTTCTTGCGTAATTATTGAAGCTTCACGGCTTGTATAAACAATAGTGTTGGTTTCGGTTGTACGCAAAACCTTCTATAATAAAACCCGAATTCATCCAATATGTAGGCTATAGAAATTCTCTATAAAAACTATAAAGCAATACTATGATTCATATTAAGTATGTATTGTTTATTAATATTTTCATAAAATGATATTATTATAAAATCAATTAGAAATTTGTTTATGTGTTATATCTGCTTGTGCTACGTGATGAGTTTGGCTTTTGCTATAGACGGTTTTGGTTGTGCGGCATGTTACACCGTCTTATTGCAACCGCATTTGATTGACATCCATAACATGTAATTTAGGTCCAAATCGCTAGATTATCATCTCTCAATAGCGAGCATAAATATTACTGCCTGAATAGGCGCTTTTTTGAAGAATGATTCGACAGTGCCTTGGAATGTCGCGATGATTGCTGAAGTAGAATGGGCTTATGATTGACTAACTATTTCTTCGATAACTCTAAGTGATGTCTCGCAAGAAGTTGTATAACTTGTATTCAATATTTTTGGAGTAACCTACTTGTCGTTCTTCACTGGTTATATATACATGTTTTAGTTAACGAATGTATAAAAGTCGCAAGGAAGCTAAGAGTATCAGAAAGATTACGAAAAAATTGTGTATGTGAATCAAATAAATCGATTTATGCGGCAAATACTGATAACAATATATATGTTGAAAAAATTGATATCCTTCGAGAGTTGACTTCAAGTCAAATGATACATTTGTGTATGTGTGATGTTTTACATGAACATGGTTTATACAGAATTTTATTTGTCAATAAATAAGAACAATCTTAAGTGCAAATATGTTTTAAAATTCAACAAGAATATTTGTAAGAATATATAGAACCGTGTATAATTATAACCGTGTATTATTCACGGTTGATGTTTTCTGATTAAAGAGCAAATAGTTTTCTATTATTATATTAGTTCACTATTTTGTCCAATCTACACATCTGGTTGTTTCAATAAAGATATTGCATCCTTATTACGTCTTAAACTATAGAATATATATTCTAACCACTTATTATTTCAAAGAACAACTCCCATAATTATAGACTTATTAAATTTTATTTTTAAATTTTAATTTGATTGCTTGAGAAGGCTAATTTTTTTATACTCCTGACTTTTTAAATAAATGCAAGTAATATGGTAAAAATGTATTTTACTAACAAAAATTATACTAACAAAATTTTTAAAAAGACTTTTTTTTAAATAATAAATAAGGCACTAACATCATATATTCTCTAGTATAAATATAATATTATAAATTGCATTGAACATTTTTAAAAAGAAAACCACCCGAAACCAAAACCAATTCTCTATGCAAAAACTTTCTAATAGTTTTTAAATCTGTTATTTTTAGTTTGTGAATAAAGATTTTTTTCAATAGAAAAAAGTTTAATAATAAAATCGATTTCTTATTTTAAAATACAAATTGCAGGTAAAAAAACTAAATTGTAACTTTTAAGAAGAAACCAATATATCTTTTCTTTATATACATTCTATTTTAAACTACTCTTTTACCACAAAATGTTTTTTTTTTTTTTTAAATAAAATTTTCAAAATAAGGCAAAATATCAATTACATAAATAATCAAAAGACAAATTTTCGATACTTACATTTGTCAAATTAGTTAATTGGATACTTTTGCATATTATTAATATAAGAGAAGATGAAGACATATATTAGATTCCATGCGCACTCTTTTAGTCTTGGAACAACAACGAACAAGTTTAAAAGTTTGACAAGATGAGGCAAGACTCATCATCAAATCTAATTTTTTATGATAACCAATTATTCAGATCGATGATTGCTTTGCTCTATATGCTGTTGGGGACTTCTATTCTGATACGGGGGATTTAATTTATCAGATTTCATTTATCATAGAGATAAATAAAATTTCATTTATCGTATATCAAAATTGAAAAGCTAGGTTACGTTATCGCGAGACTCCAGAGTTGTACGGCAACAGTAAATTGGCCGAAAACTTTCAATCGTTAGTGCATCCTGCGGATAATCTAGATATGATCAATTTGACTACGAAACACCTTAATAACTTGAAGTTAATGAAGATTGCAAGTGCAATTCACCAAATACTTTGACGTTGTGTTTATGTGTAGATCTCATAAAAGTTACGGGAGCACGAAAACACATTTTGATGGCAAGTTTACTAATGCCAAACAAAAATATAAACTAACACAATGGTGGCGAAAAAAACCTATATATAAATCTACCAAATTAACGTTGTCTGACAAATTCACAACCACACCTACACCAAATAATAAATCACTATCATAATAATTAGTTTCGATGTGTAATAATAGTCTCATAAAATATTAATTTATTATGGGAGTAGGCAAATAAATTGAAAACTTATTTCAGTTCATTAAAACTTTCGCATACGATGCTAGGTATTATCGAAATTAATAAAAGTGATCACCAATCGTAAATCGTCTAAATTTGGAAACAGGTAATTTACCACAATACATTATTATTATCTAGCTCATATACAAACCCCTAAAACATGATTTCCGATTTTTCAAAGTTTAATAATGGTAACGTATTAGACAGGGTGATACATATAGATAACTTCGTCGACGTCAAATTACTGCCATTTGCCAGGTATTGTAGTATTTTTTGTTGAAGTTAGGCTAATATGATCAAATATCACAAAACTATTGCGACATTCAAATTTTAATCTCGAATTGAGTCACCCTATACGCGCTGTAGTTGTGTTATCGATTTCATTTAATATGTGTTAATTTGTAAACTAAGAAAAAAGCGGAAAATCGACGAAAATCTTTTCCGTAATTCATTTCTGTTTAGAAACTTTTGTTTTCATCTACACACATATGCGAAATAATTAATTAATCGTTTATATTAGGCCAATTCTTCATTATCCTGTATTTAGTTTCGTTTCGTTTCCTACGCTTGTGATTTTGATAATGTTTTTCAATTACAGTTTTGTTTGTAAGTGTGTGTGTGTGTTTATGATTTATGTATACTCATTAGTCAGCTTAAAAAGATTACCTAGAACTTTTTTATATAGTAAATATGTTATGGGTGAATATTTGAATTGCTCTAGACCGTTTACAGTTATACAAATTACACATCTCATTGAAATCAAGGCAAATTGTCTTAAATTCTTGAATTAAAAAGTTTATTCAATTTTCTTATGCTCTGTTATACTTTTAACATTTTTTGAACTTTAAACTGCACTTTTCGGTACATAAGTTTATTCGTGCTGTCAGATAAAGTAAAAAATAACTAAAACAAAAGCAAAATAAAAAAAAAAAAACGAAATAAAATTTCCCTGGAAAATTCAAATTATAAAAATAAATGGAAAATTTTTATTTTTTCATGTTTTATATTTTGTTAATTTTAATTTATTCCGAATACATTTTTATTTTCAGTATGATGAATGTAAAATATAAAAAAAAATTCAAGAGATTTAACGACAAAACTTATTTTTTTTTTTTTTTTTTTGTGGAAATTATATAATGATGGACGGATGGATGGATAAATTTTGTTTGGAAATAGTTATAGTCGTTAAAGCTTTTCATACGACTCTAACGTAAAATTGGTTAAATAGACATACTGTTCACATACAATACCAAGTTGCTGAACCATTGATTTTCGAAGACTTCAACTTCACTTTGCCTTTAATGGTAAACTAAAGCCAAATATTTTTTATGCAGAACAAATTTTGATTGATGTTCTATATCGTACATTTGAACGAGTGACGTGCTTATTCATTGTACCCCCCGTTAAATTCATTGTACCCATTGTAAAACCCATTCTGTCATTGATATTCTTAATAAAATTAAATTTAAATATCTTGGGAATGCCTACTAAAAAAATGTGTACAGAGTGTTGCACATTGATTAAATTACATGCTTGAATGACATGAACGTTTATGTTAAGGACATTTTCAAACGACATTAAAACTATATCTGTTAGATCTTTCCGAATTTTTATTCATTTTAAATGCCATTGATTAAATACATGAGGATTTTCTAATATTAGACATGATTAAACTAAAATGTTAAATAGTAAATCAGTTAAAATGTAAGCAAGTGGCAGGCTTCTTCTTCAATTAAATCAGCCTGTGATTATATTCTATTGATGTAAGCGACAAAGGGTAGATAATTTAGTGTTTGTATTTCTACCTATGCTTTGATGTCAGTAAAGTTTAAAATATGTAATTTAGGATAAACTATAAAATCGCATACAATTAAAACTAAATTGAAAGTTTGACCATAGTTTTACACTAAATAAAGAGTAAACAACAAATCAGAGAACTCAAGGTCGTATTAGACGGTTTTTAATAGGCTCACAACAGATCAATGTAGAGGTTTATGCAAGATTCATTATTATTATTTATATGTAGCATAAGCCGAAGCTTTTGTGCAACAAGCATATTAAAACATAACATTAAATTGACAAAATTACCAGTAGAAACAGGAATAAATTATATAAATCAATGTACACAAATATTTTCATTATTTACCCATTAATAATTTAGCCATAATTTTAAAATATAAAAAAGAACCAGCTTTCTTTAAATCACTATAGACAAACTATTCCAGGTAATAACTGCATTAAGTAATCCCGAGTTATTATAGATGTCCGTTCTGTTAATAGGTAAGTTCATATCCTGAGTTCGCAGTGATCTAGAAAAATTTAGTTTCTCATAAAAATATAAAGGTATACCAGATTTTTTTTTTTTAATATATACATACATGAAAACCTCAATTCTAGACTAACAAAATTCAAACAAGTCGCATCAAAGAATCGATTTTTAAAAAATTAATTTGCTGCTATAGTGAAAAATTAGCGGTAAAAATACCCAAATTTAATAAAAAAAAAATGTGGTATAGTGGAAAATGTATGGAGTTAATTTAAAAAAAAATAACATTTATTTTTTGGTTCAACAAAGTCACTTGTAGTACGATATAATCTATAACTACAACACATTTATTATTATCAAAGTATCAAACAATGGATAAAAACTGCATCGACCATTCAATAACTTTCAATATTAAAATTAGTCTAATGCTGATCAACAACCATAATTATGAGGTACTTTAAAAGTTAACTGTAAGTCTTAAATTTTATTTTCTTTAATTATTACCTAAAAAAAATTAAAAATTATTTTTCTCGCTCAGTTTTATGATTTTTTTTTTTAAATTCATATTTGTTTTATAAAAATCATTTTTTTGTAATTAATTAATTGATTGATTAGAATGTACGGCCAAGAACGAAGCATGAACTCCTGGAATGCCACCACCGTACACCCGTGTTACATATAACAAATCCGAAAGAGTGGAAGAAATGTTAGTTATGACAGACGCGACACGGTTACTAACACCTAAGCTATCGATAATTAGTATTTTTTGTGATGCAGGGAAAGGAAAAATAAGTCAATAATGACAGAATTTGTCCGGTTTCCCGGTGGTCAATGTTTAACTACTATTAGCCCAAGGCAATCACAATTTTACTGAAACTGCTCTGCATTCTGTAGTCTTATCAGCAACATCAATTGAATTAATATTTTATGACAAATGATAATGATCTTAAATTCGCCGAAAATCTAATTTATATACACTTTATATGACAGACATTTAAAATTAATACAAATTAGATTTTAAAATAATTGATTAAACATTACTAATCAATTGAATTAACCGTTTTATGTCAAATATGTCCATAAAAAATTTTTTTTTGTAATATTAAAAAATTGTTTCCCTATGAGTGATAAAATTAAAGATAAATCTCGTCAAAACTTTAAAGTCAAAGTAGTTTCTTCTGAAACTGAAGTGTTTAGTGAAACTGACAGAAAAATTCAATTCGGTTAAATCAGAAAATTTCAAAAGTATTAAAACTCGATCTCAATCTCATAAATTGAATCTAATAAAATTGAAGAAAAAACAAAATGACTTTAGATATAAGCCATGCGTTAAAAATTATCACGATGTTTAACGGAAAGCTAACAGAACTACATAAATTTTGCTAATGCGTTGAACTATTTTGGTCACAAACTGTAAAACCAAATAAGAAAGTTTTATTTATGAAAATTTTAAAAACAAAATTATACGACCATGCTTTAGTTCATTATAAAAAAGATTTAAAAGTGGCATTATAAAACAAATTTCTTAAACGTAGGTCCCAAGGAGCAGTTTCAGCTGCGTTGGTATGTATAAATCAGGAAAAATACGAAGATGCCAAAGCTTATGCCTCCAAAGTGGAATCATTGCTAAATGAGCTAAATAATATATGCATATAAAAGCATGGATAAAATGAGCATGGATTAATGAGTCTGCAGCATTAAATTCTTTTCAGGATGGGTTAAATGATGATCTCAAATATGTATGCAAAACAAAATACAAATACAGCAAGTTGCAAATATTGTAAAAAATCTGGACATACGATAGATGAATGCTATAAAAGAAATAACCAAAATTTGAGATATTCGAAATTTAATTCAAACGTTAATAATAATAGTACATGTAGTAATCACAATCCGAATTTCGGTTTTCCACCTAGTCAAACCGCAACCTTAAAATTTCAAAAACGTGAAGGACATTTTATTTCTGAATGTTATAAAATGAAACTATTAAACAAAACCAGCAAGCTTCCAATGTTAAAATTATCAGCCATCCAACATCGGGAAACCCAATAGGATCAGAGGACATGAACACCGCCATTCGGGTCCAACAACTTCAGTAAATTCGTGTTCCAATGTATATTCTAAAAATCACACTATTTTGTTCTCGAAAATTGATGAAAAGCAAAATTGTAATTACGTCAAATTAAATTTAGATATATGCTCTTGTACTAATTTTTGTTTTTCAATTGATACAGGAGCAAATATAAGTCTAATGAAAAAAAGTTTTATAAATCCTAAACAATTTGTTATCCCGATCAAAAAGTATAAATCCAAGGAATTAGTTTAAATAGTGTTGATACTTTAGCCGTAGTTCACTGCAATTTTTTACTACCACAGTTAATTAAACTTTATCAAAAACTACATATTGTTCCCAATACATTTCTTATACCTTGTACTGGTATTTTAGAAAAATATTTTTTAGAATATTATAAATGTAAAATTGATTACAATATTAAAACTCTACAAATAATTCAAAATAAATTAAAATTTTTTCATGCCTCTTATTAATAAATCGATTCCAAAGTTTGTAATTCAACCAAGATCAGAAATGTATTTATCATTCATTACTAATAATATCAAATGATAATGAAGGATTCTTGCCAATTGCGTTGTAGAGCCAAAAACTAAGCTGTTTTCAGTATATTAATAAAAATGAACACGAAGTTGAATTAAAAAATTAAAATATAAATAAAGAAAACTTATCAGATTACGATGATGCAAACGAATGGTCGGATTCATTTCAAGAAATGTTAAAACGGATAGATGACGAAATAGATACAAGTAATTTAAATAGTGAAGAGCAAAAATCAATTCAAAATATATACCGTAAATTCAACGATATTTTTAATATAGGAGATCAACTTTCCACAACTAATATTACTTATCAAAAAATTCTGAACTCCCAACCTATTAATAAAAAACAGTACAGATCGCCACAATCAATAAAATCAGAAATTAATTATCAAATTAGGCAATCATTAGACAATTCAATAATAGTTATAGTACCACGTTGGGTTGTTGATTTGCCTAAACTAAATGAAATCACAATTAATAATATATTTCCACTACCAAATATAAACGAAAATTTTAAAATGTAGGGACTTCAAATTATTATACTTAGTTAGACCTAGCAAACAGGTTGATACCAGGTCATGTAAGATTCAAACGACAAAGAAAAAACAGCATTATGCACTGATATAGGCGATTTCTAATTTAGAAGGATGCCTTTTGGTCTGCACGGAGCTCCTAGAACTATTCAAAGGCTTATAATCAAGTCTTGTCCGGATTGAATTGTTTAAAATGCTTTCTTAATTTAGACGACGTCCTTATTTTTGGGTATAATCTGAAAAATCACAATGAAAAGCTTGTAGAAATTCTTAAATGTTTCCGCAAATTTAAAACTTAACCTAATTTAAAACTTTAACCAAAAAAGAGCAATTTTCTACGCCGTGAAATAAAATATTTAGGCCATATAATAAGAAATGAGGAGGGTAATTAACCAAATCCAAAGCTAGTATAAGCAATATTTAAGTATCCTACTCCAACCAACAAATCAAGTCTAGAGTCTTTTATCGGACTAACCAGATATTACAAATCATTTATTCAAAACTACGATGATATATAGTAGAACTTCTTTTAGCTCTAAAAAGTGGAAAGCTAAAATAATTTCAATGGAATGCATTTCCAGATGAAGCACTTAACATTTTAAAAACATTCTTGACCTAACCAGGCATACTGCAATTTCCCGATTTTTCCCACACCTTTTTATGTTACGACTGATGCATCCAACCTATAGCTATCGGAGCATTTCTATCACAGATTATAAATTCTAAGGACCATTCTCATATCATATTGCATATGCAAGTATTGTGTTAAACCAACTTAAACGTAACTGTCTTACGATTAAACGAGAACTTCTAGCTACGAAATGGGCATTTGTAAACCGTTTCCGTCCCTATATTTTTATAATTTTTTATAAATACTGATCATAATGTTTTGGCCTACTTATTTTTTACTCCCATTCCAAATTCAATTTTATTCCGATGGAGGAATTTATCCTCAAAGCAACGGGATAATAGAAAGACGCCACAAAACAATGGGAGGGTATCTCCGAAACTATGTTCAAGACGATCTATTAAATTGGGACCATTAGATCCCGTTCGCTATTTTCTCGTGTATTTCAACCCCTCACACATCTACAAATTTGTGCCTTACCAATTTTTATTTGGTTATAAACATTTAATTCCAATTTTATTAATGAAGAAACCTGAACCTATTTATAATTACGAAAATTACGCACAGGAACTTAAACAAAATTCGATTACAAAATACATAGAGTAGCCTAACTTTTGTCACTATATTAATATATGCTACGTAATGTATCACAATACGAACGCCGATGGAAAAAATGACATTTAGCTCAACATTTATATCAAATATATCGGTTGCATTCTGAATGCGCCCAATAAATAGAAATATGTACTCCCAAATATATTTGGAACATATTTTCCCAAATATACTATTAGGTAATGCAGTAGTCTATGTAAACGAGTGCTTTTTTCAAAATGTTATATAATTTAAACGAACTTAGAAAATTTTCTAAAGCTTTTAAAATAACAATGTCTAATTTGATATGTTTAACTCCAGGAAAACACTTCTTCTTTATAGTCTCAGTTTGAACTTTTTTTTATTACTGATACCGGCGGTATGTTATTGGCGAATTTCGTCTAAATTTATTTATGAAAGTTTCCATTGTTTTTCTGATTATAAATTTGCTTATTAACAAAACACAGAGTTTGCTATTTATAGTTACTTATGGCTCACCCTATAAAATAATTTTGCTGTCTTAAGGTTTACAATTAAGATTTCCAATTTTTCAGAGCCAAAGTATTCTCTAAACCGAAAGGCACAACGCAGAACCTAACGTTATTTACATCAAAAACTTACAAGAGAACTTAGTACAAATTGCATCTCTCAATTTGTGTCGTGTATTCAAAAGCTTCTTATCTCGAATGCCATCTGCTTCCTTTTGTAATCACCCGCAATGCTTCGGTTATGATTAAATGTTTGTACATTTTAAGCTTGGCATTTGCAAGATATATCGATTTTATCATGTATGGTATACATGTTACTTTACCAACAGCGCATTGATTTCTGGTTTTAAACCAATTCAATGAATGGCCACGGAAGCCAACAAGGGTATCTAGTAGTTGTTTAGTTTCAAGTCATTTACACTTATAGAGAACATCAAATAAGATATCTGCATACGCCAGGGCATTGTTTGACTGACGATGTCAGATGTATTAGCTAGTCCTGAGGAGATACGAGCTTAAATATAATAGCTCCCAACATGACATTAAAAAGGAACACAGATTTAGAGTATATTTTTGCCGTACATAATTTATCATAACGCAAATTAGAAATCAAATCTTTGGTATTCACTACAATACTATGGTAGACAATAATATGTATGTCGTTTAAGTAGATGCTCTTAGGAATAAAATCCTCCTTGGAGTTCCGTTCATACTAAGGAAGACAGTAATATGGGTGTTGTGCAATAAGGAGGTTTGCCGTATTGACGTGATTGTTCTTGAATGTTTAGAAATATTTCAATAAGAAGGTTTCAACAATACATCCATAGCAAACAAGGTTGCACGAAAACTTTTAAAACGACAATATCTAGCCGAAATCCTTTCATAAATGTAATCAAGCTTTCAAACGCGACCGTTACTAGCAACAAAATATCATATACGTAAGAGGGTCAGTTAAAATTTTGGCTGGCGAAATCTGTTTTTCTTTTTTTGATATTTATATAGTTAGTGGTATGGATGTTTTAGCCATTTCAAACGTTTACATAATTATATAATTATTTGACATAATTCGAAGATAATACAATAATGAAGAATGTTTCAAAATACATTTTCAAAAGGCAACCAAAACATATTGATATAAACATATAATAGTGTGTAACTTTGAATTTTATAATCATAACCCATCTCAACCTTTTTTCAATTCATTATTATTCAAGAAATATACCAATTTCCTATCGTTGACAGAAATTCGATAAATGTACCGTACCGTACCTATTAGAATTTTGTTAATTTTTTAAAAGAAACAAAATCAAGATTACATTTTTTCATCTCTATATATAGCAATTTTTGTTGAAGCTGTTTTTTTTTTTCATTTTCTATAGAAATTTATTCGAAATTGAATATTTTAAGATTAAATTAATATTATAGAGGTACTGAAAAATTAAAATATTAGAATCTCATTATTATCGAAAGCATTTTACGAATCTATTTCAGACATCGTTTTGGTTTCTATCGGATTCCAAATTATGTATGTACGTAATCGTTTGGATATTGGGTATGTGGTACGAGAAAGTAAAACACGAAAGGATTAAAATATCTCTTTTTACTTTGCACACAACAAAACCCGACATTAAACGGATCAAAAGAGATTTTAATTTCTTTCTTTTTATTTTTTGGCTATTGATTGGAGTTTATCTTTATCTGTTCGTAGTATACAATACGAAACTTTATATTCAAATATAAAATCACAGGTGTATAACAACATCAAACTGATTTTTATGTTGTTCGCTTCAAAAGCTCTAGATTAGTTACGAGTAGCTTAACAATTCATGTACATGCACTAGTGGTAGTGTTCTACTACGAAGCACAATTTTTATAATAATGGTAATTGTGTTACCATAAACTATTTTTAGTTCATCATCGATTGTGTAATCAATTTTGAATTTGTTAAAAACTTTATTCGTTTTCCGGGGTTTCTCGTTATGAGTTTTTTTTTGTTGGCTAACCAAAAAAAAAAAGTTTCTAGATAAACTTCAATTTATCCAATTCATTTGATACAAACAATTCATTTTAGCCTTTTATGTTGTATTTGTTTTACACCACCCAACGAAAAATCTGTTGTTTTGTTGTTGCTTTTTGAAGGATCACAAGAGAATTTACTTAGGATTTTTTTTTTGGTGTATATTCCATTTGGCTATAATATTGTTATGAGGATTATATTTAGGAGAAAGGCTAACCTAACATAACAAAATGGTGAAACAACGATCATAAATTTTCCAACAAAAAACATAAAGTATCGTACAAATAAAAAAATTCGATAAATTTTATTTTCTACTTTCGGATTGGAAAACCGTAAATCACATATTTCCCAAATGAACGTCTTATTCATTTGGATTATTTATATGGATTTTTATTATATTACATAACTATTTATTGGATGAAAAACTCTTTTATATATTTATTAAAAAAAAAATTCAACTGAATCTAACTGTATGGTACATAAAATGCAGCTGAACAACTTCAAAATGAGTTAAAAAAATTGATGAATAGTAAGAGGTTAGCATATAAGTGGGACGTGCAATTAATTTATTATTGTGATTTCCTTTTTTTGAACTATAATACGATGTGTGCAGACTATTATTGGATAGTTTCAACAGAATAATCTTCATTGATTTTATCCCTAAAACTTGACTTCGGTTTATGATAGAAGCATTTACGCCGCTGACTAAGCAAAGGAGCTATGATTGCCGAGACCGACATCTATCAAATAGTAGTTTTATCTCTGAGAGATTGTTGTACCGTTGAAAAAGCATCAAAGATTATAAAAAAATTATAGTAAATAGGATAAAGGGAATCTTTCAAGACAATCGCGGGACCTAATCTGTCTCTAGTTTTGGATCGAAAACGCATAATACTTAAAGCTCTTTAAGTATTACTTGGGCAACGTTATTCAGTTTTCGCGACACTTTGTGGCAACTAAAACAATTAGTTTATTCCACAAGTAATAATTACCCATAATTTTATAATATATATCTGTGGAATTACACAAAAACTAGTTATCTCTGAACCTCAAATGTTGGGAAAGTCAATTCAATGGTTGAGCGATATTTTTTGTGTATATATAAGTTTTTACATTAAAATTTATAATATTATTAATTTTCATCGCAATATATTATATATTTCATAAAAATGTAATAAATAAAAACTGTATAAATATCTATAAAAAATTATAATTAAAAAAAAACCAAGATACTCTGTTTAATTTGTCAATATTTTGTTTCGAATAAATATTTGTTCGATGTTAGATAACGAGTTTTGAAGAAATTATCTCGGAAATAAGGATAAATATAATGATGGTATGTTACAGAAGTTGAGCTTGCGATTATAATGGTGCTAATATCTCAAAAACTAGCTATCTGAAGTTTACCTGTTTTTATTTAATTCTACAGATACATATACCTATATGTTATATGCGCCTTAATGTTATTATATTGTGTCGTGACATTCAGCTTAAGAGTGTGGAAAATATTGTACAAATGATCAAATGATAAACTGGTATGTTAAATATAGAGTACGAGAAAATTTCCCCATGTAATACATATTGTTAATACATATTGTTAATAATACATATTTACCAATACCTTAGTGATTTTTATATAATATTATTGAAATCGAGGCGAAAAAGAGGTCTTGTGATGATATCGAATAGACCAGAAATAAAAAAAAGTTAAAATATTATTTAGGTTTGTAATATATAAAAAAAAATACAGTTATACGAGCCACTGTGCCGAAAGAAAGAAATGCTATCTATGTTTTCCGCCAAAAATTGCAAGTATATATGTTTGTATGGTACTTGGCTAACATTGAGACTTTTTATCAGATTGGTCATCGGTTTGGGATAAGTCACAGCCATGCATATTATGTCGTTACACAGCTTGCCGTATTTATGGCAAATGAAACGAGGGAGTTGATGAAGTTGCCATCACGATATGAGCAAGCAATTATAGCTCAGGAATTTAAAAGAATCGCTTACATTGAAAATGTTATTAGAGTAATATTAGAGATATCAAAACCAAAGGTGCACCTAGTAGATTTTTATAATAGAACAAAATTCCACAGCGTACAGATGCAAGCAATTTGACCAAGCGAGTGTCGCAGTGGTTAGAGACGGCGCTTGAAGCGGGAGGTACTGAGTTCGAATCTAAATAAGGAGAGGATGCAAAAGGGAATTTTTCACACATGATTACATCGATAATATTGATGAACACTACTAGACCCCCTATTGATATGCAAAAGTCATAGGCCGATTTATCTTTTATGTGATTGTACAGAGTGATATAGAGCTATGCAATGCGTAGGTGGTATACTGTACTTGTGTAATGGGTTGATTGAGTTTTTGAGAATGTAAAAAGGTATTGAAGTATTAGCCTTCAAGGGACTTTAAGTCCACTGGCTGATCAATACTTTTAAAAAATAAAAACAATAGTTGACCATCAAACAAAATGTACGAGCTTGTTTGTGGGAGAACCTGGTTCGATGCATGACGCAAGATACTGAGACGGTCACATATTTTTTCAAAATTAAGGCCGAATTATAGATGGCTGGTCCCTCCATATAAAACTAATGAAGAAACTAGTGATGAGAAGAGGCAATTCAACAAGCTACATTCTTCAACACGTATTTTGCTAGAACGGACCTTTGGTCTATTAAGATCCAGGTTTCAAAGATTGAAAAAATTTGGAAACATTCGGAAACGGATCATCATACTGCTTGTGTTGAGTGCCTGTGGTTTGCATAATTTGTTCATTGATAGGCAGAACGTCGTGGAATCCAACATATTAGAAAATGAAGTTATACAACAAAATATTTTGGGTATAAAATATTCAAGTTCGTGAATCAGCCCACGCTGGTACCAGGCAAGAAGAACTTCTTTTGGAGCTAATTCGAAGGAATGTAATAAAAAGACGTTAATATAAATAAAATAAATTTAATTTTAGAAGTTAATTAAAACGTAAAAATAAAGTAAAGTTTTAATTATTTTGTTCTAGTCTACCAAAATAAAGGCAAAATTTGGGGGCATCTGTCAAGAAATTTATTTATTATATCGTTATGTTGCCATGTCTTTATTCTACGGTCTATTAATCTGTACTCCAGCCAACGATCAATATTAGCTGATTACTTATATGGTCAACATCCTCCTGTTGTTCTGTGACATCGTATTGAGGAATGTCACAGGGCTTTCACTAAACAAAAAGTTTGGCGACGATTCAACAATTTCAGGTGGGTTGTTTTCATCATTGCCGGACAACAAGTCTTTAGAAGCAGGTTCCCCCTACACCTAAATTAACCGCATCAGAGCTAGCTTGTGCTGGTCGATCACCCAAAATATTGTCAGTTTTGTCGAAAAATTCAAAAGTAGAATGAGACTCGCCACTAGTCGTCATTCTATCTTTAGCTGCTTTATACAGCTTTAGCAAATTGCGCCATTTAGACTTAATTTCTTCATTAGAAAAATTCTAAAAAATAAGAATAATATTAATAAGTTTATATGATTAAATTATTGGATATGTATTATAATTTAAATACTTACCACACTTATTAAGTTAAGATATTCTTTTATTCAAGGCCATAGTTGTCGTCTGCTTTGTGGAATACACCTTAAATCATTATAATCATTAAATTTGTTTCATATGCCTCAATTAAAATTTAGGTGGCGTATCTTGTCCACATTTTTAAGTTATATTAATATGCAAACTTTTTTCACTATTTCATAATATGAAATAATATTTTAATAAACAATATTTTTAATAATATTTTATTTAATGTTTATATATTATATGTATATTTATTTATTTGAAAATATTTTCACAATTATATATGTATATTTAAATCAATATTTTAAAATAATTTAATTTATTTAAACACAAAAAAAAACTAATAAAATAGCAATATTTATTTAATTTAATTTAAATCACAACACAAGTTACAATATATTTTCAAAATTTAAATATAATGTTGACAGCAGTAATAAAAAATATAAAAATTCTTGAATTTTTTTATGATAAATGAGTGCGTTTTATGCCAAACGCGGTAAAAAAAACACGATATGTTTTGTCATTTCTCAGTATACTAGGACTGTTTACCTGTGAAAACTGATTCCAACCACTTTTATTTTATCATGAGTTTTACACTAAGACACTATGATGACACTAAGTGTCTTAGTGTAAAACTCATGATAAAATAAATTTTATCAGTTTAATAAATAAAATAACTTTAATTATTAATTTGTTTAATGTTTCTAAATCAATGAAACAATTTATAAAATTAACTAAACCGCTAATATCACCAAAAAATTTCAAACACAAAAATACCATATTTCAATTGACAATTGTCGCAAACGTAATTGTACTATTACCTCATTTGCTCAAAAAAAAATATCGCAACAAATATATGGAATGTACTTTTGTCGCAATCCAATATCGCAATCAAAAATAATATACCACCAATGGCCTACACCAACATTTAAGAAGGAATATTTCCGGAAATGTCATATGTTTGCCGCATGCTACTATCATCGCCAACAAAAAAATCGCATTACAAAATTATCGCAAACAAATATTTCGTTAAACAATTTAATTGCTCTCTTTATAAATTTACAGTAAGTCAGTAATAAACATAATGTAAACGTAAATTTTAATTTAATAAAACTATTATTAATTACTGCTTGTCGGGAGTAGCGAAACCACCCAAAAACATTAGTTTCGTGTCACTTTCGTCTTATATTTAAAAATAAAAAAAATATTGCATGTCATCAAAAATGTGCATTTTTGATGGCATATGCAATATTTTTTTTTTTAAATACATAGATTTTTTTTCTGCGATATTTGTGGTTTGCAATATTTTTGTCTACGATAATTGTGTTTTGGGATATTTTAGTCTACGGAATTATTTTTAACGTCTTTAGTTACAGCGATTTTATTAACATTTGACAAAAGACCGTTCGACATTTTTGTTAGAATATTTTTTTGCCTGCTATAATTTATCAGAGAAATTTTGTACGAAAATATTTTTCAAACTTAAATGTGATTTGTTGTCAGTCATATGTTGTGGACATTGCCTACTACCTGATTTTGGAGTTAGGTCAACAGCTTTAAGTTGGGTCTTTTGACTAAATCTAATTTACGAGTTTTGCTAAAGCGATTTCATTATAAAAAAATTAGTTGCAGTACGGTGTAGTGTCATTAATTTTAAAATAAATATGAAAAATCAATTAAGTACAAGCCAGCACCAACAACATAATTATTATTAATCGCATTCGTTTAATTGAGAAACTGTTCAAACTATACTGATAGAGATATTTCGCGATAAATAAGAAATACAAATAAGTAACCTTTAATAAAATTAATTTCGCTAACAAAAAAGCAAACATAGAAAAATAATATTTATAAATTTTTGTTCAGAATTGTTTTAGTAATGGAACATGTATATTGTAATAATTTAAATTGTGATTAAACAAATAAAATAATTATCCAAAATATTGTTATTTAAATTAATATAACCAAGGTGTTATATACGGCTTTACTGATTTTTAGTTCAACTGGCCAACTTGATGTCAAATTAAAATTCGATATGTTTATAGCAAAATGCTTCAGTGTGCGAGAGAAATTTCCTATCATTATACAATCTATATGTAGATGTATTAAAAGTAATGCAAACATATTCTTGACTTGATATTTTTCAAGTAAATTATGTATTTTTGCAGTATTGTAGTATTTTTGCATTAAATTATGGTATACTGTTGTAGTAAATACTATTTTTGCAGAACTGATTACTGCAAAACATATTTTCTCTCGCACTTCAGCGAATTTAAATTTTTATTTCACTTTACTCTTATAGCCGATTTACATTCAATACATTTTTCATCTCGAAAAAAACCGAGATTGGAAAATTATGCAAGCTAAACCGAGAAAAATGTCTCGTAAAAAAAAGATGAAACCCGAGATCCAAACCCAAAAACTGTTGTAAAAAAGATGATTTTCATCTTGATTTTTACAAGATGAAAAGTTTTATTTTTTTGTAGCAAAACATATAAAAAGATGATAATACATGTATAAAATTAGTTTAATATACTATGTTTTGGTTACTCACACAAATAAAAACCAAATGATATTGCAATTTTTAATTTTATTTAAATTTTATGAAATTGATTTCAAGCTCAACTTCTTCTTCATAATTTGTTGAATTTAATCAGCTATTATTGATAAAAATTGTTTTGTAGTGGAATAAAGACTACAAATATTTAAGACGAAATAGTTAAAAGCATCTTTTAACAAATTTTAAATTCTTGTTCTATTTATTTTTTTGGAAAATAGATAATTCAAAAGTTGTATCCATTGGACAATGTTTTCCATTTGTACAAACCAAGTAAAATTTATTAATACGATTAAAACAAATGTTAAACTCACCTTAAATGCACCTAAATTTTGTACCGAACAGCTTAATATAGCCTCTCTACCAACAGGTGCTGATATATTTTCAATTGGCGCTGTAAAACTTGGTTCCGGCGTTTGATCCACACTTGAACCTGTGTTACCTGTGAATTAAAATAAAAATAAAAAATATTAATAAAATATTCGATTAGAAATATTAATAAAGAATTTGTATGGCAAAATATATATACATTTTTTTTCAAACTCGGAATGTTCTTAAAACAATCTATAAAATTATTTACAATTTTTATTTAAATTTTTTTTTTATTTCAATTTATTTTAGAAATTTTTTCCTATTTCGAATGTTCCGATTTTAATGAGTTTTCCATTAGGGATAGAGATTTGAGATGTATGAATAAAGAACATTTAATACCAGTATGCATGTAATATACAACTATTTATTTGACCACGGCTTTGTTTGTATCCTATTCAATATTTAAAGTTTGTTACTGAATCATTCGCGGGACCAAGAATAAAATAATTTCATTCTAATGTGAAGCTTCAGTTTAATCCACTAAAATTACTAGTCCTTATTAAGTTTAGCTGTATACTAGTTACTAAATCTAAAAATAGTCCATATAGAGACGCGGTCTTTAAGGACTGTTTGAATCACTTTTAACGAATTAACCAACATTTTTTGTGTAAATAAACGTTTGTTGGTCAGCCCAACAAACGTTTATTTACACAAAAATCCGTCACCGTTGGAAGATGTATTTAATTCGTTTTGAATTCTTTTTATTAATTAAGTCAATGGCGACAATCGAACACGGGACCGCGGCGTGGAGACATTCTCATTACTAATGTGAGCACCTTATGTTCAAATAAAATTTCATTTAAACGTTTGGTTAAATGCAAGGTGCACAAACGATTTTGAACTAGTGGTTCGCATTGTTTCGTAAAAGGCACGGTAAGAACAAACTACCATGTAACTACTTAATAAGTTGTAACATCCATTGTACACTGCAAGGTAGTTAACCAATATTAGTTTTCATTGCTTTTTAAAATTGTAAAGATGCTTCTTTTCTTGGTATTCTATAGTAAAGATAAACTGAAACTGTAGTAATATTGCTAAATAATAAAACAGAATTTAAGATTATTTCTTGCATAATAATGGCAACCAACTTAGCCTTTTGAAGTTTAATATTCTGACCATAATTTGTTGGTTACTGATATCCATTAAAGTTCATTCTGTGTTCTACAGCAAAGCCTGCTTGTTACCAAATTTAAAATTTACCAAAAATATAAAAATTACTTTATTTAAACAGCCCCCATAGGAAGCCCTTGTAGTTTAGTTTAAATCTAGTAGAGATGTAAGTCCCATTTCCTATAACTGTATACCTATATTTAACATTTTTACGTTTACAAAAATAATAACAAATCGGAAAAAATATCTTTAGGCGAAAGCAAATATATGGGGGAAGGGCAGGTTTTGTTGTATATTACGGAAAATTCCAAAGTACGCTTATATTCCTCAGATGAAGCAAATACAAATAAAGAAAAATATAAAAATTGGAAAATGATATAAAAAAAGTTTTATTTTTTTTTATTATTATTTCAATTTTCTTTTAAGGAAATGAAAACGAAAAATTCTGGTAGGTATTTGTTGTTCAATGAAAATGTAAATTTAAATTTTTATTTAATAACAATAATAATAAAATGTAATGCGCACAGGAATGTGCTGATATAGAGACGAATTGGTATTATGCAATGTTCCGCAGATTTAATAAATAAAAAATGATTTTATGTATGGGTATTTAAAATAATTTAATTACTTAATTTATTTAAAATGACCAGATTACAAATTCACTTTCCAATTGATTTTTGTTTTTTTAATAAATCGTATTTAAAAGGTACTCGTAGCATTATAAGAAAATTTATTGTCTTTGTGAATTTAACACAAATATTTAGTAAAAAAAAATTTAAGAAAACAATCGAGGTGAATATTTTTAATTAAAAATTTTAATTCGATGTGTTCGAAATAGTAGTTAAAATTTTAACAGCTTTAAATCATACAAAATTACAAAATAAACCGCTACGTTAAACAATGTTGTCCAACTATGATTTTAATTTTTTTATTTTATAAAAATTATAAAAATAAGGGATAATGCGCCAATATAAAATAAAATTGAGTGAAGTATGTAAACATTTTTATTATAAAATTACTTTTATTATTTATGTCGATACTGGGAAAAAGTATGATTAAACAATTTAGTTTAATCATACTTTTTCCCAAGTTGATATGAGAAAGTTGGGATTTTTGCTCGTATACCGAATAATACACCAATTTAAGTAGAACAATTTAAGTTTCAACGCTGCTCAGAAATCTATATCATTATTATCATCATTGTCAGCATTGCCATGATTGTCATCATTGCCATGAGTGTTATCATTGTCATCATTATCATCATTGTAATCTTAAACACAAGTTTAAACACATCGAAAGATTTGGCAACTAAATGGACTGAACTTTTCCGTTTAAAGAACGCAATTGCTCTGCCTCTTGCTATCAACTTAAGATAATAAGACTCAATTTGATAGTCAAATGATGCAACAAGTTTAAGATTTATTTACCATAAAATGTTCAGCTAGTACATTGGTTCAGCCACAGCCAAAGAACAATTATAACTGCCATGCTGAGAAATTTGTGGTCAAATTTTAGGATCATTTCGTCAATCACCAGGAACAGCTTTACTTCGATCAGTATTATCTCGACCCAAAAATATAAGGCAATAATTGTGCAGACATACCTAAGCTAGCACAATTTTGTCTACTGTATTAACGAACATCTCCAAGTATGATCTTAAGATCCTCCATCTAGCCGTTTATATTCCGAAAGTATTCTCAATTCCCAGTCTAGCTCGCCATTGTCTGTTTATAATTGAAATTATTTTTTTCAAAATCCAATTTTCGACTAGATTTACTAGAATATAGTGTGACTAGACACTTTTTTTAACCTAAATGTCTCACCACCAACCAAGTAGTACCAAGATTGGCCCACCTTCAACAATTTCGGAGTCGTCCGGTATATTCATGGTGTTTTTGAAGAATATTTTGCCTATTGTTGAATTTTGAAGTACAACCCAGTCACTCTGGTGACCTTAAGCACCTTTAACGATAGCTATAAAACGATGCCTATAATTGCAGGCCATCAGAATTATCGAAAAATATATTTTATAATTATAAAAAACAGAACCGGAATCTGTTAAAGAATATTAATAAATAGCATATAATATAATAACTACTAATTGATTGATTGATTAGAGTGTACGGCCAAGGACTAACCAGGAACGACGGAATGCCGGACACCACCGTACACCCTTGTTAGATATAACAAAACCGAAGGAGTGGACGAAATTTGTTACTTATGACAGAGTTGACCCGGTTGCAGACTCCTAAGAGATCGATAGTTACTGTTTTTTTTATGGTGTAAGGAAATAAACGGCATATTAGTAATCACAGATTTGAACCGGTTTTCCGGTAGCCATTATTCAACTAACTAATAATTTCTTATCATCAACTAGGCTGTAATAATTTGAATTAGTTTTAATCTGAAATTATAAATGAATTAATTTGTAATATAATAAACTAATAATATCATAATGTAATTTCTGCAAGCCATAGTCAGTAATAAACTGGATTAGTTTTCCCCTGAAAACACAAATTTATTAATTTAAGCCACCATAATATATTAATGTAAGAATACGTCAAAAAAAATATAATAATATAATAATATATGATAATATGTAATAATATAATATAATAACTACGAGTTAAAACAAAATTGATAAATAAATAAAGCATTGATATACAATAATATGGATGTGTTTTCAATCGACAGATCCTATGCAGTTTGGAAAATTCCATCTTTGATTAAATCCTTCTGAATAAAATTATAATTCAAGAAATTATTTTTCATTTGATTGTTATAAAGTAATTACCTTAACCTAAGAGCTAAGCTTGTGTTACACATAACACTAACACAAAACAACATAACATTGTTACTACAATATGTGGGCCTACTATGTATTTCAAATAATTTATTGCAGAATACTGGCAGCGCCGTGTTGTAACTTGTAACTGTTCAGACACTAAATTTTTTTTTCTATTTTATTTAATTCATTTTTATTGATTTTAGTTTAAAAAAAATACAAAGAAATTATAAAGCAATTTATCTAGCTCTTTTGTTGGCAAATCCATCAATTATATCATAGTAATCAATTGTACAGTCTGCATTTTTAATTTATAGTATTGCTAATCCAGAACGTCTTTCCAGTGACCGTAGATAATTTTAAATTAATTTTAGTTTTAAAAACGATCGTTCACAATAAGCAACGGTAATGAGATTATTTGGATATTATTTTCTAAATTCTTTTCTAAAATGAATTTTTAATTTAAAATCCTTGTACCTCCCGTCCCAAACACCGCAGCTTTAACCACTGCGCCAATTGTTCGGTATCGCTTTCTTGACGCAGCAAAAATCTTATATAAATTATTTAATGTAGTGAAATAATTCTGACTTTTAATAGTGTTTTTAACACTATATCCTATCACTAAATTGATGTTGTTTCCACTACATCGCGTCAACCATGCTTTGTTGTTGATTTCTCAAATCAACAACATTTGTTACTCCTTAATATTTTCCTTTCATAATGCTTGCGTTGTCATACGACTAACCACGACAATCATCAATGTTGATTCCTAATAATTTTAATTCCTCAATCATGACATTTGCTAAATCTTCTCCAGTTGCGGCCATTATATTTACAATGCTTAAGAAACTTTCTTGAACACTTGACTTTCGGTTCATTATTTTAAGATACCGAATATTGATAGACAACTGGTCTTTTTTGCGAAAATCCGGTGTAGAGTCTATCATTACGGACAAGTACTTTGATATTACTTACTATTACATGTACAACTTTAGAAGCTAGATGTAAGGAAATTGTGTTTTGAATTTTCGGGGAAAAATATGATGTAACTCTTTTTTCCATTTCGGTTATTGATTTTAAATGCATTTTCAGTTCTGAAAAAAAAAATCAGTAAGTAATTCAATTACTCCCAAAAAATTACCAAAATTCGGTTCGGAGTTTTTCATTGTTGCTTCTAAAAGCTAAATTTTGTTCACTTAAAAAGCAATGCGGCTCTTACGTACATTTCAAAATTATTTGCTATCTTCGTTTTTCTTAATTAAAGATATCATCTTCATTGAGTATCTTGTATATCTATATCTATTCCTGTTCTACGTTTAATGCTAAATTCTAGAATTCGCCATTTATACGCTAATTCAAGATGTTCCTTTGAAGATTTATGTTCAGATAACCGTATCCCTGTAGATACACTTGAATTTAAGCTTATCGATGAAAACAAACGTCAACAAAAACAGAAAATGTTTATTGTTGAGTTAAACGCTTTACCCACAGGAAAACGAATACTACTTTTTAATTATTAACTAAAACTGCAATACATTTCATATGGTATAGTAGAAATTCTTTATTTTTATAGTTCAATTTTTAGAGAAATCAAATATTTTTAATTAGTTTTTTTAATTAAATAAATTTTTATTTCAGCTATAACAAAAGAAATATATTGTAGTTTTAGTGAAAAATTAAAAATTAGTTTTCGTTTTCCTGTGGATAAAGCGCTTTAGAATGTAAAAGCCATTTTATTAATTCCTTTTCTCAATTTTTCATATGTCGAAAAAAAAATGTCACTGAAACATCTTCCTTGAGATATTTTTTGTAATAGATACCTTAATGCTTTTTGGTGACCGCTCGACGATAAACATCCGTTGTTTGTGATCGATTTCAACATGCCAAGTTGCAGAGTCTAATATATCATATTTAAACTAGGCAGATAAAGTACTGCTCTCTATTTGCGGATTATTACTAATTTCTGAAATATTATCAGATTAAATATCATCAATATTTTCGCTATTGGATCCCGATTCATCATCTACATTCTCGTTCTGGTTATCAATATTTTGAAGTTGTGGCCTATTGACATTCTCTTCCACATTATTGTTTTCAAGTTGAGATATACTATTTGAATTATATATTTAATTAATTAGTGTTCGAAATTGAAGAACTTTCTCCTCGTTTAAAAAATAAAATTGTATCTAATGATCCAGCAAGGTCACTTCATTCTTCTGCTTTCCAGGCTTGTTTTGTTCTTTTCATTCGCCGCTTTCTTAACACCTTTTCGACATTTCTTATCGAGGTGAAAATGTAACATAAACAGTTTAAACAATAAATTAAAAATTAAAATAAATATATTAGAAAAACAACTGAGACTATATTACCTGACACTCGAAGTATTTCTTCAATAAATCTAACTATATACGTTTTCAAACTATATCTGCGCAACACAGTTAATTTGAAAGGCGAAATTTACAGCTTATAATTAAATATACAAATTGATCGTTAAACCTAAAATTAATATGAAATATCCGCACTAATATTAACGGTAGATACAAAAAATTTAAACTATTAATATTATCGTATTTTATAATTCGTGGAAATTCACTATTTGTTCACAACAACTAAAATAAAACGTATTCTGTTGATAACTTTGAAATTATAGTACTTTTCACTAATAAGACGCTATACAAAAAGACAGAAGAAAACAATTTGAAGGAAAAAAATAATGAATTATTTGATGTGTTTTAAATTAAATCGTAGCTAACTAGATTTGTTTGAAAGTTAAGCGAGAATTCCACAGTGAAACATTTACTGACAGTAAAAATATACGAAAAAAAAGACAAAGAATAAATTTAAATATGGTGACAAAAATTATATATTTTTACTTTTTTTTATAGCTAAATTTTATGGATACATTTTGACAGAATTTTCATAAATTTTTCATTATTACAAGGAGTCCATCTTCTAATTTAATTTTATTGATTTGATTGAGTTAACTTTTTTTTGTCAAAACATTTTTTTCTTACCCTTTATTTTCGTACGGAATTCAATTAATTTATTTTTTTAAAGGTATTTAGTGCATAAAGTTGAAGTAATGTAATACACATTAAAATATTAATTAAATAATTGTTTAATTAAAATTTGTATTCAAAATTACATTTATATATTAATATTTAATATCGAAAATTGACAATAAACAAAATTCCGCGAATTAATAATTTTTTTTTTTTATTTCTTTAAAAAATGAATGTATGTAAATTTTACAAAATATTATGTAAACATTTGTGTAGTCTATAAACAAATTAAATAATTTTGACCTTAAAAATGACGTAGAATTAAATTACTTTAGTGTGCGCATAATTTTTTTACATTCGTATACAAATTTAATGTTGATGTGGTAGTTTACTGCCATAAAAAATACTTCATTCCCTAATAATTATAGCAGTAAACTAACTCAGACGTAATTATCCATAATGGTTATAGCAGTAAACTAACAAAGACACAATTTTTTTTTAATATTAAATTTTACTGACAAATTTGGGTGACCGTTCTCACAACGAATAAATTTATATTTTTATCCTATTTTAAAAATACTGCAGGAAATGTTTTATTGTGAAATCCCCGCTTTAAACAAATTTTGAGTTACTTCATGTAATTAAAAAGCACTCATTCAAACGCATTTCTGCCAATAAATTTTGATTTCCATGCTGTGTCCTTTCAGCTTCAGTAAAAATTTGTTGAATCCACATTTCATGAACTCTGTTTCTGTGTTTACAAAATTTTAGTAACGTTGGTACAAATTACGATAGTCATTGCAGCCCCGCTAATATTTACAACGTATTGGTCATCCTATTTTTAAATTATTACTGTATTCCTATAAAAAACTACTTTATTAATTCGCTTAACACATTCGAAACTAACTTGAATATCCCACCAAACAAATGATACAATTTTTTTCAAGAAAATTTAAAATTCTTTACTAATAAAATAAGTCACAGATACTAATCGATCCTAGTGGAAACCATATATAGGTAATATAACATAAAATAAAATAATCCTTTTTGTAATTTCTTTACTTTTCTTATACAAATAAAAAATTATTACAAATTACAAATGTAAAAACGAAATAAAATTTGATTTTTCTATACGTATGATTTTGTGTCTTTTCTTGTTCATGGCTTGATGTAAAGGTCTATCCAACATTTGTACAGTGTAAAACCAATTCAAAATTGACCGTTAGTTGGTCAGACAAACTTGGTAAGCCCAAGACATGTAGTATTGCATAAAACCCCCACATCAGTTAACAATGTACGCCAACTATGATTATAATTGAAATTCTGATTTAATCAAAAATGAGGTTATGATATTTTAACATCACTTGTCAAAATTGTTAAATTGTTTACGTAACTCTCTTTTAATGATTCCTCCATTCGCGATTCCTCGATTTAACGATCTTCGTTAAGTGATGCCAAACCTCGATTTTCGAACGCAAAACCTCGAATTAACGATATTTTTTTTTCATTTTACATTTTGATTGTTATTTAAAAATGGGTAAATAGATTGAACTATGCCTTCGTTCTTTTTTTGTTATTAAACTCGATTTATGTGTCTTTAATACTTTATTGTTAAGAAACGGTAAATGCGTTAATATGCTGGTTTGCATAGTTAATTTATGAGTCATATTGGTCAACGGTGTTAAATAAAATTGATTCGTAGTGGTTTTTATGACCGTAGAAATGTCATTAAATAACAAATTATATGTAAAGAAAAATTTAAATAATTTGGGTAAGAAAAGACATGTCATAACGTCAAAACAAAAATTAGTAATAATTAAACGAAAAGCAAATAAAGAACGAATATCATTAATTGCTAGCTCACTTGAAATGCCAGTATCGACTATTTCGGCCGTTATAAAGCAATCCAAAGAGATAAAGGAGAGCATTATGTAGTACTAGTAGTACGAATTTATAGTTACATTATTACTAGCAAGCGAAATGAACTGTTAGAAGGGATTTAAAAATTTTGAACTTTTTTAAAACACGCTGAGATTATGGAAATTGCTAAAGCAACAGAAGTTAATGAATGCTTTAACGACCTTAGTCTTAGAAATTGTAGAAAAAAATTCGTAGCTAGTAATGGTTGGGTACCAAAAATTCCAGAAAAGGTTTCACCTATAGATTCAATTAAAACTGGCGAAGCTGCAAGTGCTGCACAAAAATCGACTCCCGAGCTAGAAACCCTAATTAAAGAAGGCGGACCAGGTAAAATAAGAAGGCGGATCAGATAAAACTTGTTTGAACTGGAAAAAATTACAAGACTTACATTGCCTGTGTATTTGAGTTTGATTTGTATTGATTACAAATAAAATTATTTAGTATCGGCGATTAAAAGTTATAATAAACGAATGAATTTTGAAAATAAAGCCTTATTATTTTTGGATAACACTCCTGGACATACGCTATTTCTCCGAGTTTGGTAAATATAAAAATCGTTTTTTTACCAATAAACACGACAAGTATCATTCAACCCATGGACCAAGGGGTAAACATTTGAGTGTTACAAGTTGGTTTTCAACTATAGTTTTAAAAGTTTTTATAGTTAGTTTTGCTGTTATTGTTATAATTTTGAATTACATAACCTTACAATATTCAAAATGTAAAACTTGTGATAAATTGTAGTTTTTTGGTTTTATTATTTTAATTTTTGAATAAATAATATATAGTGAAATTTTATTGAAATATCTGTAAAATTACAATGGTTATAAAGTTTAAATTACTTTAAATAAATTTCGTAGGTTCCCATTACCAGCTTTTTCATATAATATGTTAATAAAAAATCCTCGCTTAACGATAGTACACATTGACATCGTTAAACGATGTTACGTGATATTCAACTTTAGTTGTCAAAATTTTAATTTTTTACATATTCGCTAATACGCTAATTCATAAATTCACAATCGTTTCATTGTTTATACACTCTTATTTATACACAATTTTTTATATCAATTTATATATTTATAAATCAGAAATTTTAAACATGGCAAATTCAGCAGAAGAAACGACAGATCACATAAATATCTTAAAGTCTTCCTTAAGTATAAGTAATACTAATATTATTGTGAAATCGTATTATTCGGCACTGTCTCATTTGGAGATTGTATTTACGATTCTAGGTAGTGACATTATGTCAAAATTCTAAAAACTGTTTTTGCCATTATCTTAAAGAAGGCTTTGAATATTGTGAAAAACTAACTAAAACATTTTAATAGGAATACAGTTATGCAGATTTGTAGAATAATAAGGCTGAACGCTGGAATATTTAAAAACTCAAAAAAAGAAAGCATTACAAATGAAAGGATGACACGACTGCCTTTTAACGCCAGACTAATTTATGTACAATAATTATGTTCTATAAGGAAGTTGCATTCTTCTGAGATCTTTAAATTTATTTATGTCATTCTCAACTGTAATAGGCACTTTATGGAAGAGAAAGCTATACCAATAAAGGCATTTTTTGGTAGCTCTACCATTAAGAATTTAATTGTCGAGGCAATTGTGAAAATTAAATAGTCTAGGCTATTGTGAATTGAAAATTATATATAAATCAAACAATTGCATGTAATATCGTAATTTGATTTATTTATTGAACTTAAAGTTATTCGTTACACTGCAATTATTAAATTGTGTTGCTTATTAACGTTGCTTATTATTAAATTGTGTTGCTTATTATTGTGTTGCTTATTAACGTTAAGCAAGTCGATGTGATGGAGCAGAATTTGATTGTAACGGTATTGAAATACCTTATGTGGATGTACTGCATTCGATTGATGCTTTTGAAGCACTGGGTTTTTAAAGAAATTTTATCTGTAATTAGATTACAATTTTGTCTTTTGTTTGCGTAATTGTCGACATCTTCAAGTTTCAAAAAATTGGCAATTTGTTTATGCGTACTTAAAAATTAATTTCTTCCAATTGGTTGAGATGTGCATTTTCCCTTTTGGTAATTGACAAAGAACGATTATGACCAACAACTGATGGAAGAAGTTTGATGTACTTTGTAATATATTCTGAATACTCCTCCTAACTACCTGTTCCCCTAGAATTTTGAAAATCTGTATGATTTTCCTTTTGAATAGACTCTTGTCTACTCAAAACAAGTTTCCGCTAGAGTGTCCGATTTTCAGGAAAACCATGAAAAATCGGGAAAAATTGATGTAACGCTACTATGTAACTTACATCAAAAATGTTCATTCCTAACTACCTGTTCCCCTAGAATTTTGAAAATCTGTATGATTTTCCTTTAGAATAGACTCTTCTATTCGACGAGTGCACTTGTTTTAGAAAACAAGTCTTGATTACAACTTAAAATAATAGTTTTCGCTTGATTTGTTTTTTTTTTAACTATAAAAAATAATTTATTCGCTAATACGTACTTATAATACGTAGTTTTTACACATACATACAAATGTTTATTTTGTTGTTGCAATTTTTAGGGAATTTGTTGTTGTTTAAGAAATACTTCACATCCGTATAAAATAAAGTATCCGACTTGTGTTACTAATGGATAATAATGTGCTCTGTTGGTGAAAAGCCCTCGGGCTAGCCCACTCGGACATTTACCAACCTCTCACATTGTTACCCATTAATAGCACTAGTTGCGTAATCTACTATAGTAGTTTTATCTATAAATTTGCTATTATATTATTGGAGAAGTTGATGGTAAAATTAAAAAATTTCTGTGTACTTTATATTAAAGCATTTATGGCATGGTCTCTGTGATATGAGGGTGGCACTTTATGTAATTCCTTTTGTAAATTTTAACTATTATTATACTATTATTTTTATTAATATCTTTATTTTAATCGATTTAATTAATTTTAGTTTTTTTAAAAATTTATTTATTTTTTGTTAGGAATTTATTTTCTCTCTGCCGTGACGTGAAAAACACACAAGTGTCGAGTTATGCCTTTGCAAAATATTTTAATATAATGTACAAAGCATACACAAGTAAAATACTAGTAGATACATAACATATATATTTATTTTACCATAATTTGTAAACTATTTTCCATTTACACCTTCACACAATGAATTATTTTAGGTAATAACAACTATACATATTTTACAAGCACAAAATAAATTTTCAGCGTTAATAATTAATAAACTTTGTTACCATAGTGTTTTATATTTTTTTTTTTTGTATACATAAACTATTAAACCTATAAAGTAAAACTAGAAAAGCTACAAAACAAAACAAATTAATTCATTCATGTACATCAGATACAATTTTTTTAATAAATTTTTAAATTTAAATTTAAATTTTAAATTATGTTTTAGCTGCGATAAATACATATGTGAAAATTTTATATTATTTTTACAAGCCTTCGGCTGAAGCTGAGAGGTTGATGCATACTTTATGTGAGTTTGTGTGTGAACTTCTACTATAGTTGCAGAAAGATGTTCAGTTTAAAATGTTGGCACTTTACAATTGTAATAACAAATTTAAGCTGTTATTACTTGGAAGACAAAGATGAGTAACAGTAAATAGTAAAGTAAAATTACATTGACAAAAACTTAAATGAATATCGATGAAAACAAGCTTCGTAAACAATACGGTGACATATTTAAAAAAAACGTTAACTTAACATTTTACTAATCAATTTAAAAATGAAATAAATCGTAATGTTAAAACTCCAATCTTTAAAAAATGTTATCAATATAGGTATCGATAAGATTTATTAAAGTTTGGTTTTTTATCATTCAAAAAGAATAAGTTAATCAACAAATAAATAAAAATCTTATAAATAAAAATTCAAATTTTGGATAAGCAAGATATTTAAAAAAACAGGGTTCACGATTGATCTTGGCCATTACGAATATGTTCAAATGCCATTTAGTTTAAAAAATTCTTTATATACATTACAACGTGTGATGGATAATGTATTAAGGGACTCACAAGAAAAACTTGTTTATTTCACATGGTAGTATTTTCCAAATCTCTCCAGGAACACATTTTAAGATAAAGTCAAGTAATTGCCAAATTAAGAGAACTATATAATCTTGATAAGTCAGAATTTTTACAGAGCTGGTTGCTTTTCTGGGATATTATACCACAGGAGCAAAAATCCCTAAAAATCAAAGCATTCAAAAACTTTTCTATACCTAAAACGGAAAAACAAAAAAAAAATCTTTTCTTTGATTGCTTGGTTATTACCGAAAATTCATCAACAATTTTGTAATTCTCAAAAAACCTAAACGGAATGTCTCCGACAAAATAAGGGAATGCAAGTAAATAATGAATACACATCAAATGTTTCAACACATGCAAACAATTGCTCTGTGATGAATCAATACTTATGTACTCGGATAAAAATTATGACTCCCTTTATAAGAATATCAAAACAATTATTCCCAAAGCCAGGTTTAAAACAAAACTTATGAATGGCAATAAAAGTTAAAATTAATGTGGAAGATTCTGAAATGTATAAAGATCTCTCGAAAATATTAAATGAAGACAAACATGCTTGGCACATTTACGATAATAAACAAACTAAGCCTATACTATTAATGGCCAAACATTTACATCGTACATGTAAACCAGAAAATAATAATTGATGATTTAAGAGCAAAACGGCTTTAATGCAATACTGAAGCATCAATTAAAATTAAATTACGTAATAAAGAAGCGATATGTAAAGAAATACACTAATAGCGCAGAAGCTGTCTGGAAAATATATAAAGTTTCCTAAGACAGATACGGAAATTGAAGCCACCAAAGCCACAAACAAAATTCATTTTATAATTGAATCATTTTAAGCTAGCCCAACTGTCACAGATTCTTTACAGAATATGAATTTCCAGACATTATCTGGGTGATTGATGGCAAACACATTGACATAACTGGAGTGAAAAGAGCAATTGAACATGTATATGTCAATCGAAAAGGGTATCATTTGATAAACACCCAATTAGTGAGTCTATCCATATTCCATACTTAACTTAATATCTTCATATTTATAATTTAATTAAGTCTTTAATCTGCAGATACATGATAACAACTTAAAAATCATCAAGTGTAACGCAAGATAGTGTGAGTAAATTATTGGCGTTATGAATTATATAAGATGAGTGGGCTCTTCTTTTTTTTAATTAGAGCTCAGTGTGTTTTATTGATGGGACACGTACATAAATAATATTATTGTAAAAATAGAGTATAAAAGAAAACAATTAATGCCCTATTAAGATTTCAACTTCATTTGTCACTCACAGTGACGCTCGTTCTCACGTGAGTCGAAATTTGGTATTATGATTTTCGCTTTAATTTTAGTTAGTGACGTATGCGTTTTTTTTTTTTTATTTTGATCTGGAAAAGCCAATTTGAGTTGGTATGTCAATTTTTTTGTTTCTGTTGATATATTTTCAACTCTGATAAAACAAACAAAATAATAAATATTTGTTGTAAAAAAAAAATCTTCAAGTCTCCTACAAATTGACGGTGACAATAAGTGATATAAATATCAATCACTGCTAAAATCATAGTACCAAAATTCGAATTCAGTGACGTAGTGTCACCCGGTGACGCGTAAGTAAAAATCATAATAGGGGCATAAATGTTTATTGTAGCTCTATACTCAAGACATATATATCTGAACATGCAGATGTTTTTGCATTTTTCCAATTGAGGTACGAGTGAGGTGAAAGACGGAATAGCTTTAAGGTAATAATTTATCTCAATACTTTTTTGTTAATCTTATAATAACTCGTTTCATAGGTCATAGCGGATATCCATCGTGGCCATTCCTTTTAAACCACATAAGTACCAGGAACGCGTGCAGACCAAAGTTACAACAAATTGCCATTACAACAAAAAACTATTACTTTATTTAAAGGTTTGATTTAATTTAGTTGATATATTTCAGTTGTACTTTGGGAGAATGTAAATAGGGCTTGTTTAAATCGATAATACTCTGGCTGACGTAGATGGCTGTGGCAAATTTCACACTAGGAGAGCTGAATACATTTTTTTTAAATATTTACAAAATAAATGTATTTTATTTACTGTTAAATTAAATGCGCCTTTAAGCTCGGAGTGGCCATCTAGCTCTTCTACATCACAAATATTTATTATACGCCAATCCGAGGTCTGTTATTTCAATTGCCTCGTTTACTAACCTGTCGCCGCCAATCTCTTCATGGGTTAGAGGTGTCACTCAACTACGGTTTCGATGATTATGTTTGGTTTTAAATTTTTCCTTTATTTATATTTTAATACGTTTTAAATATAAAAATGGATTAAAAATATTTACGTTTTTATTTATAAAAGTCTCATAACATATTTGAAGCCATTGCTCCTAGTCTTAATTAATGAACCAATCACATTTACTGCATCGCCAATTGCATTCTATGTGGCTATTGTCTGTGGCACTTAGGGCTGTGTCATGTTTTCCTATTGGATAATGTAACAAATCTATTAAAGTATGTACTCATTAAATAGTTATGTTATCACGTTTCCTGCACAAATTAGTAGTTTTCTTCTACTAAATCAATTAGCGCATCCTTTTGATGATAGCCAAGTCCAATATTTTTCATGTACATTATGATGGTCATTTTTAAATGTGGCTACAGAACATTTATATAATATTCAAATATTTCATTTATTAATTTAAATTAAATAGCAAATAAATAAATACTGTTTGTAAATAAATGTATTTAATTATTTTATCGGTCCTCAATATGTAATGCTAATTAGCTATTTATGATATAATTGTTAAAAGTGAACTTTTATAGTTTGGAAGACGACACGATGTGTCGTCTTCCAAACTATGTCGATGTCCCACCCCTTCGAACAAAATAAAAGCTTTTAAACTTTTAACGCGTATTTTTCTACAAACACTGTTAAAAGCCAAATTAGAAGTGTGAAAATAGTAGAAATTAATAAAGTTTGCACTTTGTTTAATAATTAGTTTCGATATAGCAAGCATTTCTTGAGCCACTATACGCAATACAATATCGCCTTCAACAAATTTTTGGAATGGGGAGAAAGCAAAAAAGTTTCTGGAAAATATAATGAAAATATTTACAGGACATTATATTCAAAACAAATCCCTTTTAACGCGCGTGTTAAAAGTAAACCATTTTTAACACGGCGCGTTAAAAGTAAAACAAATGGTATACTGGTCCCTTTTAAACAACATTTTTAGCTCATGTAAGCAAATGGCAAAAGCCTTCTTTTTTAGGGTTTGTAGAAAAAATATTGCCCACCGAGATTTTGTGATTTAACATCTTTAGACTTTTTCTTTGGAGCCACGTGAAAGATAAGGTCTATGCCAATGCTCCACAATCCATTCAAGACCAAATATGAAATTCGTGAAGTTATCGAAGACTTACAGCTGCAAATGTGCGAATTGGTCATGGAAAATTTAATGAAAACGATATGGTGCTGCAAGCGTAGCTGTGGTGGCCATTTGGCTGATATTGTTTTCAAATGTTAATGACATACCTTCCTCTTTGCAATAAAATAAACAGTCATTGATTTCTCTTAAAAAATAATCGTTTTTTTTTAATATCAAAATGAAACATCATATTGGAAAACCCTATACTAACAAACTTAGTTTGTTATAGCTAAAGTTATATTTGTAACAAACATTTTCTTCTAGCAAACTAGACTAATTGTCCGTTGGGAATTTGTTACACCGGGATTTTAGTATTTCAATATTAATTGATAACTATATCCACCTTCAAAAGTCATAAAAATATAGTGGCTCTATTATTTTGAACATTTTATATTGTTTCTTTTGGTAAAACCAAGTCAAATCAAAAAAAATTAGTATTATGTAATTGATTGATGAGACTGAGACCAAGCGCTTGTGAACTGTTCCAATTAACGACGGTCCTATTCCCACAGAGTTTTTACATTTAACAAACGGTAATATAGGAGAGATTTTCATATATTTATATAAATATATTTCCCTGCATTATAAAAACGACTCGGTTTCAGACACCTCATGATCATTAAGGTACAATTCTGTTCTATTTTTGTGGTGTAGGGAAACGAAAGGTATGTCAGTAATAACAGAATTGGTCCGGTTTAGTGGTAGCCAATATTTAAACTACTATTAGCATCACACAATCACAATTTTATTGAACTGCTCTGCAATCTGTTTTTTGTATTCTGTCATCTCTTACAAGTAACTCTAGTGTGCCACCATTCAACCGTAAACTCAAAAAAATTCCGTTCAAAAAAATTCCGTGAAAACAAAATCTATTAATGGGCTAATTTTTCCAAGCCGTAAACTAATAAATTATATTAATTTTTACCTGAAAATTATAAATAATTAATACATAATATAATAACATAATAATATAATTTCAAGCCGTATGCTGTAATAAATTGGATTAGTTTTTGCCTGAAATTTACAATTAATTAATTTATTACACCATTTAAAATATGAAAACTATAATTTAAATAACCGTTAAATATACGGTTTCACGACAAATATGTCATGTAATTGCCGGAAATCTTATTTATATACACTTTATTTGACACAAAAGTTTAATATTAATATAAATTAGATTTTAAAAAAGTTGATTGAACATTACAAATCAATTGAGTTAACCGTTTTATGACCAATATGTCCCAAAAAAATGAGTATTATGTAATTGTAGAAAAATAAGAAACAAAAGATTTGAAAAATTTTAACAGAAAAATACAAAATTATGAATGAATACGGGCGTCGTTTGCTTATGATTTAATTAAATTTCATCTAAATTGTTCTAAAGGAACCAAAATTAAATTCTTGGTGATTTTTGCTTCGGTTATAATTTAACCTCATTTTGTGTTTATATATTTTTTATTGATTTTTATGGATATTTTATAGAAGGATAAGATACACAAAATATTGATTATTTTTTATTTGTAGGTGTAGGAACAATCGCCAATAATTTTAACCTTGAGTTGGTTTTAACAATAAGAAGCTTGGTGGTTTTTACTTCACGTGAAAATTTTATTGTATTGATTTCACTTGTTGTGTTGACACTCGGAGACAAAATTTCGTAATGTAATAACAATAAAAAAATACATAATCATAAAAATAAAACGGGTTCTAATGCTATTTTTTGTTAAAGCTACGACAATTCAATTGGTATAGTAAATATAAATTTGTTGTAGCCGCCAACAATATAGATTGTAGCACTTGCATAAAAAGGTATAAGATATTTAGTTAATACATATTTTTACATGATGACATTTAGGCGCAGAATACAATTTTAAATAAATAGTAATGTTACTACTTTGTTAGGGAAGGTAAACCTTTACTCGGGCCTGTCTCGAGATTATATAGGAAAATTAGGAAGGTAAGGAATTATTACTGCGATTCTGTCGATGATACACTGATGATTGTATCATTTGGAGATTTTGGGTTGTCATCGTTATCGGGTTCATTTTTCTCGTTCCAACATTATTTCTCCACTAGATTTCGTCTTGTAAGCCATTTAAATAGCCAAATAAAAGCATGTCAACATGGAAGATTTGTTACTGTTGAATACAGTTGGGTTGGATTTAATTGTCGTTCACAAAATTAGTAACTTCGATAAGTATTTTATATAACTTTGTTTTACACAATGGGTATTTTAAATATTTAATGATATTACTGCGCACCAGCGTAATAGTGACTGCAACAATTATTTTACATCACGGTTGAAAGAAGATGCATATAATTTGTAAAGTCATGTTTTGATATATGTATTTATTAATACAAAAACCAACAAAATGCAAGGAGGCAAAATGGAGGTTGGAATAAAATGGAGTTTTCGTAAATAAAATAAGTTATACTACCTAATCAGTTAATTAAATTGGTATGCTGTATTATATGATATATCTTAAAACATATCAAGTCACTAAAAATTATATTGTCCCCCTTTTAATGATACGAGTAGAAAATTTATAATACGTTTAATTAAATTTCAAGAGATTTCATTATTCCACAACCACCAAAATTATTATTATAATAAAATCATATTATATTGCATTAAAATAATATTCATATGCATATAAATATATAATAATAAAATTTAATTCGATTATATTCAAATATCAATCCAATCAATCATAATGACATAAACAAAAATATGTACATATTACATACCTAAATACCCAAAAATTAAAAATATATGATTCAAACAAAATCAAATGAAATCCATTTCTTTTTTTTTACATACATACATACCTATACGATATTTCAATTTACCATAATATATCATGAAATATGTATCAGTTGATTTTTGGTTACAAGTCAAATTTATAATTTGCTTTTATGCTTGTTTATATGTAGGTAGTCGTATGTATGTATCTCAATCATTTGTCATGACAATATGATATTATAATCAGCTCATTTTTATTATATATTTAAAAAAAATCGTAATGCAGAGAAATCCGTTTTGCAGATTAATTTCAAAATATTTCATTTTTGTTACTAATTTCAAAATATTTCAACGTTCGATTGAGAAATGAGTTTTTCTATAATTTTGTAAATATATTTTTCATGATTCTTTCGAATTTTGAGTATTAGAATTAGTACAGAATTTGGATTCGAATGTATTTCGTTACTGAACACCATACTGAAATAATATTTTTCATCATCTTTATATCGATCGACGATAACCATGAACATACATAACTAATCTATCGAAATCGTTACTTACCTAAGACTTACCCACACCCGATTACTGATGATACAAAAGTGGTACCAAAAGATAAGTATCCAAAAAACTTCATCGTAAAGATAAGTGACAGGTCTTTGAAATTAAAAAATGTTAAAAACTCTAGAAAATAAAGACTAATACTATGCCAAAACTTACAGTTTCTATGTTTAAATAAAACTTTATTTGCAATTTACCTAATTTGTCCTTCACAATTAAAAGCTCAATAAAATCTTAATTTAAAAAGTAACAATCAATACTAAATTATACCGAAGACCAAAGACTAATTGGTTTAAAATAAGTGTATAATTCTTATTAAATGTAACAAACCAAATACATAGATGGTATTAAAGATAAAAAAAACAAACAATTATGAATGTCAAAAAGTAAGTCAGAAAAATGTGTTAAACTATCATAAAAGGGGTGTAGGTAAAAAAAAAGAATGACATGGAATACGTGTTTGCAACTGTTACAGCTTTGTCAAAAGTTGAGCAACTTCTGTATCATGTTTTGATGTTTTAATAAATGTTCAATGCCTACCGCTTAAATACTTACTTTTACAAATATTTTGTGTACACATTTTATTCTAACTCTGTTTTATTTTTCTATGGGCTTTAATTAATTTTCTCAAACTAAGTCATTATTTAAATGTTTTTGTATTAAGTTATAGGTTAAGTGAATAAGGCCAAAGTAACATTTTTAGACTTTATAGTTGAATCCACTTTTCATATACTTTTCAACAAGTGAGGCAGGACTATTTTGAAGAAGTTTTATAAATGACAAATAGACTCGAAAAAAGACGAGTATATCTCTTCAACAGACAAGATTACACTGGTTCCTTCGCTCTTAAATTTTTTAAATATTCGAAGGAGCACAATTCAAGTGATACCACTTGTAACGTTTTTAATTGATTGGATCCTGTTTACACTAAAAAATACCACACACTAATAAAATTTAAATAACATTGTTACAGACATATCAGAAAACATTTGGGTTGTATCCTCCTTTTCAGTTTTCAATGTATTTTGTTAATCAAATTAAAATCCTTATAACACAAATAGAGTCGTGTTTATAAAAAAAGGAGCAAAAGGTAAATAAATTAAATATTTTATTGTTTTGTTAAAACACTTGAATATTTTATTTCTTGTAATATGAAAAGATAAACAATTATTTTAATGAGTTTTATTCAAATTATGTTAACTACTTAGCTGGTGTTTCACGAATAATAATTTTGTACTTTTACCATTTTGTGATCTTGAAATTTTAATTTTTCTCCTCCTGTTTTGTATAAAGATGATTTACAATAAAAAAACGAAAGAAAATAAAATCCATGTATAAGGGGTGCAAAACAAACACCAAAAATTATTGTTAAACATAAAAAACAGTATGAACAACAACAAAATGGTTTTATGTTTTTATGAGTAAACAACAAAGTAGCAGCAGCGTGGTACATTATTTCACTTCAGAGGATGGATTTTTTTTTTAAGGGTAGCTGTGGGTTATACTTATAATTTATATAGAGAAATTAAGTTAGGAGGTTATTTGCTATTTTTTGTTGTTGTTTTTTTACTGTGGTTAATTTATTTAATTCTAAATGGATTACAAAGTTTATTTAGTGGTTTTCATAAAATTTATTGTTCAAGATAATTAAATTAACTTTATTTTTAGTATTCCATATTAAAATTTGTTGTTGTTCTCGTTTGAGATTTTCAAAACCAAATAATTGATCGAATGAACCTATACATGTTTCTGTTTCATAATACTCGTATTACATAAAGCATATGGGTGAAAAAGAATATTTTAATTAAAAATTTTGGTTTATATAAATTTAAAAATAGATACAAGTAATACTTTTTGTAATGTATTTATTGTATACACAACCAGGGCCGGTTCAAGCCAATTTAGCACCCTGTGCAATTTTAACTTTCTGCGCCACTATTTTTTTTAAATTCTACGTTACACATAAATAACGTTAAGTTATTGTCTAACGAATGGATTAAAATATAAAATTTAATGATCCAAGTGCGGTAATATTTGCAGTATTTCACTAAAAAGTGATTTAGATATTAAGGCTACTATTTAGATAAACTAGAAAAGTGTTGTTCATAATCTTTGATTATAAGTTAAGTTTAAGTTAATCTCAATAATTAGGGGATTATTTCCGAAATTTGTAGAGATTTGTATCAAGAAGGTAACACTTGAGCTCAATATGTTGGTTCTAATTTATTGTTTTGGGAGTCATTCTAAAATCAGATTATGAGGAGCAGGGCTTAGAGTTACTGTTCGAATTATATATAAAATAAACTCCCATCATTCAATCAATTTCCTAGGCTTGTATCAAAAAAGAATTAATTCATCTTTTAGCCCACTAAACACAATTATTGAAATAACGTAAAAAACGATTATTTTCTGTTATCATTGATACCATGCCTAAAGCTAATACTTTAGAAGAATAGTTGTATTGAATAAAGAATAGTTGCCATTAGTTACTAAATTAGTACAACTGATCTCAATAAAACAAACCTAGCAAAATAATTTTTTTAAGATTCTATCTGGATAACTGCAACATTTGTATGGCAGCTAGAATCTACAAGAAGTTTGATATTGCTAGCTCTAGTCGTTCATTAAAACCAATTTGAATAGTTGCAGTATAGTTAAAAATTTGAAATAATTGAATTGTTTAATACAGTCGAGGTACTCTATAATTGTTTCCATTGAATTTGTAACTGTGCGTTTATTAGATATTTATAACTATTCAATTAAAAATCTACAGTTACAAAAAAAAATTAAAAGAAAGTTAATTAATAAAGAATATCAACACCTACTGATTTAAGTTTAACAGATACAATTGGTCAAATGTAGGATAGTAGGGTGGTTTAAAAAACACAAAAAATTTCGTATATTAAGCAGGTAATTAATATTTAATAATAGTGATAATCAATATTATGTGAATCTCAACAAAAATGGCGACAAGCGAATAATGTGATAATTTGGCTCTCGTTAAAAAATAAATTACATTTAAATTAATTACTTTCCTAACTGCATTTATTTTTTCTTGCATTCCCAGATTTTGTTATGTAATATTTGGCAATTGAATACAATATAGTAAAGGCTTTAAATAGGTGAATAATGAAAAAAAAATTGTAATAAAACGATAATGGCCGCAGGCATAACTATACATAAAGAAATTTTACGAAGTACACCGAAAATATTAACAAGAAGTTTGAAAATGTAAAAAAAATGAAAACAAATTAACTTGGGTAGTGGAAAATCAATTGGCAATTTAAAAACTGAAATTAAATATGTATTGAAACAAATGGCTGAAATAATAGAGGACTACGCTAAACAAATTGAATATTCAAAGTTTAGAATTGTACATTTGGAACAGCAATATCTAGCTAATCATGTCACTAGAACGGGAATTCTGTATCAATCACACCATAAAGCAGGTGACGTTTTCAAATATTTCGCTACCGCTTTAAATTATGCTGAAGGATTATCAGCAAAAGACACGGTTTTCTGAAAAAAATTTACAGCTTTCAAAGACAAAACTTTTATTCCTACTGTGATAAATTGTTTGTCTCAAACGTATAAATTATCTTGTATGCCAAAATATTTTTAAACTAAAAATTAATTTTT
This sequence comes from Tipula confusa, assembly GCA_963556175.1. Classification (NCBI taxonomy): domain Eukaryota; kingdom Metazoa; phylum Arthropoda; class Insecta; order Diptera; family Tipulidae; genus Tipula; species Tipula confusa. The sequence continues at coordinate 128,844,699 of OY744476.1, read as the reverse complement.
GAATCATTATAATTCCGCAACAAGAATATACTGTAATGCTGTCACAAAACAAAATAGTTATATTATACAACAAGCGTTAGAACAACAAAAATTACAAAAATGTATAATTAGAGTGTTTGTTAGGTATGGTCAAGTCTTCATCACAACAAATTCGGATGAAATATTAGAATTAAATTCAACTACTCAGCTGTTTAAAATTATTAATAAATTCAATTCAGTGGATTCAATTCAATTTCAATTATTAATAAATTCAATTACCAAGGGTAATGTTTAAAGATAATCTTAATGAAATAAATTTGGTATTAAAAACTCAACACAAGAGACTATCATCAATACGAGAATCACCTAAGGTGAAAGATAGGGTTGAGGATGTGTCAGGAATTTTCCTTCTTAGTTTTCCTTATTAAACGATGCAATTACGCTCACATAGAAAGGAAGATGCAAATTTCGTAAACGTTAATAATAATTCTTTGACGTAGAGTAGTTATGTTATGCTAATTTTATTGTATCAATTGAAGTTTCTGGGAGCATCTGATGATGTATCATCGTTCTGATGGATATGTATAATTTTCATTCCGGTTGTAATTCTTCTAACGAAACGTCAAGCACTAATGGTATTAATTTCAATTTTTCTAATATGATTTTGAAATTTTCAATAAAAAACCGGGCCTTAAACTGACCAAGTGAATTTATTATTAGAAGATGTTGAAATAGATGTCATATGCTTAATGGAGAGTAAACTGAATATAGTAATGTTTCCGATAAGTCGGTCTTCATAAACGGTTTTCGAACATATAGAAATGATCGCATTCATAAAAATGGTGGTGGAATCTGTACATATATCAAGAACTATATATCTGTCCGATACACTATCGAAATAATCGACACCTGTCTTTTAAGCTGACTGTATTACAATTGTTTTTCTGCAAAAATATAATATTACTTTGTGTAGTGTATAGGCCACCCGATGCAACGAACATTAAAGAGTTGCATACAATTCTCTTAATACAAATGGCATCTTATCAGGATATAATAGAGTTAAATTTTGATATTCTGAAGAAAAGTCACTTAGAAATATTGCAAAATGCAATAAATTTATTGATAATATCTATACGAAATTTGCACCAATTACGAATCGCAGAATTGATAGTCAAAAACCAATATTATTATTATTTTCTTTAATCAGAAATCATATACTGTATATTTTTAATAACATTATCACATATTTGGTGTTTCTTTAGGAAGTAATCTAAAATAATAGCGTTCAGTAAAATATCAAATCCTAAAGAAATGTCAGATTTTCGAGGTTTATCAAAGGTTTTTGAAAACATACTTCAAAACTAAATTTACGTTTATATACATAAAAATTACGAGTATTAAAATTATTCAAGCCTTCTTTGATGTTTATTGTTTGTACATAATATAGGTTGATGTAATAAAAATGAAAGAGAAAACAACAATCATCCGCAAGAGCATATCTATTTCTATATCGTGCATAAAAATAACCTACTAAATGAATTCCAATCGTGCTACCATTCAAATCATAGTGCAAGTGGCACTGTCTTGAAAATTACTAATTAAAGTCGAAAATAGCGTAATTCCTTTTTCAGATGTTGTTAAAACTTTAGGAATTCTTGTAGACCAGAATCTCTCGTGGAGCAATCAAATTGAAAATACGCGTAGATAAATAAATTGTTTGTTGCGACAGTTACAGATTAGTACAAGTTTTGCTGAGAGTAATTTTATGCTTAAATTGTTTAAGTCCGTTATACTACCTTTTATTTTATGTTTGGATCTAATGTAATATAAGCATGAGTAAAAATTATTTCCACAAGTAACAAATTTTTTCATTAAAAATTATTGATCATTATCAGTACGCGTGGCTAAAATGAACAAAAAATGTAAAATTGAAAAACCAGAATCAAGACAAATTTGGTTTTAGCGCTACATGAATTTTCATATTAAAATAAAATAAATAAACAATTTAAAATAGATTCGTGTATTTGTCCATGATGATTAATAATTAGTGCTAATAGCAAATTTGTAACAACGATGACTGGCTAGTCAGCTTTTCGACGGAAGAAGAAGCAACTATTGTAATAGGCCAAGTAAAGCAAATTCATTCAAACGCCGGCTTTCAAATAACAAAATGGTGGAGTAATTCACGGCATGCAATTTCTATACCGCCGTGCTATCATAGCGGTTTACGTTCAGGCAAATTCCAATTACATTTGTTTGTAGACGTAGGAGAGCGCCCATACGCAGCCGTAGCTTATATCAGATCGGAGCAACACAGTGGTGTGGAGGTATCACTTATAACATCAAAGTCACGTGTGGTGCCAAACAAACCATTAATTACAATCCCTCGTTTCGAATTGCTAGTTGTAGTTCTGGGAACGCGTTTGGCCGAAACAATCAAGAACGGACATAAAATTATGTTTGAATCGAGATTGTTCTGGTCAGACTCAAAGACAGTTTTAATGTGGCTCAAGTCTGATGTCCGACAATATAAACAATTCGTGGCGCTCAAAATAACCGAGTGTTTGGAAAAATTAACCGAAAAAGAAAGGCATTGGATATCAACATATCAGAACATTGCTGACGAAGCTACGAAGTTTAGAGACAAAATTAATCTCTCCGCTAATTCAACATGGTTTAAAGGCCGTCAATTTTTGTATGAGGAACAAAGTAAATGGTAACGCTGAAAAGGAATTTGTAACGAAGGAACTGCGCATCAATATACACTATAACCGAAGCACAGTGCCAACATTAATGGTTGTTTACGTAACAACAACAAAATGCTGGGTAGATAAAATGAGTAAACTGTTTAATTATTCGTCATATTTAGATGAAAAAGGTGTAATGCGAGTTCGAGGGCGCGTAGGCAATGCTTTTGGTATTCCCATGAATGTAAAACGCCCAATTATACTACCTCGCGATGATCAAACAACGGAATTAATTATCCAGTGGTATCACATTAAATACAATCATCAAAATGATGAGACAACAATAAACGAAATTGGAAATTATACTGTATCCAACATCTGCAACCGGCGGTTAAAAGAGTAATAAAACAAGGCCAGGTGTGTAAAAATGAAAAAAACTATATCTAGACCACCCGAGATGGGACCACTACTCCCGGCACGGCTGGCAATGTATTGTAGACCATTCAGTTATGTGGGAATATACTATTTCGGTTTAATAATGGTAACCGTCACACGCCATAAAGAAACACGCTGGGGAGTCTTATTTACGTGCTTGACTACCAGAGAAATATATTATGTAGAAAAAGCAACCAGCTTAACAACAGATAGCTTTATACAAAGTTTAATTCGGTTTAGAGGACGTAGAGGAAGCCCAATTCAAGGATTTACAGACAACGGCATGAATTTTAAGTGTGCCGAAAAACAACTAAAAAAGAAGCTTTCGACTTTAAAGTATGAAGTATACACGAACGTATGTCAGAATTAACGTGGAGCTGTATCCCATCAGCATCACCTCACTTCGGAAAAGCATGGGAAAGATTGGTGCGAAGTGTGAAATGTTATTTGTTTAAAGCAATGCAAAATCAGCGGTTAAATGACGAGATACTGTAAACAGCAGTGGCAGAAGTCGATAATATGAGTAACTCGAGACCATTATTCTATTTTCCAGTGGCGGCTGATGGAGAAGCGGTAACACCAAATCATTTCTTACACGATTCGTCTGATGGCTCAAAACCGTATGCAACGATTATATGCACTACCTGACAAAACGAACGAAGTGGTTTGGCCCAGGAAAGGAAGTAAAAGTTATGATGGTGTGGTGATTGTCGTTTCCGGAAGAAATAACATAGGACAATAACCAAAGGATGTCATTATCAAGGTAAATAGATCAAAAGATGGGAATGTACGCTCAGCTTTAGTAAGAACGAAGTCAGGAACGTACACGCGACCGGTTGCAAAGTCAGCGATACTGGACATAGAAGAAGGCAAAAGCTGAAATATGACATCTGAGTACTGGAGCGGAGTGTTAAAAATTATTGATCATTATCATAATTTAACTATGCATGGTTAAAATGAACAAAAAACAAAAAAACGTAAAATTGAAAAACCAGAATCAAGACAAATTTAGTTTTAGTGCTACGATAATTTTCATATTAAAATAAAATAAAATAAATTTAAAAAAGATTCGTGTATATGACGATTAATAATTAGTGCTAATAAAATAGTGCTTATCCCACCTTCCTTCACATTAAGTTATTAGTCGTGTTAGCTTAAGTTAAAGCACCAAATAATACGTAGGCTGTCGAAACAGTAAAACGATTTAAAGCAAAACGAAAAATAGCTCTAGCAATGGTAAAACAGTTTCTTATTTATGTTTTATGGATATAAATACTCACAAAAACCGAAGTTTTTCAGTAGCTTTGCGACAAGTAGATTACTAAACTTTATAAATTATATAACTGACAAATACAACAACTTGGTTAATTTTAATAATGAAGAAATCTCTCTTTGACTACGATACAAACTTTTCTTTTAAGAAAGAACTGGAGTTTTGTAATTATATGTAGTAATTTAGTTAGACCTTCCGCACCTATATATTTAACAATTTGGCGTCCTTGGTTGCGTGACCTAAATAATTTGAATACGAACAATTGGATATCTTTAAATGTCTCTTTTTCTTTAAGAAGCTTAGCAAGAGGTGCTTTATAAACTGTTTAACACTAAGAGTCTAACATAAATCGTCATACAATAATGAGTCAAACTTTGTTTTGTTGACCAGCGCGATCGTTATCATGCAGCACAATATTACCAATTCTGAATGTTTAAAACTACTATGCTCATAAGAGCCTTTAAACTTAAACTAGTTCACCTTTTGTCAGCAGCGGATTTTTTTAAGAAAACAAGCCGAACTTACCGCAAATACTATTTATTTGGTCTAAAACCAGACATGTTTAGCCGATTAAAATTACAATACTTTCACTTTAATAAATTGCAGTAGAATGAAATTTTTTTATTTTTTTGACATACAATAGTTGACATTTGGAAAATTTGTATATATATATATATATATTTAACGCCATATTTTAGAAAACACGATTTGTTCGTTCTTTACCTTGTTTTAGGGCCTTAATTTTATAGATAGTTTTCCTTTATTTTGATTTTATTATTTCTTGTTGTTGTGGGTCATGAACTGTGTAATCTAACCAATTGTCGTGCCACCTACGACAATTATTTGTATAAATTTGGTACAACGTTCAAGCGGACATGCTCGTGTTTCGTGGTATATGTTTACGATGAATAAAAGTGCTAAAATAACAAAACCTAAGATACAAACAATTTAAGTTGATGTTAGAAACACACCATTATACTGAGATACGAAAATCCCTGGACAATAATTGTATTTCTGATGTGTGTCGTTAACTAATTAGAAAAAGGATTTTGAGACTCAATAGCAATTCGCGCAAATCATCAGTATTAATTAAATTCTAATACTGAGAATATTTTACAAATACGTTCAGACGTAAAATTTATCATAAATACTAAAGATGTAAAGAAGGTAAACAAATAAACTAATTAATCATAATGTTAAGAAACTTATTCTGAATACGGTGTGCTTGTATATATGAACGTATATTATGCATATGATTTAAATCATCTAAAAAGTAATTAACGACTGAAGATGTAAAATTATTTTTGTTATTTGTATTTACATTGATTAAAAATAATTTTATTTCAAAAATAATAATTTAAGATAATCACTTATTTATTTATTAATGATTTATTAATGAGTACTTTTAAAGTACGACTAACTACATCTTGTTAAATTTGAGTATTTGTTCGATTTGTATTGTACTTATATGAAACCTATTGTTACGAATTTTGCAATATATCTTAGATTCGGTTTTGATTTGGCGATAAAAATGTATAGTAATTCGTCTTTACGAGCCATTACTGAACCAAACCGTATATCACCAATCCGGTACCATTGGATTTGACTCTTCTCTTGATTTTCATCGGTGATATTTTATAACCTTCTATTCTTTAACATTGCTTTGTGATACGGTGGATTGTCTTAGTAAAATATCATTTTTATTCTTCATTGGTGGTTGTTTTCAGCGATTTTATTATTTAAACGAGCCAACAATACCTTGTAATACTCGCTATTGATTTTTTCCATTTTAAATGTAGCATTGAATATTATGCCGCGTGCATTTTAATATAGAGTCCATAACCGTGCAGGCAGACTTTTGCGCCTTCGGGCAACTTTCACCAGCTGCTCTACACTCAGCTGATAGCAGATTCATCCGGTGGGAAATGGTGAATCTATTGTCACATACCAATGTAAAAAATCTTTTTTAATTTCGAACAGCGCTTAAAATCATAAAAATACTGAATACACTACCAATTGATATCTTTATGACCTCTTCTTCTGTTCTTAGGACTTGTTCGATGTTTTATTAAGTAACGTATTCATTTAGGCGACCAAAGCATTTAGCATCGTTTGTGTCTATACAGACAATCTAAATGATACTTTTCAAGTCATTGTTGAGCTTGAGTGGTTTTTTCTTTTGTATATTACCACAGAGTACTATAGAGAATAGAATACAACGTCTTTTAAACAATACACAAAATATGACAAATGTCAAACTTGTTAAATTCAGATGATATGGTGATAGTGCGATGATATTGTAACGCTCCAGTTTTTTTGTGAAATGCCCATTGCCATTCAAATGACTAAAAAGTGTTAAAAAGGTGGAGTTATGAAGCCTCTTTGAGCAAAAATATCACAAATTACACAGCAATCGTATGAAATTATGATACCTTACAACTAAAATCATCAAGCACTTTACGCATGATGTTGATTATGGTATTAATGTAAGTATTTAAAATACACTCGTTTTGTGCCGATTACGTTTGTAAAGTTTAGAAACCACAATCGTACAAACATTACCAAGTGTAACTAACAATTGAACTTCTACTTCGTATTATTGACAGAATTGATTGATTGGAGTGTACAGCCAAGGACGAACCAGGAACTCGTGGAATGCCGGGCACCACCGTACACCTGTGTTAATATAGTATAATAACATAATATAATAACAATAATAATTAATATAATAACATAATAATATAGTAAAATTCCTGCAAGCCGTAGGCTGTAAAAAATTGGGTTAGTTTTCATCTCGAAAGACAAATTTATTAATTTATCCCATTGTAGCTAAAAATTATTCTATATTAAAATATAGAATAATTATAAACATAATAATTAAATAAGATATAAACATAATAATTTAAAACTTTAATGATATAATGCTTCAACAATGCAATAATATAACAATATATAAAATAACACAAGTAACGAGCAAACACGTCAAAAATTTGCATGAAAGTCCTATTTATATTCACTTTATACACAAAATCACCGAAATTATTTTAAATACAATTTTACTAAACCAATCAAATGTTCAAATTCGATCAAATTCATCGTTTCATACCAAATACACCAAGTACTTTACTTGACACAAAATTACAGAGACTATTATAAATAAATTGTATTAAAATAATGAAACGATCAAATTCGATCGAATTCGCCATTTTATACCATATACAAGTTCTTCGTATTATTGGCAGGATGTCAATAGAAACCTTATATACTTTTATTTCGTCAGCCTACCTCAGAGCTTATGTTTTCTAAGAAATAATTACATTCTTCGTTTTGTTAATTTATTTATTTCTAAGAAAATTGAGTTAAAAATGTAGTAAACACATTTTTTAGAGATAAAATAAGTATCTATTTTTCGATCCAGTTGTCCAACAAAGGACCTATTACAAATGTTTTAATATTTACAAACATGTGCCAGCAATAATATTGTTAAGCACCTTGTGCCTAACAATAGCTCCTTATAAATTGCATGCAACCGCATAGATTATTCATATATTATCGTTAGTTATGGTTACTGAAATCAGTCACAACGTACAAAACAAATGAAACGCAAGCGAACATAACATTAATTCATAAAGTAATCGACTTGTACATGCCAATTTACAGTGTCACGTCGTTGTTATTTCTACGCAATAAAAAGAATACAAAGCCTTTCTCTACGCATTGGACCAGCTATTGCGAGTAGAAATCTCTGCTAATAAATGATCTTCTTAATGCATCGTACTTGAATGATAAGGTTAGAGAACGTATAAAAAAAAAATCAACAGCATTACAAGCCAGAGTTGACCTTTACTGAGATCATTGACAAGATCTTTCCGTCCATATTTTTATAATTGGAGCCTAACGGACGATTTTACAAACAATTGGTCACAGCATTGTAGTGAGCGGCGAGGTCGAACTCACGACCGCGGTGTATTGAAGCCAACACCTTAACCATCACTATATGACCGGTGACAGAACATATAACCAATCCAGAATATTCGATTTTCATTTTCGTGAATGGCTCCGAAGGATTTTTGATCAACGTATATATTATCATTCATCTGAGTTCACACCCGTACATAACCCATACATAAAGAGTAGGTCAGTGAGCACCAAATATTAAAAGGTTGGCTAGTCTCATGTATACATTTACTATTGTCGACTACATAAACACAGTTTAAAAACATAAAATCAGTTGCAACCTCACTAGTTGTATCTCATTTAAACAGAATACTTAAACCTCATTTAAACCTAACATTAACAGAGAAACAAAATATTCATCATTAAAATATAGTATGATACATAGCCCAATACACTTAACATCACTATTTAACTTACATGTTTAGTTTTTGTGGCATATCTATTTAACTTCTCACTCCATGTACATATCCAATTTACTCATTAACACAAAACCAGCATAACGAACCAAACTCGTAACTCATCAAATCTTCTGTAATGGATGTACACAAAAAAAACATTTAACATTTTTTTTAATACAATCATTATGATTTCTTGATTTTCAAAGACAAGAAAAATTAAACCACATGTACCATTAATTCTTAATGACTTTATATATGAATAAGCAAAAAAAAAAAAATGTACGAGTGTGTTTGGGGCAAGAGAAAAAAACTCTTAATTTTACTTAATTTTCGATTGCCTTAAGATTTTTTTTACATGTTTTTCACTTTAACCATTTTATAGATTTTGTGTAGTTTTTTGTTTTGTCGTTCATTGATGTAAAAAATTTAATTAAAATTTACAACTTTTACTGTATCTCGAATGAAAAAAAAAAACTTTAAATGGTATAACAAAAACCAATTTTTGTTTCTTTAAGTTGGAGCTTTTTTTAAATTCGTTATATCAATTCTTAGAGAAAATCTAAAAATCTTACGAAAAAAAAATTAAATTAAAAAAAGATTGGAAAAATGGTAAAATCGTACTAGACAAAGTTAGCTAGAAACCAAAAGCAAGATTTTGTTATTTATGATTAAATAGATACCATGACAAGATATAGTTCAACTTATATCTCAATTCTCAATACCATAATGATAAAACGAGGAATACCAACAAAACAGTGTGGTTGATATTTCTTAAAATAAATAGAAACTGCGGTAAAATGAGTTTATTAACATAATGCAGCTCAGACCTAGCTTAGCTTCTATTAAACAAAAAACTTCATTCATAATTCAGAGAATATAAATTACTGTCTAAACAGTTATTGGAAAACCGAGCAATTGGCGCAGTGGTTAAAGTTGCGGTGTTTGGGACGGGAGGTAATGGGTTCGAATCCCAATGGAGGGAGGGTTGCACAAGGGATTTTTCATCACCTGATTACGATTGGTGATGACGATGAACACAACTATGACCCCCTGTTGGAGTACAGAATCCATGGGCCGAACCATCGTTCATGTCAGTACAGGCTGGCTGGAGCAATCGAATGGATTTAAAATCGAACCTGTATTCGTGCGTCCTCAATTTGGCTGGTGACGGCGTAAGGTAGGACGTTAAAAGTTAACCGCAAAAGAGTTGGATGAGCTTCGGCCCCAGAAAAGATTGCAGGGTTCAGATACAAACAAAAGGTAATGGAAAGAAACTATAGTAAATAAAATGATCGATTATTCTTTAAGTTCGCCTGGACACTTTTCAATTTTAGGTTATGATTTATTTTTTTGAAATCAAATATATCAAATATATTTCTGAATTTTTACACAGAGAATTAGTTTGTCAGAAGTAAAATTTGAGAATAATATATTTGGTCCTTTATCGTCTGGTTGCCTTTTAATCTTTACCGAATTTGGAAAGTGAAAGGCTTATAACTTTGTTACGGACTAGTCTTTGAATCGATCATTTCTTTTTTTTAATTCTGAGCACGAGCAAACCACAATGACGCGTTTTAATACGCTTATAAACGGAAATAGTAAATTAGGATCAATTTCTAACAATTTTATAAACATTTTGGGTACACATATTACCATTTTACCACACACGCATCTGCACATTATATTCAAACATATTTATTTCGTATAAATACCAAAATTTAAATTTTTTAAATAAAATTCGTTATAAAAAAACAAAATCTCAAAATCTCTAATTTTATTACAAAATTATACGTTTTTGATTTATAAAATTCCATTTCGAGCGAAGAAAATGTATGGAAACAGCGAACGAATGTAGTGCTACAAGAAAAACCAACTTTTTAAAATGAGCGCACGAAATATAATCCAAGCAATAAAACAGTATTTTGGTTCACACAATGCAGATATATGTAAATAAACAGTAGGAACTGTAAAATATTTAGCAACCGAAATTTCGGTCACTAGAAGAGATATTCAATTGCTTTTGGTTAAGCAAAGAACCTCTTTTTCTTTCTCTTTTATTATAATTCTATCAGTTTGGTCTCCTGCGTGGTGTCTCGGCAGTTAGTGGTGTCTTGGCATGGTGTCTCCTTAGTAATTCAGCTACAAGATGCTCATTATCAATGAAACGCCGCCAAAAAATAGCACTAATAGTTTTAATGGTTTGTGACTCAATTGGTAGAATACTATTTTATTAAGTTTTTTGTTTTTTTATTTATGTATTAATGAAATAAATTGATACTAAGAGAAAAAGCACGGGCTTAGCTCCTTAATCTTGCGATACAGCATCTTGCATTACAAAATCTTGCAATACAAAATCTTGCATTACAAAATCTTGCATTGCTTTACAAAATTATTAAATTAAAAAAATTAAAAGCAAGATTATGTTGCTATTATTAAACCGCAAGTTTTCGTAAAGCAAGATTTTGAATTTGCAAGAATTTGAATTTACAAGATTTCATAATACAAGATTTTTAGTAAATGCAAGATTTTGTACTTGCAAGATTTTGTAATTTAGAGGCGTTCCCAAAAAGCACAAATGGAAGAGCACATATGGCATACATAAAAATTTAATATACAAAAATTTGCTTCTTTTAGCCAAAAAACCTCTCAAAAATACTCCACCCATGTTACACACTCCATATTAAGCATACGCTCATTCATTATGAAAAATGTTTAGTACTTTGCAAGGGCGACTACGACTAATTTTTTAACCGCAATAATTTAAGCTGGCCCAATAATATACGTATTTGAAAGTTTTGAGGAATGTTGTCTTTATTAGTTTTATTGCTAAGTCGATTGTAGAGAATTAGTTTAGTGATAGGTATGACCCAACAAAAACGATAACATTAGGTTTGTTGAAAATTATGTTTTTTTATTAGATTTGATTGAAATAAGTTGATAAAAATAAGAATGATTATAGTTAAAATTCCAAATTCTTAAAAGAAATTCTTCTAAAACATGGTCACATCTTTCTTTGGTGCAATCTATCAATATTCTATAAAAATAAATTAAAAAAATTATATAAATTAAATAAATTGAATAATTTAAATAAATTAAATTTAAATCTCGAGATCTTTCATATTTTTTAGAAAGAATCATCCTTTAGCGATAAGACTTAATCAGTGATTGAACGATTCGGATGAAACCCTTTTTGTCAGTTACCTACAATTTCCTTCTCTAGAGGAGTAATTCTTGCCAATATTAAGTAAGACAGTAATTTATATGTCGTGAAAAGGAGCGCTATACCGCGATAGTTTATGCATTTTAGGTGATCCCCTTTCTTGAGCATATAGGGAAAAGACCGTTTCACAAAGTATTCGCTCCGAATATCAAGAGTTTGGAACTAGTACCATATAAAAGATGTCTTTTTAGTCTCCGCAAGGTCAGTGTGGTTTCCTTGTATGATGCGTCCTCCTTGCACATCTTTTATTCTGTATTTTACAACTTTGATCTACGTAGCCTTAGCAATTGTTGAATTTTAGTAACTAAGAGAAATGCTCCTTTTCCATGCTAGAATATACAATTATTAAACAAATTTCAACACCGCTACAGGTTATAGTTGACCCTTTACTGGGACCTTAAACAAGATCCATTTTTCAGACTACTTTTTTCAAATAGTGTTCGTTGTAGGTGGTCAGCTCAAAGTTGATGTGGTCAGAGGCTAAGATTGGACTCAGGATCGCGGCGTGTTAAGCTAACTGTTTCACCATCACTATGCGGTGACAATCGTTAAGTTAATAAGCATGTGTAAAATAAAGATAAGTATTTATATTTTGCATTACATTATAATTTGCCACTGACACATATAACGTGAAAATAAATCTTAGTCCAGTGGTGGATTTTTAAACATCAAAAATTATCATCACGTGATTTTTGCCCTTGTTAAAATTTAGTTACTTTTTAATGTATTTAGCTATAAGAATTAGGGAATAAATAATGTGCTTCTTATAATTTCTATCAAATTTTTGTGCCATATTTATCATGATAAATGTAACATAAAATTTATTAAACTTTTTAGAGAACAGTTAAATTTTTCTTTATACTTTATTAGTTCTGCATTAAGCGGTAAACGAAATGGTGGATTAACGATTAAAATTCTACACAACCAGACATGCTGTGACTTGATTTGTGGTTTTTAAACGTATTTTTCTTTGGATGAAATTTGTATTTAAGTGTCAGGGTATTGGGTGTACCTTTCGTAGATAGTTAAATTAAGTTTTGCATTTTTGTGCCAAATTAATATTAAGCTATTGAGCTGTAGTTTGTGAATCGATTTATGACCAAATCGTCCAATGATTACCAAATCGTTCAATGATATACTATGAAAATTTCAATTGAAAATAAATTTTGGACTATGAATCAAATTGGTTGAACTTCAAACCAAATAAAGTCATTTATTTGCAACTCCGGGCACTACCAAACATGAGTGTCTAATACAGTGTCATTTAATTAAAAATTGCATTTCACTGGTCAACCATTTTGACATAATAATGCTTCACTAGCACTAGTAATTGAAAACTAATTTTCACCAAAATTATTTTCCACAGAAAACAAAAACAGAAAGTTACACTTTATATATGAATGAAACACTTTAACTAAATGTATGTGTTCTGATTGGTATACTGCCAAAATGTCGTTTGATTTTACAAGTTTTATAAATTTCGTAACACAATTTTGTGATGCATTTTCGTATCGCAAAACCGAAGAAAGCGCGCAGTAAAACATTTTTAGTGTTCGATTAGCTAATAGTATAGAATTCGGTCATAACTGAGCTACATAGAATAAATATACTGGATAGTATAAATATACTGGGTAGATAATACCTCTTGTGCTTTGTTGATCACACTTTATGTAATATATTTGGGACAAAAACAATTCCTATATGTGATTTCATTTACAATAATTTTCCTTGATATTTTCCATTTCATTTTCTTAAATATTTGTTGTGTGCCAATTTATTTTCTCCCCTATGACCTTTTTCGCGCCGGAGTTCTTCTTCATTCTGTTCACACAAATAAAATAAATCTCCCATATAATTTTCATTTTTCCTTATGATAATAGTAATAATGATAATAATAACAGCGATATATCGAATCGAAATTCGTTGAAAAAAGTCTTTTTACTCGTTTATGCCGGAGAGCAATGTATAAAAGAAAATCCTTCAGTGAAATTGCGACACTAAAATAAGGATTTTCTCGACGTTTTATTTTACTTTTTTTCTGTATGTTTGTATTTTTATTTTATTGTAATTTACTTTTAGTTCGTGCTATTGTTGTTGTTTGACAACAAAACATGAAAATGGCAAACGTAACAGAAATAAGTAAGAGGTAGACTAAACGAAAAATCGCTTCTTCAAGTTTTTAGTGATGATTTTCATCTTCATTGTGCTTAAAGAAGAAAATTATACTTTCCACATTTTTGTTGTATGTATATATGTATATGTATATATATTTAAGTATGTGAAGTTTAAATTCTTCAATGTCGTAAGGGCATGATCAAAATAAAAAGTAATCATACCAGTATTAAATAGAACGAGAGATAACATACATATAAAGAATAAAAACCAAGAACGGCGAATAATTTTTTTTTGTGTTCTTGCATCTTGGTTAGACAACTAGACGTAAACGTTCTTTATATAAGAACAAACAATGTATGTACATTTATGTTTTCGGTTTTCTTACTAAACCAACAAAATAATGACGATAGTAAAAAAAACATTATAAAAAAAATCCAAAATCGTGTCGGGAGTTTCCATAATATTTAACTATTGCTGCTGTGTGCCATGTTGTAATATTATTTGTACCAATACGACAGAGAGCAAAGAAAAACTTTTTTTTTTTTGCGGAACAAAAAAAATTACTAAAAACTTAAAACACTAAAGCGTAATACTGCATCATAATAGTAAAGTTGTGGAGATGCAGTTATAGCAAATAATGTGGTTATTGGACGTTTATAACATTTAATGAATCGTAACATGCTTGGGTAATATTTTCATATGGATTACCGTTAAAATAACACGGTTATGAGAAAGTATTATTCGTTTACTGCATTCATTTGCAAATTGTTAAATGATACACATCTAGGCTTTAAACTTTTATTTTTGTTAAAGTAGTTACTTTAAAATACATATATGCAATTTATTTGTTCAAGTTTTCAAGAACAAATGGATCTAATAAAAGTCAGGTTCTAGGGAATTTCAAAGAAAACCGCAATTTCATTCGATTGGTACGTGTGCAGTAGATCAATATTTAAATTAATTTTTCATCTAATGCAAATCACGAGATGCTGTGCATTTATAAATAATCCTACGATTTTAGTCGCTAGAAGTAAAAATTGGAAAATGATTTTTCATAGAAATTCATCCGATTAACATAAACGAATGATGTCATCAATTTTGTAAAATTTAATTTATTTCTACTCATTTAAATTTTATATCACTACACGTATTATCACTCAATCGGATTTAATTATATAACTGGAAATGAAACGCGGTGAGCAAATTTAATGTGAAGGTAAAACAATACATTTAATTTCGTAAAATTGACTAAATCTGGTTTGATAAAATGCAGTGCCCATATAGGATATTAAACATTGACAAGATTGAGAATAATTGTTTGTTTCTATTTGATATTTTTTAAACTACATAGTTTTTGTTTTTTTACTTTATCAAATTTATTCAATAATTCTATACTGGAAGATTAATTAAGTACACAACTAACGATAACTATTTCGTTTATTTTGGTTTTATGTCTTTTAAGTTTTAGAAATCGCTATGCAGATTTATGTAAATGAACAAAAAAATATTTTTAAAATTAGCAAGATATAATTGTTATAATATGATTGGTATTAAGCTAAATTGATTTAATTTGCGTTTAATGTTTAAAGAGAAAAAAAATTAAAAATTTAATTAGATTTCATCAATAAAAATCAACAAAAAAACTAAATCATAAATAATAACTAAAATTATTTAGAATAAAAATACATAGACCATCTAGTAACCAAACTTTATAAATTTTAAAGTTAAAGTTAAAGTTTACTCAAAAATTTATAATACTTAAATTTTTTAAATATAGATTTTTAATTGAAGCTACAACGCAGCCAAATCAAATTCGTGACGTAAAACTATAATTATAAAACATTATATAATGAGAAACCATTAAACATAACATTGCAATCAGAGAAAGTTTAAGTAAAACTTAGTTTTTCTATATGAGATTTTCTTCTAATGTTATGTTCGTGTATATCCCCTGTCCGTGCAGTTTCATAATTATGACTAATATTGTTTGTCTAATAATTTTGTGGATGAGTAACATAAGTTCTTTTAAATTATCATATTTAGCGACATAAACTTAATAAATATTGAACTTGTTGGTGTCCTCACAGGTAAGTTTTTTCTTTGTAACTATTGCCAGTAGCTTTATTTTTGAATCTTTCTTTATATAAAACTAACAAGAAGAATGAAATTCTTAAAAACTATAATTGTATAACTTAAGTCTTAACCTATGTTAATACTTAATATCTATTTTATATCAAGCTTTGGTACCACTAACAAATTAAGCTTTGATATAAAAAGATTTGAAAAACTAATAGATGTTGGTTGATATTTTGTTGATAAATAATTCAATAGTTATTATTAAATAATAAAAATTCTTCGGTTCTCGTTTGAACAATGTTTCAATTTTTATTATAATTTTATAATTATAAGAGGGTTTTTATTTTTTATTTTCAAAGATAAATTGACAATTATTTAGTTACAATTATTTCTAATAGGGCAAGTGTGGTTACGCCAATCACTAAATGCATCAATTTATAAAGTTGTTTCAACTACTAGATAATAGATGGCAGTGAAGTTATAAATTACAAAAATATTAAGTTGAGCTTTATGATGATGTGGATTGTGACGTATTTATATAAGCAAAGTGGTAGGGAATATTTATTATTATACATTTAAATATAAACTAATTCTAATATGGTTTTTATTTCAAGATTGTTAAACGTCGCTTCAACAATAACAGTATATGCATTATTATTATTAAATTATTATTAGTTACTTAATTTAAGTGTGTTAGCTCAATATGCGTGTAATTATTAGATTATATTTCTTAATTTATTAAATCTAGAGGATCTGCTTTGCGAAACCGTTTGTATTTTTGTTGCCTTATTTTGTCGAATATCAATTCATTAAACATGTTGTTCCAGCCAATAATTTATAAACAATATATTTTAGTTACTATCATAATCAAAATTTTGTTTTATTATTATGATAATAATAAAACAAAATTTTGATTATGATTGTAACTAAAATATATTGTTTATGAATTATTGGCTGGAACCACATGTTTAATGAATTAATATTAAATTACAAATAGCCACCAGCAGTTACATAAAAAAATTTATTAAATTACTTTGTCGAAAGCTTTGTCTTCTAATTTTTTATCCGTGTTAATACCTGATTTCTCCTTACTAATGAACAAGAAATATGTAATATTATTTCAATATTAAATAAAAGTTCTGCTTGTGGTTTTGATTCTAAATCTATGGGCTTTATTAATAGATTTAAATCTTGTCTGGCTTTCATTTCATTACATAAGCAAGGCGATAAAAGCCTTAAGCTCTACACACACACTACGTCAGAGTTCTATTGCGTAAAAAACTCTACAATGTATATGCTATTGTTTTAGGTTTTGTAGAGCTCTACATTAGCTCTATACTCTATCTAGCATGTCTGACAAAGTTTTTTTCTCTACAGTAGAGAAAATAAATGTATAGCTCCACGTAATTTAAAATTGAATTGGTCAGTTCTTTCGAACGCATAAAATATTATTAATCGAAAATAAAATATAGTAGTAGCCGAGCGCTCTACCGTAGAGAAAAATAGGTCTACATACAGTGTATACAGTCTGTAGAGCACATGGTAGATCTCTTCTTATAATTTCTCTAAGCCTACTCTACGGAAAGCGGTGGAGTCGTAGAGACGCGCTATAGTGAAGACCCTGCTTGTAGAGACTCTACACTCTACGCTCTACCGAAAAAACTTTATATTCTACCGACAGTCTCACTTTTATGTTTCTGCATCTTCCCATAGATCTAATAACCCTTCGAAAATCATATTCGTAAATGGATTAATTAAATATAACAGCTTACCAACTGATTTGGAAAGCACCAACAATCGAAATTAGGATTCAGCCAAATAAATGATATTTTTTTGTTATTTATTTTTTTATAGTAAATTAGATTTAACAGTTTCAAACAACCACAATATAGATAAATTTTATCAATTTTATCAAATTGAGGTATCAATTCTTGTAGTAGCATCTTTTCAAAAAGTTTTGAAATTATCGGAAGTAGACTTATTGGTCTGTCTAACGATACTTTGGTAGTACGCTGTCATTATTTTGTTCATTATTTTTAGAGAAGGCGATAGCCTTTTCTAGCTCACTACTTGCACAGTCGCCATCTGGTTTCCTTATCAGTGGGTTTGATAGCTCTGGCCTATTTAAATTTTTTGTTGCCTTCCATAGTGATTAATCTGTATTTTCTGTTGCTGTGAGCTTACTTAGGTTTTCAGTAGACACCTGATATTACAAATTGCCCAGACCATTCTTCCAAACAGATATTTGTAGCTTGGATGTGATCTTTAGCATATTTCTATAGCTCGTAATGATTTAATAGTGCCACCCGCCGTGTGTTTTTTCATCCGGTTGTTTGATGTCATAAACAGAATAGCTGTAATATTAAAAAAAATTTGTTTTGTGAAATATGTTTCGAATATTAACATAATGTCCATATTTTGTTCAATAAGAAAGGTTTGTACGTACCTCACCTTTATGTTGTGAAAGCAGTCTGTTCTTCAAAAAAATGGTAGATTACCGTACCTGCAGTTAGTAAATATGATTTTCCATTTCTGAACAGGAACCTTTGTGAAATTTGATATGAAAATGGTATAATCATAAAAACATGTGTTTTATTACAACTCTAGAAATTAACTTCAATTTGAAACACGCTTTATAAAATAAAAGAAAGACTTCTTTATGTAAAAAGTACAATTTAGTCAAACAAATTAGTCAAAGTGAAAATTGTGAATTATTGAAAGTTTTCAAAGATGAACGCGTTTGATTTGTTAGAGAAAGTTTGCTAACACATCTTGTAGTAGTTGTTGTTGGAATAATTAATGATTCATTTACCACTAATTTGTTTCTCATATCACTTTTTTTATGTTTGTCAGCTCTATAGTTGTAAAATAACCAGTCTGCCGCCGGCTGCGTTAAGTAAAAATTAGGGTTTTCTCTTGTATAATTTACTATTTAGTGGTTTTGCCTTGATAAGAATGGACTTAATCTTTACTTCACTTCATTGGACAAATAATGATTACCTTAATAAATTTGAATCCCTTGGCTTGATAAATAATAAGCAATAAAGATGACGTCTATCGCGTTAACGTAATTCATGCCAGCATAATTTTATACATACAATAGAATTGAGGAATACCGAAATAATTACAAGAGCTTTCCTGGTTTAACGATACCTTAGAATCAAAAACATGTAATTTGAAAAAATGTTATTCGAAATTTGGTTTGGTATTAGTTCGAAGGTAATGTTATTGCTGATAATTTTTCAATACATAAAACCCAATTGAATTACAAAAGTGTACTAAAAACCACACAAAATTACCATAAATTTTCTGTTTCAATATTTATTTATTTTAGTACATAGAGATATTTTGTATTGTTTTCACAACCGTATATTGGTATTTATTTAACTATACGCTAAAAATATTTTATTTCCATACTTTAGTGGTTACCAAATAGTATAACACAACCATTAAAAAAAATATTTAACACGATTCATCGACCATATATAAAACATTAAACAACATCAACAAAAAATGTACATGTATTTGTGTGCATACCTTTATGTTTACATACTTGTATATAACAAAATACATGGTTTTCCATGGGAGAAGCTCGATCTAGGCAATTCTGCTATAAATGGGTGCGAATTAATAAAATTGACTGTCGAAGTTTCTATTTGAGACACGTTTCGTACATTGAAGATGAAAAATCTTAAAAGGGAACTGCCCATTCTTCAATGGCCTCAAGTAAAAAAATGTCTGATTGTAAAATTTAGCCAGTAGTTTGCTTTGTTGCCTTTTTCCTCGATGCTAATCAAATCTGGTACACCCTATATCGTTTTACATTTTAATGAGTGGAAATTACAATTTGGCTTTGAATTGGTTAATAGCAGATTATTATTAATAATAATAATAATAAACGATTTTCACAGGCGATTACTGGCCCGTACCGTATCCAAAAACTGGCTTAATTGATTTCGAGTTTGCTTTTCGTATTTTTCGTCTAACTCCTGATCTAATGGTTGAATCGAACGCAAACGTGTCATTGTTACGTTTAGTTAAATGTCATCAGTTTATCACTTTAAATGTCATTCAATTATCACACCCATACATGGCAAACCGTCCAGTCGACACTTTATCTAACTTCAGGTTCTTGGCATTTGCACGGTATGAGTTTTACGACTGCAGCAGTAAAAACCACTACTAAAATCCTTTGCGGCTTGGTATCTAAAATCTGTGATCATATATATACATATTTTCTTTGAGACACATTCATATTGAGTTCAACAAAAGCCAAGAATCGAACAAGTGGTTCAAATATTTATTTTACGCCATTACCATTTAGTCTAATTACACCCATGGTACGTTCCACGTGCCAATCCTAAACTGCGTGTCTGTTAATGTGAGACTTCTTAAATTTTGGCGGTATTCATTTTTATTGTCAACAAATGGGTTTTTTAAGGATGCTGTGGTGGTGTACTAATGGTTAACATGCTCGGCATTACTAAACAGGGGTTCTTTTTTGCTTAAAATGAGACAAATTGTAAAATTTTGTTATTTTGGTATTTCATTGGTCAGTCAGTAATTTATTTTTATGTCCGCTTGAACGATCGATGTATTATGCTAACTTAAAACGTCGTTATACATTTTTTGCTTACCACCATCCATTGTGATAAGCCATTAATACTTTTATTTATTATATTGAGAAATTACGTCTCTTGAGAAATTATTTTTATATGGTGTCTTGATCACATTTAACTTTGAATAAAATAAGGTATATACTGCTTTAACAATATCTTCCATAGGTGTAGACCCGCTACGTTTTGTAAGCTTTCAATGAGTTGTGCTGAAGTTTGTAGTGCACGGATTTTTAATTATTTGTCTCGTCAAACGTGTACTTAAAAAGAATATTTCTTCAAAGAAATTTCGAGTTCTAAATTAGTTGTTAAGTGAGAAATAAAACAAAATTACAGTAAAATTACTATTGAAAACGCACTATGCGGTATATTAGAAATAGCGATCTCCAAAAGGACTTGAAGACTAAGTCAGTTGTAGGGGAAATTCAAAATTGGGCAAGAAGCAAAACAGACTACAAATACATTCTAATGTAGAGGCATTAAATCTTCTAAATAATTCGAACATTGTCAGAAGGCTTAAACGAACTAAGCCTTTCGAATTAATTAAGTAAACTTTAATATATAAGCTAGAATAAAATTACTCATATAAGACTAGATTGTAATACTATGTATGGAAAATATTGTAATAATTTATCTAATATAAATAAAAAAAAAGAAAATAAGTAAAACAAAATAATTTTTTTCAAAATATAAGCGACTACGTTTAGTAACCCAAGTAAAACAAAATTTGGTTTATAAAAAAAAAAGAATAAAAAATCAACTGCATTACAGAGCAAATAGTTGACCCTTTAATGAAATCTTTTACAAGATATTTCAGATCATATTTTTACAATTGATGATCGTTGTAGGTGGTTAGCCCAACGAACGATTTTGCACACAAATGGTCACGGCGTTGTGGTCTAATAAGACTACTTCTATAAAATAGAAAACTAAAATAGAAAATAAGTTTGATTAACAATCTTAGCAGTTTGTATTTTAAAATGTTAAGAGTTATGGTAAATGGGATTCCCAAGGTAAACATTAATTTTTTTTAATGCGCAACGTTCAAACCTCTGCAAAGGATTATCAGATGTAACGCGAGGAACATTCATATAAGACCTTTTGCCTGCAATTGGCGCAGTGGTTAAAGCTGCGGTGTTTTGGGACGGGAGGTACCGGGGTCGAATCCCACCAGGGGAGGGTTGCAAAAGGGATTTTTCATCACCTGATTACGATCGGTGATGATGATGAACACAACTATGACCACTTGTTGGAGTGCAGAATCCATGGGCCGAACGATCGTCCATGCCAGTACAGGCTGGCTGGAGCAACGCAATGTGCAGATGGATATTTAGAGAGCCTGTATTCGTGCGTCTTCGATTTGGATAGTAATGGCGCAAAGTAGGACGTTAAGTTAACCGCGAAATGGTTGGGAAAGCTTCGGTCCCAGACCAGACAGCATAGAACAAAAACCAATAAAAAAAATTAAGATTTTAATAATAATAATAATATTGTAGAAACATATCTTTCAATAGTCGAAAGAATAGTCTGGTTGTACCGCGTTTATTAATTTTATCAGTATATTGTCTACTTAAATTATATTGATGCCTTTGTTAGTTTTTAATACCATGCTGTCTGACTTGTTGATCTGTTCTGTAGATGTTCTGTGATTATATTTGAATCTTACATTTTTCTTACATTTTTCAACTGGTTGTTTTATGTTAAAAAAGTGAATAATAGTTGTGTTAATTATCAAATATTAAGGAGCCCATTGCTCTGTCAAAATTATTCAACTACCTTAACTATAATAATGCCCTTAGTCGAAAACCATTTTATAAAAATACATACAAAATGTTTTGTTTGTGTACCTAATATTACACTCAAATACCAACAGCTTTTTAGGAAAAAATAAAATTCGTAAAATATTTTAACTCTGCTCGTTGTTTATTTTCATTAATATTTAGGCACAGTAAAAAAAATAAAAACATGGTTCGGTTAATTTATGATTATAATTTTAGGTTAATTGCAAATATAGTCTAAAATGAGTTATATAGATATTTCAAAATAATCTCAAAATTCTATTTCACGCATAATATATGGTAAAAATATACAAAAAAATGATGAGAAATTCCATTACTCATCTCCACCGTATATACACACACACATACACCAATCCAATTCAAACAACAGCAACTGTACCAATTTTTAAACATTAAATTTGCTATATATGTCTGCACGAAAAACTTTAATTTAACATACACAAAAAAAAATATAAAATAAAATAATAAATTGGTTGTTGTTTGAATGAAAATTAAATAAATTTTCTGCATTGCGTTATCATTAAAATTACAAAAGCAACAAACATAGTTTTGACATAAATTTTCCATGCCATTCATATGATAAATGATAGGTTATGTGTGTGGAGTGTGTTTATGTTGGTAGAATATAATTAATTTGGATTTTCTTTTTTTAACATAAAATTTATTTTATACGATGAATTTAAATTTGTTGGTGAATTTTGGTGAATTCAGCTAATTTTGAACACCACACTGACAACATAAAAACAAAATCGGTTATTGTAATGAAGGATACCTATACACATTTATTTAGGATTATAAAAAATAATAAAATTTTACTAACGAAGCAAAATATTTTTGGAGTATAATATAAAATATTTACATGTACATTTTATAGCGATTCATATATCGTCACCCCAGTATTTAAATGATACATAAGCATGTTTGCCTTTTTTGAGTTAACACTGCCATCTTACACAAAAAAACATAAGAGATCTATCGATTGGTAGTTTCAACGTTCAAATATTCCTTTCCATTCCAAAGATATTAGTATGCAAATGATTCATTTGCGAAATGTTTACTAAATTGTTAGTATTTATCTGTTCTATATATTTTTATATTATAATATCATAATTGTATACGTTTTTTTATCAATATACAGTAAAACCTCGATTTAAGGGACTAATTGGGGATTGGCCTGTCTCTTATTGCCGGTTTTTCCTTAAATCCGAATTTTTCAAATTTGAATAGATATTATATAGAAGTCTACCCCTATATAGTTACAAAATTTTTACATTAGTTAAGCGTGTGGTTTTGGAAGATTTAATAATTCAAAATAGCTATTTTATAAAAAAATTTTCCCTGGTGTCGATGATTCTCATGGATAGGCTTGGGTGTTTTGCGGGAGCAAACGCCAAAATAAGCCAGTTTCATCGGCATTATAATTTGAAAACGGTTCAGATTTTCATCTTTAATTAGAATTTGCTCAATTTCGTCGGTAGGAGCACTTAAAGATTCTCCATACGACCGTTTGTTTAATATTCCGTGACGATTGCGAAAGCGCCAAAGCCAACCATCACTAGCTTTAAAATTTATTTTCACATGGGCCGCTAATTTATTGGCTACAGGTCTTAATTCTACGTGTTCTAAATAATTATACTGAACTGAGATTTATCAACATTTAAGAGCAGCCCATTGGAAACCGACTGTAAAAAGATGATTTTATATTTTTAATAAAGAATATAATAAGGGCCATTAAAGGCACTTAACCCTGAAGTATGCCGTGAATAATTAATTATTATTTTTTATTTAATTGTACGTGAATCTACAGTTGTTGGGCAAAACAGAGAAATACGGTGATTTTTACCCTAGCCTGAGTATAGCAATAAACTTAAGCCTGAAGTGTAGCGAAGTCACAGATCATTATGTGAACTGCTTTCGATGCTAAGTTGTTACTCTTAGTTACTCAAATTTAAATAACGGGAAATTTTAATCCAAGAGCACTTAAATTAAAAACTAACAACTGGCCGAATCCATGTGAAAACATTATTGAGTTTATTTTATTGCTGCGAGCCTAACTGAAAATTTTGTTTCTTGACTTTCAGTTTGGGTGTGTTTGGGAAAAATATATTATTTCATTAGAAGTAAATATACAAATTATACCGCGTAATTAGATATTACCAATTTTTTTTACTGTAGTAATTTTTTTATACAAAAAAATTGAATTCAAAAACGATGGTCTTTTATACGGATGTTCTTAAAAAAACTACAACAAACCTACCTACGTATACCATCAAAATAGCACCTGAACAGAATACAACCGACGACGACCATACAAAAAATTTAAAATATCAAAGTTTGTCTCCAGAATACCTGATATGATAACACATTGGAAAGGTAGCATGTGTGCTAGAATTAATCAAATTAACCAAACTAACTGCACCAGAACAATTACGGGAGCATGGCCAAAGATTGATATTGACTCTAATGGCAGGTACAATGACACTAATCGAATTTTTGAAAAAGCGTGAAATTTACAAAACGAAATTGAAAAATCACAATTCAAAGAATATGTTATGTGAGCTACACAAATGAAAGCTCCGTTTTTTATTTTTATATTTAATAAAACTTTAGTAAATTCTAGAACACATTTTAATTTTAGTTTTATAAATTATTTCCCTAAGACTACTAAATCTTTATTTACATTTAATTTTAATGTAATGTCGTTATAAAACAAACCAAAAAACAATATTGTCTTATTAAAAAAACAAAAAAAAAATTTTAATTGAAGTTATTCACTTAATATAACTATTCTTTTTATCTAAATTTTTATTAATATTAAACACGATTTTTGTTATTATTAACTGTTTTTTTCAGTGTATTACCGTTTCGAGAAATATCGTTGTGGTTTATATTTGTAGCAACTCGCGGAATGTCGGCACAACATTATGATTTGGCATAATAATAAAGATAACGCATTTATCAAATTTAGCCCAATATTCCAGCATTTAAAAATAGTAGGAAAACAATGATACGTTTGTTTTATAAGTTTTATAAACCACATATCAAAATGAATTCTAATGCATAATATAAAATATGGTAAATGGCTCAATTCCAATCACAGAGGGATATATTTAAAATTTAAAACCATATTTTTTATCATTAATACACTTGCACCATAAATAAAAAAATGTATTCAGTTTTTTGATCTATGGCTGCACTTTACAAAATAAATTAATAGTAAAAATGCACAAGAAATTATTGTTCAAGTGTTCCGGTTAACACCAATCCTACAGCCTTTAAACATTTAATAAACGGTAGGATAGGAGAGATTTTCATATATATACACTTTATTTGATACAAAGCTTTAAAATTAATACAAATCAGATTTTAAAAATATTTGATCGAACATTACAAATTAATCGAATTAACAGTTTTAAGACAAATACATCATGTAATCGACGAAAATCTAATTTATATACACTTTATTTGACACGAAACTTTAAAAATACTACAAATTAGATTTAAAAAATTGATTAAACATTACAAATAAATTGAATTAACCGTCTAATGACAAAATACGTCATGTAAGCGCCGAAAATCCAATTTATATAACGGAAAAAATGCAGAAAAAATTATGTATCTAAAAGTTAGTCTTATCGACTAATTGACATTTAAATTTAATTAGTAATTTCTAAAATCACAAATTTCTAAACAATATCTAGTACTCTAATTATTGCAATTGGTCTACTTCATGTTTCGTTGGACTGTCAGCATAACTAGTACAAGCTAACAATTGAAAATGATAATCGGTAGAGGGGAAGGTCTGAGGCAATAACTCTTATAGGTGTAGAAATTAACTTATTATTTCTACTGATTGCCTCAGACAATATATATACCTTTTGCATCGAAACCGTTGGAGCCGAATTTTTAAAACGTTAACCCTGTTAAAAATTAATATAAAAAATTAATGTTTAATACGAGTATCAAAAAATTTAATTTTCAAAATATTTCAATTTCGATTTGGGTTTATGTCTACAATTTATCTATCGTACAGATTCGTACTCGTAGCATTCACGTTTAAAAAATTTAATTTTTTTTTTCGATTTGATGTGTAGATAAATGTATACGTCTGTTTATATGTGAAAATTCAAAACTCATTCATCAATTTTCATTTACCCCATTTACATGTTATATATGTATACACACAGTCTACAATAAGCTGTCGTATAACATAAATTTTGATCTATACGTATATGGAGATTGTTAGCACCTAGTTGATGAATTGTTTTGTATTTCTTGATAAATCACCGTGAAAATCGTCCTAGGTAATAAATAACGAATTACTTCGATTCAATTTATGTTCACATTTACGGTGTTGAATTCAATCCTTTCGTTTTCCAACTTTTTTGTGTTGTTTTGAAAAATGAAAAAATATTAAATTTTGATGGAAAGTTGAGTTTTTTTTACAATTTTAATAGCATTATGGTTGCAAAGTCTGACAAATAGACGACGTTATTTATATGTAAACATTAAATCGCGTAACATTGGCGGCAAATTGTGATCAATCATATTTTATTATTTTTATCTTTAATCATTTTATAAGTGGGTCAATACCCACCCACCACCTAGTTTCTTGCTAAAATATGATTTATATAAGATACTTATTTTGTATTAAGATCTAATATGATGGATTCCCATTGGTGGTTAAAACAATAAGAAAAAAGAAAAATCATTTACAAAATAATCTTGATTAAAACGCGTTATTTTAAATTAAAAAATTTATTAGACTATTACCCTGATTTTAATTAATAAAAAATAAAAATAATACAATTTAAAAGCTATTTTAAACAACAACAAAAAACAGTTCATCCAACCATGACCTAAAAAATAAACTTTTAATTGTTTTATTCCGCAAGATGAAAATGAAAAACTTAAAGTGGAAATTCAATTTAACAAGTTATTTAGTCTGAGAACTTTCACGAAAATTGATTTATTACAGCAGCAATAAAAATTGTATGTTTACAGTTAGTAAAATAAAGTTGAAGACTTATATTGGTTCTCAGAAATCTATTGCTATAAGGACATGTTATCTGACTAATGTTGACTAATGAGTAATAATTTCTTATTAGTATCAATTTGTGATCGTTTTATCAGTAAGTGTTTAAAACAAGTTTTCTTGTCGTATCAAGGAAATACCGTCGCAGAACTGCATAACAAGCATCTATCGATAGTGAACTCTTTGTTAATACCAAACTCACAGAATGTGACCTGGAAAACCGAAATTTGCGAACAACGTATAATACTGCTATGTACTCAGTATTGGAGTCTTCTCAGAGGTATCTTCAGATATCTGATAACATTGGAATCATGGCCAGATTCATTTGTTTGTTTTTTGAAATGTAGTTATATATTCGTTGTTTATTCATTGTGGGGTCAACATCATAAAAAATAAAAATCTTATTGTTTTTAAAATAAATTTTAAATAAGTCGAATTTTTGCAATATTAAACTAATAAATATTGTTTAATGTCTAACTAATATTACTGTCACAAAAAAGTGTATTCTAAAAAGTTCTTAAAACTCTTTGTGTTTTATTTTTAAAAACTTTATAAAGTAATATTTTGTATTCAGTGATCAAACTAATTATTTATACTGTGAAATTATGTAGTAAATGTGCTTTTCGCATCGACCGGAAAGACAACAAAATTAACTGTGTAAATTGCAAAGGTATTTTGTATGTTGATTGTGTGTTATCTAGTAATGTGTCCATTGATGAATTAAAAAGCAATAAATTATAACGCTTGTGTAGATAATTCAAATTACTGTAAAATGTTTAAAATAAGTTTCTTTCTGTTTGATAATAATTTACAACCTCCATCAAAACAATTGCCGTCTCAAAAGATCACATTGAATTTAATATTTAGTGAACTGATGAGTGTCAAATCTATATTAGGAAAATACTCTGGAGGAAATTACCAAACTATCCGTGTCTCTACAGCAGCAGTCGACAAAATTAAAGTGCTTACTTTGGAAAATACTATGCTCAGGATACTGTTATTGACGTCATTAAAAAAACACTCAACTTCAGAATTGAAATTGTTAGCCATACGTTAACCAAAACAAAACGGAATCTAAAACTCTCATTGAGTTTAGACCCAAAATAAAGGAAATAAAAGAAAATTAAAATTGAAATAAAATTAAAAAAAAAAAAAAATTTCTTCTTGAATTAATTTAATTAAAATACATAATAAATATAATTATAATAAACAAATAAATATAAAATAAAATTAATTTAATTTTATTGTACGAATAAAATCCATTTGCTGGAAAACTTTTCCCAAAAATATAATGGGAGCTCCCGAATATGGGGCTACCGAATTATATTGGTGTTTCGATGATCAATAATCTAAATTAAAATCTAATTTAAAATCTAAAAAATATAATCAGTTTGTGGAATACAATATAGTCAAAATAGTGAATTTTTGTGAAGTTCTCATGAGACTCATTCGTGCTTGTAAAACTGTCTTTTATTTTTGCGAATGCACGTGTGTGGAAATTCTAAATTGAACAAAAAAAATTTTTCCTAATAAAAATTCCATTTGTTAATTTTTCTATTATACATATTGTGTGCGAATATTTTATTTCAATTTCTGTTCTTTTTTTTTTTTTTTTTTTTTTCGTGTGTGAACATTTTTAAAAGTTAAATATTTAATTAATTAATTACAAATCCGTTCGATATATATATAAAAAAAAATTGTTTTCAAAAGCGTTACTGTTTTATTTTTTTAATCATTGTGTGTGTGTCAATTCATTATTTTGTGTATAATTAAGTTTCATAATTTTATTTTCATATTAAAAGTTTTATAAATAATAAAATAAACATTAAAATAAAAACAAAAAATATTGCGTGCAATCGGATAGCATCGCAAAAACTAAACATAAACTTAAAACAAATTAGTAAAATTAAAGAAATAAGTGAAATTGAAATGGATAATTCAATAGTGCCAATCAAAAATTCAGTACCATCGACGGTATTAATTGAAGAAATTAACCAGGCAACTAATGAAATCAACAGTGAAAATATCTCCACAACAATAACAACATCGGCGATCACATCGACACCGATGAACAAACCAATATCAAGGCCAAACAAAAGAGGATTAACAAACGAAAGTTTACCGGGTGAGTTCTTCTCTTTAAAAAATCAAATAAAAAATCTGACCAACGAAAACAACACGTTAAGAGATCAATTAACAGAAGCGCTAAAATTAATCAAATCTAGCCCAATACAAAATAAAAATTCATTCGAAAAGAAAAATCAAAATTCATTTTTATCAACAAATTCTTGCGCTCCCCTAATTGAGGAAATTATCGTAATCGAAAATAAGATGAGCCTTGATGATAATCTAAATTGAAATTCAAACATCAATACAGATGATTTTTTTGAAATTAAGAAAAAACAAATTAAAGCAAAAAATTCAGATCCCAAAATTAATAATAATAACGCTAAAAATAATAAAAATAATAATAAACAAAAATCTAACGATAATAACAGTAATAATAATAATAAATCAATTAATAATGAGACAGAGATATCAGCAGAGACGAAAACTATTGCAAAAAAAAGTCGACGACCACCACCATTCCACGTGTACGGCCAAGAAATCAAGAGCACAGTAGAATTAGCCAAAGGTATCAAAATTAACAATTTTGAAATCAAACGTATCAATGCAAACAAGCATATCGTGAATACGGATACGATCGAAAATTACAATTCGTTTAAATCGATTTTTAATGAAGTAAAAACGAATTTTTACACGTACACGCCTAAAGACTTAAAATTAAAATCACTAATACTTCGTGGACTTACCGAAAACGAGGACTTAACGGACTTAAAGACGGACATTGAAAATAACAATGAGGAGATAAAAGTCATTAAAATTATACAAATGCGTTCGAGAAGACCGAACCAACAGAAAAAATTATTGCCGTTATATATAATTCAATTTAGTCCGGACACTAAACTAAATCAAGTTTTGAACATCAAAATTATAAATTATCAGAAAATTTCATGGGAACACCTAAACAAAATTGATGAAATTGTGCAATGCAAAAATTGTCAACGTTTCGGACACACAGCTACAAATTGCAACCTAAATTTTAGATGCGTAAAATGCTCAAACATGCACGCTCCAAGTAAATGTTTGATAACTGAAGAAAATAAAAAAGAAGAAATTTATTGTACAAATTGTAAACAATTCGGACATCCCGCATCGTACAAAGGGTGCCCAATCTACAAAGCAATGCTCACAAAATTAAAAAAACGAATTGAGGATAATAAAGCGAAAAGACAACCAGAGAAATCGACTCCAAGAATGTTTGATTCGGTGAAAGTGATGATGGAGAATGGTACATTTGCTGAAATGGTGAAGGGCGGCCCTCCAAAACAACCACATCCACAATCACAACAAAATGATACCACAATACAAAAGTTGACGTCACGAATCGACAATATGGCAAAAATAATGGAGCAGCAAAGCGAGCAAATAGCTCAATTGCTGCAAATCATTGGCTCCTTATAAATTTTCAAAATTCTTGGTAATTTTCAAAAAATTTCACACTAATCACCTCTTTTCAATTCACACAATAAAAATTCTAAATTCAAAATTATCGCGTTGAACGTCAACTTTATTGTGAGCGTCCAACGACGACTAAATCTATTACATTTTCTTAATCAGCATAATCCAGACTGTATGCTGATTAATGAGACAAAATTAAATTCAGGCCATAATATCGAATTCAAAAATTACAATATTATTCGACGCGACAGAATTAAGGACCAACAAGGTGGTGGCACAGCAATTCTAATTAAGACAGGCGTAAAATTTAAAAATATTGCATCCCATTCGATCAGTAATCGCGAGGGGATAGAAATTGCGGCAATACAATTGAAAATTCATCTAAAAAAATTTATATAATTTCAATATATTGTACGGGCAATCTCAAATACATTTCGGACGAACATTTTATTGAAGAATGGAGCAAAATTTTCACAACTTTAAATTTACAAAATCCAAATAATTATTATATTATAGCAGGTGTTTTAAATGCACGCCATAAAAATTGGGGTAATGAGGTGAACAACTCGAGGGGAAATCGCCTAAATCGTTGGTTTGAAGAATTCGAAATGGATTATAGAACAAAATTATACAAAAGTGATAAACCGACAATGATACGTTCCGGAAACTTTTTAGACCTCGCAATCATGGACATCCGCATCAAAATTCAAAAAAATCAATATGAAGAAATTTCGACCCATCATTATGACAGTGATCATAAGGCCATTGAAATTATAGTCCACAAAATTGAAGATTTAGAAAGAGACAACACCCATAATGATGAAAATGAGGAAGATGGACAACAACAACAACACGTTCGATATAATTTTAATAAAATAAATTGGCAAAATTGGCAAGAGCATTTAGAAAAGGCGCATCATTCGGCAATCGTGGAACAAAATCTAAATTCAAATTGCGACGTCGACACCACAACTTTGGTACCAAACAATAGAAATTTAAACGAACACGAAACTACCAATTATATAAATGTTATTACCAAATTAATTTTAGATAATATACAACAAAATTCACCTAAATTAAGAAGACGCAACAATATAACATGCTATACAAATCAAACTATTGAAAATTTATACAAGCACAAATCGTTTCTCGTAACCAAGATCAAAACATTACGAAGAAATATGATGAAGGCATATTTTGGCAGAAACAACTTTCAGACAACAACAAACAACAAACTAAATTTAACAATAATTCGCAAAATCAATGATTGGAAAGTCGAAATTAAAAGGACAGTAAAACTAATCGAAGACAACATCAAAATTCAGATACAAAATTATTGGACTAATGTAATAAAAGGCATAAAATCGGGCCCAAAAATGTGGAGCGAAATCAAAAAGTTAATAAATTGGGCAAAAAACAATTTAGATATTAAACTTTTGGAAATTGAGGAGAACGACAAAATTATTTATAACAATTTAGATATTGAATGGAGCAAAATTGATAAAAATCAAGAAAATAAATTTCAAGTGTATGATGAAAAAATTAATTTAAATATAATCGGTCATCACATCGAGGCACACACAAAATTAAACACAAATTTGGGAAATGCAGAACACGAAGACGAAATTAAAAAGATGATTGATCCATTTAAAAAAAAACACGATAACGATAAATTGGCGCATCGTACAAAAACAATATTTTCAAACCAAAATCGAGCGAACGCACCGACTACCAATCAAAATTATTTCATTACTTGCGACCATTTAAATTATATTCTAAATTGTTCGAACAATAAAAAATCATTTAGCCCTGATCTCATCCCAAATATCATCCTAAAACACCTGCCAAATTCAATAATTGTCGAAATTTGTATCATATTTAATAATCTTTTGAATAACAAATCGTTTCCAAATTGTTGGAAAGAAGCGCGTGTCTTCCTAATACCAAAAAAAGGAAAAAAATCCACAGATCTAGAAAATTACCGGCCCATTAGTTTACTATCGAATTTAGGAAAAAAATATGAAATTATACTCTTTGAAAAAATTAACGAACTTGTACAAAATCAAAATTTAATCCCGGACAGTCAGTTTGGTTTTAGGCAAGGGCATAGCACGGTGCATGCTATCACAAAACTTGTTTCGGATGTATGCCATCAAATGAATTTCCGGAATCCAACGGGAGCGGTAATGATCAATATTAAAAAGGCTTTCGAATCAATTTGGATCGATGGTTTACTTGCCAAATTAAAATCAATGAAATTCAGCAATGAAATTTTGGAAATATTATATGAGATGCTATACAATAGAACTTTTTCGGTAACAACGGGACGAAATCAATCAACAACAAAATTCAAAATTTACAATGGCATACAACAAGGAAGTATTACGGCTCCAATTTTATTTAATCTATATACGGCAGATTTGATCAAAAACAATATTCTAAATTCTAAAAATGTTCAGACATGCGCCTACGCAGATGATATGATCGTATATAGCTCAAACTATTTAGTGGGTGATATACAAAAAAACTTACAAACAGCATTAAATTTCATTGAAAACTATTTAGAAAAATGGCATATCAAAATTAACTCATCAAAATGTGAAACAATATTATTTCGGCGACCACTACTACACGCAAATCGTGATTTGAAACGAAATTGGCGTAAACTCACGATCAAAATTAATAACGAACCAATCCCATTAAAAGAAACAATAAAATATTTGGGTGTCAAAATTGACAATATGTGTTATTTGGCTAAACATACAAAAATTCAATTAGAAAAAGCAAGACGTGCGTTTATGGGGGCGAGACGCATTTTTTTTAATAAACATTTAGACAAACGTGTCAAAATTATAGCGTATAAAGCACTAATACGACCGATATTAACGTATGGATGTCCGGTTTGGTTTAATCAATCACCAAAATATATGGAGCGATATCGGATGTTTGAAAGAAAATGTCTCCGTCATTGTAATGGACTGTACAGAAAAGCGACAACGAACTACAAACATTACATCTCGAACAAAGAACAGTATCAAAATTTCGATGGAGACAGAATCAACAATTACATACTTAAACTGACGAGAGATCACATTAGACGGGCCACAATGAATACGGACAATTCACTTATATACGGACCATATTATGTGGATGAACTTTTGGCACGACATCACGCAAAAAAGGGCATGAATCCATTTTTCATATATTTTGATAAGCACGGCTATTTACAAGACAAGGCGAAAATTCCACTAATCTACCATATCCAGAGACGACCAAACGAGAGATGGTCAGATAATGAAAAATTTCAGAATCCAAATTCACTGATTCGATTTAATACGGTGGCAAAAGATGAGAATCCAGACGAGTACAAATCGAGATGTGAACGGTATTGGTGGCTCAATACTTCGGCATAAAAAATAAAAAAAAAAAATTTCGATGACATCAATTGGCGGCAAAATTTCAAAATTCATTTCTCGATGACATCACGCATTGGCGGCAAAATTTTCCTTTTCTGATGACAAACAACCATATTGACGGCAAAATTTTAATTTTCAAAAAAAAAAAAAAAAGATATAATGATAAAATTTTCATTCTAAAATTTTTTCTTTTATAAATAATTTATACTAACAATTTAGAGTAGATTGTTTTTTTTTTTTTTTATTTTTTTTTTAAAAAAAAAAAAAAACTATGTTTTTCGAGATAATATTGGTTTAAATTTTTTTGTAACGTTTTATTAACCAACAATTTTTATTTTTAAAACATTTCGATTTTATATAAAATAATTTTATAAGTTCATTTTCTTTTTGATGTTAAATTTTGTAAAAATAATGTAAATAATTAAAATAGAATTAAGAGATGAAAAGTATCTGAGCGCCCAAAACTAAGGGACAGTGAACTAAATAAAAATAAGTAGAATTTAAGAATGTAATTCCAGTGTCCGAATATTAATTTTAAGAATAATTTACGTACAAAAATGTTACCAAAATAAATGGAATATCATATTTAAAAAAAAAAAAAACAAAACGGAATCTTGTATTTTCATTAAATTTGTGAGACTAACACTCAAAGAGAATGTAATGGCTTCTGTTTTAAGTGCCTTAAGTGTTACACAAATTTAGGCGTCAGACATCGGATACAACTTTTCACATTCAGTATTCTTCAATGACAGTTAAACATATAATACAAGGCAACTCTTAGAAAAAGCTAAGCAATGGAAATCGGATCTTAAATATAAATATCTATGGATTAGACGCGGCACTATATTGATGATAAAACAATATGGATCAGATGTAAAATTATTAGAAGTAGATTAGATCTTGAGATCCTATAATTATAATTTTTAATTTTTTTTTGTTTACCTTTTAAGTAAAGCTAATAACTAAATTTCTAAATATATATTTGGAGCTGCTAATATACTTAAAATATAGTGTTGTTTTAATACTTGCAAGTTTACTATTATTTACATATAAAAGAATTTGTGAATAAAGTAAGTGATTTGTTGGCAACTATTAAATATAGAACCCCTTTTTTATTGGCAATATCAACAACAAAATTACTGATACTGGTTTGCAGAATATTCATAAATATAATTACATGGTGATGATGGTTTCGCATGGATTAGTGTCTTTGTTAAATTTTAAACCAACTAGAGTGGTTAATTATACTGCTTTTTGCATTGATCGTGTATTTTATCGGAGTTTGCCATTCTGATTTTTGTACAATTTAAAATTACAAATGGTTTCCGAGCAATCAAATTAACTTTGAAGGGAATAAAAGTTGATTTCGTATCTCTATCAAAAATCATAAGCAGTGAATCACGTTGGATACCATTTATTCTTGACAAGATCCATCTGATTTATTGTGCAGTAAAATTAACTTAAAAATCGTTAAAAGCACCGTCTAAATCGTTTATTAAAGATTAACTATGATTCTATTAAACTGAAAATTTTAAAGTAGAGTAGAGGAAGAAAAAAATAATTATTATTCGATAAAGTTCAATGAACGAAAAGGTAACTCAAAAAGCCAATGAATGCTAATTAAAGATATAATTTGCACAAAGAGAGTCGGCATTTTGCGTTATATTTTTGACATTTTTTTTATGGTTGGTTACATACACGAAAGAATAGTATAGCAGTTTTGGTTGCACACAGTTTTCTATAAAAAAAAAATTATTGTGTTTAACAATAATTTTTACCTCTAAAATCTGTGCATAATCCCTCGGCGGGATGCTATAAATGATATTACAATCAAAAATACAACGCTACATACAGTTAAACCTTTCAGGTACTCTTGAAATATAAGTTTGGAGATGGCAATTTTTCCAAACTTCCTAAAAAATGCTATTGTTTTACCTCTATTAAAAAAGGTCGTTTTAGCCATACTGGATAACTAGCGCCGAATTTCACTGTTGCCAGTTGTTTCGAAAATATTCGAAAAATATGTTAAACCAAATTATTATCATTACTTTCTAAAAATAAATTTTTATCTAATTCACAATATGAATTTCAACAAGGGCATAGTTCTGAAGAGGCGCTTTAAAATTTGTTTAATCCAATCTATGAATATTTAAATCTAAATATGGTTGTGGCTGGGCTATTTATTTAGATAATTATTAATTTATTATTAATTTAGATTGTAATATTATCTATCACTCTATATGTTGTTTAAATTTTGGCAAAGTTGGATCCATGGTTAGTTGTTATGTAAAATACATTGAAATCGAGTAAGTTAATTCGTTTAAATATTTAGGCGTACGACATTTGCTGTTGGGGCGGTATATACAAAGACACAATTAAACCTTTGATTTTGGCACAAAAATGGTCGTTGTGGTTGGAAAAAGCTCTTATGCTCCGCAAAGAACTTTTAAATGAGCATGCTAACCTTATAATTTCACCACAGCATCCTTGGCTTGGCGTAGAAACCGACTAAACAAAGCTTGGATCGCTGCGCCGACTACCCGCATCCGTAAATACTAAATTTTTAAATATATCAATAAAAATAAAAATGGATACTGCCAAAATGCAAAATGCAAAAACCAATAGCAAAAACTTAAGATGGCCTAAGAGATAAGAGGTAAACGTAACTAACATTTCAACTGCATGGGTCTGATAAACGAAGATGAGAAAGCACAATATCAGAATCTTGTTAGCAGTAGCAATATGGAAACTAACCCCGTTCTAATGATGTGAACGCTCTATGGGAGGTATTAAAAACGTTGGTTGTTAGTGCTGCCCAAGTTACTCTAATTATGGTAAGTAACAGAATAAAGTCTATAAACAAACGCGAATGCGTTTTTTAATCGCACGGAAGAACAAAGCGGTCCTCGTTAGGAGAATCGCCAAGCAAATTTGTAGACGAAAAAAGCGTGAATGGTGTAAGGCTGAAGTCTTAAGAGTACACCAACTCAGCAATGAGCGGAGTTCTTGTAACTTTTTCAAAGAAGTTGCCGGACTGTACCATACCTTTAGAACTAGGTCTATCGCTATTTGGGACCAAAATAAAAACCTCCGTGTTAACATCGATGCAGAGCTCGACACTTGGAAGGAGCGTTTCTCTGTTTTACTCAATGCTCAACAAGTGTCAAATGCCGTGTTTGAAAGTTGTCAAATACAGACTGCGGAGATATGCATAGAGGACCCATCCTACGAAAAATTTACACTAGCCATGCAGAGACTAAAAAGAAACCGTTCCCCTGAAGTTGATTGCATTAATTTTAAGCTCTTGATATTCGGAGGGGATACTTTGTGGAACTATCTTTTCGACATTAGTCGATTGATATGGCAAAGCGAAGTTATGCCTGATGAATGGAAAGGGACGGCGTTGTTACTTATCCTTATTTAATGAAAAGTAGTTTGCTGAAAATGCGAAAACTATCGTGGCATAGCTCTTCTTTGCACAGACTACAAATTAATGTCTTACATAGTATTTAAAAGAATCACTCCCTGACAAAGGAAATTGTAGGTGACTATCAAGGAGGATTTCGTTCTGGTCGGTCAGTCACTTATCAAGTTGTTACACTGAGGATGATTCTTTCAAAATATTACGGAACATTTCGTGACGTACATCAGTCGTTCTTAGATTTCTAACAAGCCTATGACTAAATCCATCGGGATAGCTGATGGTTCGCAATGCAAATACCTGACAAATATGTGCGTTTAGGTAAATGATGCAGTCACAATGTTGTGTCAAAGTTGAAAACAAGCTATCAGTAATTTTGTAATTAGCTTTGGTGAACGGCAAGGACATGCTCTGTCCCCGATACTTTTTAATCTCATGTTAGAATTTATCTTTCGTAAAATTGAAACAACTCAGGACAATATCTTGTACCGACAGTCCAACCAGATTCTGGCATATGCACATGATATCTGTATAATTGGACTGAATTGTAACGGTGTCAAAGAACTGCTGGATTGTACGTTTCTGGACTTCCGCTGGTCTCAAAATCAATGAGTCCAAAACCAAATATATGATCACAGACTTTAGAGACCAAGACGCAATGGATTTTAGTAGTGGTGACTAGTCACCACTACTAAAATCCATTGCGGAA
This sequence comes from Tipula confusa, assembly GCA_963556175.1. NCBI lineage: Eukaryota > Metazoa > Arthropoda > Insecta > Diptera > Tipulidae > Tipula > Tipula confusa. The sequence goes on along the minus strand of OY744476.1, from coordinate 128,806,041 downwards.
TGGAAAATCCATTGCGGAATCTTTGGTGACTAGAAGGAATGTCAAGTTTCTTGTACCTCGGATCACTTGTCACTCATGATAACTTTGTTGGAGGGGATGTCTTATTTGTGCTTTAATGTCTTATTTCCACTGCTAAAGACAAAATTGACAGAGCAGGAGCATAAGTCGCTGTCAGCGATGATGGCGCCTCAGAGCAGAGAACGACTTGTCTTTTTCAGGTTGTCTAAAACAATACGATGATCAGGATCGAATCCGATGGAGCTATAGACTGTTGATACCATACGCGCTACCAATGGCTTGTAAAATCCGATTATTATTATTTAGCACAAATTTTATCAGAATTATAAACAATAGAAGAACGTCAAGTTTATTTCAAAAATACAATATTCTTCCTCTTCGTCGTTAGTACATTTTTAAGGTATTAGAAATGTTCTTCATTAGAAGTGGAAATGGACAAAAAAAAGTAAATACCCATGGAGAAATAGATTTGATTGTATTTGTCCAGTTTCTAAAAGAGACCATTTTCAAAGATATTTCTTTTATCCATCGGTTCTAACCTATATAATACCATTTTTTGAAATAAATGCATACCCCTATAATTTGGAAGAATTTCTGCGAAGCTTAAATGTGTGTTAATTAGAGTACAATTGAACATTTGTTTGATATTTTATGTTAATGTTTTCTTTTTCTCTGTCGTTGAAGATTCAATAAAGTACAGTTAATGAGTTAAAAATCGTCTTATGATTAATAACTTACATTAAACATCTGTCTTGGTTGAATATTACATGTGACTATTTTTCTTCTTTTTCACATGATTACAACTTTTGTTTATTTTATTTTTGATTATGTAAAATTTTATAATTTTAATTTTTATAATAATTATAATTCTAAGAATATTGAATTGTAAATTTTATATGTAAATTTGATAGATATGTATGTTTAATTTACAACTAAACTCATGTAATTATGATTATGACTTAATATTTATGTCAGATTTATTGTTTCGATTAAGATTAGAGCTATGGTCACAAGGATGATCAGCTGGATGCTTGTTCACCTAATATGCGGCAATTTGGCAATACGTTTCGATGTGTGCTTTTTCAGTGATTGTTTCGAGTCGCCGATGCTATGCTTCAATGTTGTTTGAGGTTTGCGGTAAACTTTCGCAATTGTTATCATAAATTGTTTAATATAGTGTGGCAGCATACTGAGAGGTGTGTTGGTTCACTTGTTTTTCAGAACATAATTATTCCCGAACTAGATAACTATCTTTCGCGACCGAGGTGCTGCAATAGTTTTTTATAAATATTGGAAATTTAATCAGGAACGAGGAACCGTAATGTCCGGATCATTTGAATATAAAAAACAACATCTTCATTTCTCAATGGTTGTCAATGCACCTTTCTGCACATGGCGCCTGATAATTTAGTACAGATTGAGCGCAGAAGGTGAAGCTTTCGCAAAACAAGTCAATACAAAAGTTGGTTTAAAATCGATGAAATGACGTATATAGCGAATTCACAAGTCGTCAACGATTTGCTTTTCTTTATCAATAATAAACATAAACGTTGATATTGGTTTGCATTGAAACTTTACAATTGATATAAAATACAAACTACAAGCCCCCTAAAAATTCCAAAGTAAGGGAATGGATATTTCGCGCGCGCGAAATATATATATATATATATATATATATATATATATATATATATATATATATATATATATATATATATATATATATATATATGTATATATATATATATATATATATATATATATATATATATATATATATATATATATATGTATATATATATTTAAATTTATATAACCACGGAATCTACTTTTGGCCACATGTGGTTGCTAAATTTATTAAAAACATAATCAAAATTGCTAATTTATTTTATTCGCCCTCGTAAAAAGAACACTCATCAAAACCTTACCCAAATATCGTATTATAATACAAACAATAAAATTCGTCTATATAATGTAGGTATATAAATATAAATATATATTTATATATATATATATATATATATATATATATATATATATATATATATATATTTATATATATATATATATATATATATATATATAATATATATATATATATATATATATATATATATATATATATATATATATATATATATATATATCTATATATATATATATATATATATATATATATATATATATATATATATATATATATATATATATGTATATATATATATATATATATATATATATATATATATATATATATAAATATATATATATATATATATATATATATATATATATATATAAATATATTTATATATATATATATATATATATATATATATATATATATATATATATAAATATATATATATATATATATATATTTATATATAAATATATATATATATACATATATATATATATATATATATATATATATATATATATATATATATATATATATATATATATATAAATATATAAATATATAAATATATATATGTATATATATATATATATATATATATATATATATATATATATATATATATATATATATATATATATATATATAAATATGTACATGATTCGACCGCTATTGAAAATAAACGAATTTTATAGTTATAAATATTTTCAGCATATCTTGAGGGACTATTAAAACTCATCAATTTATTTTCTTTATTCGAAATTTCCCAAAACCGAGGAAATTTGAATACATAACGAAAAAAATAACAAAAAATTTTCCTGTTTTCTTTTTCCGACATATAAATCGAAAGTGACAACGGTTGGTCCGCAGGATTTATGAACTTTTTAACCCTTTTTCTGTTCGTTTCTAGTTTTTTTTTCGTGTTATATGTTGTTGAAATGTTGTTATGTTAAGTCGAAGACATAAATAAGAAGAATGCGACGGATACGAAAAAATATGAAAAAAAGGAAATATTATCCTTAAAGGAAAATGAATATGTGAATGTGTGTAAAAATTTCTGTACATGAATAGTAGGAAGAAAAACTGTTTTACTTTTGTAATGTTCGAATGTCAAAACGAAAGAATACATTTGTGTACTCGTATGTTATGTGATGTAATCAATAGATTTCAGTTTTCCCATCTCGAATATACATAAATACATAATGAGATGAGTTTAATGTTTTTGAAAATGTTGATGGGAGAAAAATGATTTCATTTGTGCTTAGTTTCTTTATATTTATGTATACGTAATATGTATTCGTATTCACAAATGTTGTTATTTTACTGATAGCGATAATACGTTTGTGCAGTACTTAGTTTAATCAAAATATACATATATGATAAACAATTTTATTTTATTTACTTTAAAAAAGGATGGCTTACACGATTTTAGTTTTGTTCATCGAATATAGAACAGATATACGAGATAGAGATTAACGTTTGTTTTACTTGTCGACTACTTTATAAAATGAGATTTGGATGATAACTCTTTCAACGAATGTTAAGATTTCTAAAGGAAGTTTTAAGGATAAAAAATATAAAAATGTATGATATGCAATCATTTTTAATCAATTAATGGAAAATGATCTTTGATTTATCTTTGAAAAAGTGTCTACAAAATGTAACCTTCCGCTGCATGAAAAAAAAAAATTTAGAATTCTTCACTCATTTGACGGTGTGGTCGCCCCTACTCAAATTTGACAGTATAAAATGATATTTTGTCTCATACTAGAGATAATTGAAAAATTTACTAAAGACTATAAATTATAAATATAATTATCTTTACATTTAAATGGTTAAATATACTTTGTGTAAGATTCACTTCGACTACTTTATCTTATATGCTGTAACATTCCAGTTTCCAAAAAGAACCAACGGGACCTACAAATAACAAAACGTAAAATCAGAAATATCTTATTAATTGAGAATGTCAGTCGTCCACCTATAAAAAGTCTCATTACAATGATAAGTGTCCTATTTTTCAACTCTAAATCTTCAGCATTTATTCAGATATTCCAAGAAATATTATATCCTCACGGTGTTCATATTTATGTAAATATATATTTCACAGTTTGATTTCTCATATCAACAGAAAGTTAGTAAATAATCTTTCTTTACATACCTGAATATATTTTAGTAGGCTTCGGCTTCAGAATCCAGAGAGAAACTTACATGCATATCTTTTTTTCACTGAACATTTTATTTCTTTCCCTTTTACAAAAAATCCTTTTAAAATAATAAAATATGTTTTTTAAAATACACAAATTAAACATCGTTTTCCCATCTCGTTGAGCAATATTATTCTGTGGGTCATATTTTTGGTACTAAAAAAAACTAATTACGTCCTCATTTTTCTCACATTAATAATTATAACAGAACGCCTACCACTAATAATAATAATCGCGGAATAATTATAAATTAAAAATATATAAAGGGTTTTCCAAGAAGGGCAGTTGGACGTTAAATGTTTTCAAGCGCCTAAGTTTATTGAGTTTGTTGAGTTGCATGAAATACGAGTTGTTAACCAATTTTTAACAAATTTTGTAAATAAAAAGGAATGGGTTTATTCACGTATCCAATGCCAGATTCATTATTAACAACGTTTTAAGGTTTAAGTTTAATAGATTTATTCATCATTGTCTTCCTTCCACTTTTGCATCGATCTATAAATTAACTGGGTGATAAACTTTCCTTTCTATTCATGACATTTTAAGTATAAATGAATACTCCTTTTGGAAAACCTCGTGCAATTAATTTAATTAAACAAATAAAAAGGATATAAAACAGTAAATTACAGATGTGATAAAAATCAAATGTGTTCCGTGGCAAACAGGATAATTTATCTTGCATACAATAGCAACAGGAACAAACCCGTCTATTGTCATGCACACAAATAGTGATTGCTATCGTGATTTTTAACAAATTGACGTAATTTACAGCTTAGGCACGAATAAACATATAAACTACAATGTTGATAGTCTTTCTTTAGTATATCACCATCCACACTTCTCGCATTGCGAATATAATACTATTTACCAACGATAGCTGTACAAAATAATGAATTACAATGCTCCAAAAAAATTTTACATGATTTATGCTAAAACAAAAAGTTTTACAATCATAAATTTAATTTTCCGGGGGCTATCAAATGTACAAGTACCAACCAAAAAATAAAAAAAAAAGTTTAATGTTAAAAACGAATGTAAACAACGATGTTGATTTTATGTAACAAAGCAACCAAATTTGTTTTTGTTTAATTATTATGCGTGTGTGTGCGCCTATGTATTGTTGAAATTACTTTTTTATGCATGCGTATGTACCAGTATATCATTTTGTCACTAGGATACTATATTGTTACCATAATGACCAGCTATCCGCTTGATATTAATATTACTAAAATAATTATTCCGCCATGTTTAACATTCATGTGTACACGGTAATATGTAATTTAATATTATTTTTTATGTTAATGCGAGTTACTAGCAAAATGTTGATTTCGGTTAAAAATATTTGCGAAAATTATTAATTAAATTAAAAAATATTTGATAAAATGAACTAATATAAAATGTTTATATTTTATTGATTTAAAAGCTCCTGTGGTTGGGTCAATCACATTATTTGTTGTTCTCCAAAAATTTAATGTTAGTATCTGATTAGTGATTTGTGAGTTTAATCAAAAAAGAAGGCAAATGTCAAACTCGACTTATACGAAAATATTGATTGGTTCTTGTGTCAGTATGGTAATTCCAATTACACATGACATCCTGAAGACAAGTTAACAGATTAATTAATCTAAATAAAAGTCAAGAAAAATTAAATTATCGATTAAATTAAGTCGTTAAATAATGACATTATAGATATACCGCTATTTACAGCCTAAAAAATATAGCTGAATATCATCAGAAGACTCCAGCAACAGACAAATATATTTTAAAAAGTCGAACATTTTCGGAATAAAGCCATATTTTCAGTATGTAGAATTACGTTTTTGGCAGTTATAAACATAGAAAAAAAAATTAAACCTTACCTCACTTTAAATAAATTATCATAACTCATTATGTAACTAAATTTGTAGTGAATCAGTCCAACGTAAATAGATAGCGGATTGAAAACTCAGAACTTTCGTGTTTTGACATATTTAAAGCAGAGTTACTCACAATACATTTGTTAGGTTGGGTAATATTCGAAAGACTGTTTTTAGAAGTGCTATACATAACACTCTTTCACTCACAAATCTACAAAATTTAGGGTCAGCGCATGAGTCGAGTATTTACTATATCGTTAAAAACAAATGGCAGGCTTGCTACTATCCTAAAAACTATAGATGTGCTCAAATAAGAGTTGGCTGTTTGGTTAATATAATTTTAAGCTTGCAAGTAAATAATACTGATTGGATTCCAAAACAGTGCAGCATGGTTCGCATTTAAAAAGTCAAAGCAAATGTAAAACTTATTTTACAAAAATATGCATTTATCTTTACTGTTCGAGAACATATTTCGGTCGAAAAATACGTAAGATCAAAAAACAAAAATAATGCAGTTCTGTAACGATCTATTTAGAAGAGCTAAACGCGTATAATAGGCACAATTTACAAAAATTAACTTATAATTAAATTAATTACCAAAAAATTTGACTATAGTTTTTTAAAGGTATCTTATCTGGATCTTATCATCCAGATTTATTTTTTTAAATTTTTAATTTTGTAATTTTTTAACTGCGAATTCATATCTAGGTAGCTTTAATTCGGAACTAAAGTGAAACTCTTTAATTTAAACAACTAAGTGATATTTAACAGTTATACATTTTTTTCTGTTTTACTCAAAGGTTGATGATGTTTATGATACATTTTGGTAGCTTGAACGTTTTCAATGCGAGCCCGGATGCTTGCTTAAATATACCAATACTCTAAGAATTCATATGTAACATATACATTTACTAATTGAAAGCCAAATCACATGAAATTCCCAGGTAGGCTTGGCACTCAGGACCATGACGAGGCTAGGCCGTCGAACTACTTCGGGCCAGCAATGGCCTGTAAATATTAGATTACCATTTATTGATATTAAATATAAAAATCGATATTTTACTCAAATTTTTTGGTTGATATAAAATTAGTCCACCATTTGAAAAATTAAAAATTTTTGTGAAAAACATATTTGTTATATACATTTTATATGCCTGTCAGCTAAATTTAAATTACCCGTAAGGATACAAATCCATTCATTTGATTATTTTTTGAATATACTATACATCACTAATTTGAACTATTTATGTAGTGTTTTTTGACTTAAGGTATTATTTATTCAAGTATCGTTGATTTGTTTGTTCTCGCTACTATCTATTTTGGGACACTCAATTGTTCGGCTTTCTAATATGTAGAATAATCAAATGTCGATAAGATGGCTTATCTTGCGTTATTATTTGCATCAGCAAACAAAATTATCACTGAATTCAATCTTATACGACTACAACGCATTTTATATAATTTTGATACGTATACTTTCGAAGAATCTAACCCGAATTAAGAATAGATAACTGCAAATTATGGAATTGTGGTTATTTGAGTCTTACGCTCAAATATCTGATTTTATTTAACTTTAAAAATTTAAAAACGTCAACTCAATAAAATGTATCAACACTATAGGCTTACGCACCATAAACATAAAAATATGTGCACCATTTTTTATTTGAGTTCAAATGAAGAAAGCCACATCTAAAGGGTTACCCAATAAGAAGTTTCATTTTGAATAGCCTGCTATTCACAGCTGTCCAAGTCAATTTTGAAGCTGCTATCTTTTGACATTTGACAAGTAAAAACTATGCCATTACTAAAAATGGTACGACACACGCTTCAAGAACGCATTAAAATCGTTAAAATTCACTTTGAAAATGATGGTGCAACTGTACGGTGAATGGATTGCGCTACCGAGCTATGATTAATGATTTTTTATGGCCGGAATTGGATGATATTGCAATTTTGCAAGAAAAGTTTCCTGACCGTGTTATTTCTCGAAGAGGTGATCACAATTGGCCACCGAGATCTTGTGATTTAACACATTTAGACTTTTTTCTTTGAGGCCAAGTGAAAGATAAGGTCTTTGCCAATGCTCCACAATCGATTTGTCCACCTTAAAGATAGAATTCGTGAAGTTATCGAGGACATACAGCCGCAAATGTGCGAATTGGTCATGGAAAAGTTTATGAAAAGGATATGGTGCTGCAAGCGTATCCGTTTGCCATTTGGCTGATATCCTTTTCAAATGTTAATGGCATACCTTCCACTTTACAATGAAATAAACATTCATTGATTTCTCTTAAAAAATACTAGTTTTTTAAATATCAAAATGAAACCTCTTATTGGAAAACCCGTTATATGAACAACAGATAGAAGCATATACAGTAGATTATTGTTGATTAAAATATGAAAAAAAAATAAACTAAGCAATTTGTTTCTGGATTTATCTTAAATTTGTTAACAATCCCTAAAAATAAGTTAATGGTGTGATTGCTAAAAAACGGTGGATTCGATCGAATTCAGTTGTTTAATTATTTTAATAAAATTCGATTTGTTTAATTTTTGGTCAGTTCAACAAATAAATTAGGAAAATGTAGTTTGCAAACATTTTTATAATCTATATACAAATAAATGAAATATATTAAATAGATAAAATATTTCTATATTAACTAATAACTCTAAATTTTTAAGTATTTGTAATTCTTAGGATCGTTTAGTTTTGTTGGAGTGTAGAGTGGTTTTGTCTATGCGTAATATTTGGGTGGTCTCTTTTAGGGTTTTTAATTAAAATTTATATGTTGAAAGATCAATTATATTCAATAAAATGAAGTTATATAAATTATATCTGTACCAGAAAAGCTCTGAAGATTTTGTGTTAAACCCAAAAGAATATCCGTATGCTCAAATACGTGACGTTGTTGATAGCTATCATCCCGAAGATGATGGATGCCGGCTTTTCCTACAAACTACATGTTTTAACGAAAATCTTAAGGGCCGTAAAATAATAAGTGATGAATCAAGTATCGCTGCTGATTTAATTTCCGTACAAATGCCGATTTTATATTTTTATATTCTGTATATTCTTATGTTTCAGATTTGAATTTTGGTGTTTATATTGTTATATTATTTTATGTTATATTATTTCATATCTTTGTACGGTTATATTATGATTTATATTACCACTATAGTACGGTACTAAATTAACACCTAATTTTTAGCAAAAACGCAACGGAACGAATTTCAAGGGAAACTAATCAAATTTATTACAGCATATGGATTGCAGAATTATAATTTTATAATATTATAATTAATTAAATTATAATTTCAGATTGAAATTAATTCTATTTCTTACAGCCCATGGCTAAGATCAATTAGTGCATTAATAGATTTTGTTTTCAGGAAACCTCTGCATATGAATAGTGGTACATTGGAGTTGTTGATACGAGATGGCAGAATGCAGAGCAGTACAACAAAAATGTGATTGTCTTACACTAACAGTAGTTTGAATATTGGATACCGGGAAATCAGACCAATTAAGTCATAACTAACATACTTTTCGTTTCTCTAACCCACAAAAATTTACTAACTATTGGCCGCCAAGGTGTCTGTAACCGGGTCGATCTCAATAATTTAACTAGTATCCTTCCACATCCTTCCAAGTATATGTAAAAACGGGTGTACTGTGGGCCCGGCGCTTTCCGAGATATCCTGCTTAATGCTTGCCGTACATTCAAAATCAATCAATCAATCAATCCCTAAAAATAATTTAATCAGTATTGGTCATAAAACGGTTAATTCAATTGATTTGTAATGTTTAATCAATTTTTTAAAAATCTAATATATATTATAATTTTTAGTTTTACATTTTTATTGAGGTAATAAATTAATTAATTGTAAACTTCAGGCAAAAACTAATCCAATTTATTACATTCTACGGCGTGAAGAAATTAGCCCATTAATAGATTTGGTTTTTAGGGAATCAATTCTCCGGATCAATTCTGTCAATACTGACAATACCTTTCTTTTCCATACACAACAAAAATAGAATAGAATTATGCCATATAGATCATGAGGTGTCTGAAACCGGGTCGTTTCTATCATGCATGGAACTGTATATAAATGTAAATATATGAAAATCCGTCCTGTCCTACCGTTAGTTAAATGCAAAACTGCTGTGGGAATATGACCGGCGTTGGCCGGAACACTTGACATGCGGAGACTTGGTCTCACAATCTCATTAATCAAGCAGTCTCTAAAAATAAGTTAATCATAGATGGATGATTTCAATTCAATGTTATTCACTCTAAAAGGAAAATATCACTTGTAATATTTACGATTTAATTGATTCTTATGTCACAAAGGGACTAGTTGAAAGTCTTTATAATCTCTAACGAAAGCAATCAATATGTCTATTCCTTTAAACTTGAGCCCTCCAGAAAAACAAAAATCAATATGTTGAGCGTGACTCATTTCAACGGAATCTAGAAAGTGTTCATTAAATAACTCTAAATAATTTAACATTAAGATCTCAATTAGTTGCAGTTGCTTTTTATGAGCAAACATAAATATATATTATCGTACAAATAAATTTAATTTATTAAAATAAATAAAAGCTGTATTAGCAATATTAGTTTGAAAATATTGTTAGGTGAAAATATGGTTCCTAATAATGTTTAAATATGCACTTGCTACTAACAAGGCATGGCCACAGAAATCAATGTGCACGAGTGATATGGTATTAAACTCGACGACTTCAATTAAAATAAAAAACCCAAGTAAATATATCCACTGGAGATCAAGACTAACATCGCCGAAAGGCAGACAACTTTTGAAAGCGGTAAAGGAACAAAGTTTGGATCACTTATCAGCTGGTCAACCCACCTCGATTTTCGAAAGACAGAAAAGCCAAAACTAAATAGGACCAATATAGAATGCTAGTCGACCAAGGTACTTCTCTAGATTATCCACCTTATAACATCAACTGCTATTGTTGAGGCTGCAGACATATTAGAGGTTTCAAAGAGGGCAGCAAACAATGATATACCCGTTGTCAATATTACATAGAAAAATAATAAACTGCCCCGAGATATCTAGAACCTTGTTCAAGGAAAGCGAAGAATAAGGAGGCATTGGCAACAATCTAAATCTTGTTTATTGAAGAGAAAACTTAATCACGCTTTTACGACTCTAACTGCACTGAAGGAAGAACAAAACCTGAGTTTACGGAATTACTTAAGTGAACTTTTGGCAACCGAAAGAACAGAATACTCGTTGTGAAAGGCAATAAAAAATTTAAAAAGACCAGTTTATTCAAACTCGCCTATTAGACGACAGGTAAAAATTAGACCAGAAGCGACGTAGAAAAAGCATTAGCTTTCGCTTCTTATCTAGAAGAAGTGTTTACCTGAACAAACGGATAATGATTCGTCCTTTAAGCCTAGTTTAACTGAAAAAGTATAAAAAATACAATCAAGATCATATATGATCTTATTATGGGAAAAGAAATAAGAAAATTACCTGATAAATATTTAAAACAAATAACATTCATATTCAACGCTTTGAATCATTTCGAAAAAATGATACTAAGTAAACTTAATCCAATATTGGAAGAGTGTCAGGTTTTACCGCAGACTATCCATTTGGATTTCGAAGCCAACATGAAACCATAAAAGAAGTGTATAGGATTGTAAATGTCATCGAACACACCTTTGTGAAAAAGTTATTGCTAAAAAATTTTCACTTAGTTTTGAGAAAATATCTCCATCAAAGACAATAAATCGTAAAATAAAATAAATCAATCACTTGTCTAAATGATATTAGAGCAGGAGTTCCAATAGGCTGGTTAAACCTAAGTATCGCTTACATAGGCTCTCCACCTGCCATTAACATCAAGTTATACCATTAATATTATAACAGTTTGCTAGTGGAGATTTGCAATTAACATAACATTGCCATATGTCTACCATCAAGTTATACCATTATGGAAAATAAAATTTACTTCCAACACAAGCGGATGCGAATGTTTCTATAAAAGTATTAACGATTTTTAATTAATCTAAAACTATATATTCAAAAACTATTATTTTTCAAAAACATAATCATCGTAAAACTAATTACTCAAGAATCAGTGTGCATATCAAAACAATATATAATGCTTACCGTAAAAAAATGTAATTTATTTCCACACTGCATTAATTTTTAAACATGATAAATCGAAAGAAAATTTTCTAAATAAATTACCATTAAGCAAAAAACGAGATTCAAGTGGCAAAGAGCATCATATTAGTGAAATAGTATTAGTGCAATACCAATTTTTAAGTATTTTTAGATCAAAAAATAGCAACAACAGCCGCCAGAATTCAAGAATAAAATAGAAAAATTGTTTTCACTTGAAACAACATAGTATAAATCATGTCGGTACGTATATACCATGCCATATACCATGTAAGATGAAATTCGCATGCTGCTGAAAAATTGTGATACTCCACTTGTTCTTCTACATTACATATATAGATATATTTTAGTTATCTTATCTGTACCGTTCTATATGTCGAGAAAAGTTTTACGGTTTTTCTTTTTCACTTTTGTATATTTCGGAAATAACAGCCAAACAAAATGTAAAGAAGAACAGTAAAAAATTCACCTACTACACAAAAAAAAATTTCAATGTTTTTCGTTATTTATATGCAGCTTTCACATGGTTCTATTTTATGTGCTTTCGGTGAACATAATCAAAATTAATAATAATTCTGCCGTTTGTTCTGTACAACATAGCAGCCATACCAACAAGACAATGTATACACATTGAACAAGAACCTAAAAAGATTTAGAAATTTTTCAATTTCATTGTCTACGTATATATATTTTCTAAGCTTTTTGCCTGCCATTTATATGTGCTGAACAAAACTCTTGACGAAACGTATTTATTTGATCTCTGTTACTAGCATAAGTGGATATTTTAATTTTATTTAAAAACTCGTTGCTTAATGGGTATGCCTGGAAAGTGTATAAAACTTCTTTTTGACATGTTATTTTTGTTTTTGTCATCCTTGATATCAATTTGAATTTAATGCATCATCTAACTTCATAATTAGTTTTTATGCTATAAATAGAATGGACAATAATTGGACTGAACGTGGTAAACAAGTGTAACTTAAACATATCGTTCTGTAAATTTAGTACATAGGAACATCGTTCATGATGCAAGTCCTTGAAAAAAAAATTATCCTTAACAAAAAAAATTATGTTCCTCTTTTATTTTAGTATCGAAATGTATATATAAGTATTTTATACTATAAAACCAGGGTTGCCATATGATATAATAATACATGTCTGATATATTTATTGGTAAATAATTCTTTTGTGACACATTATAAGATTGTACAGTGTACGTTTGTTGCGGCAAAAATTCCGATATCGACCGTATCGAATAAATAATAACAACTTTTATGTATAGTATCACTCTTTTTTATTTATGTTTGAGAGGTTTTGCCCACAAAATGTCAATGATGGTAATAAAAATACTGACCCAGGTTTTACGTGAATATTATTCAATTTTTGTATCATAGTCACGTTGAGAATAAATTTTTATTATTATTTACTTACACCCAAAATACTTTGTATGTATGCATAAGGATGAAAGGATCCAACACTTACCTAGAATGAATAAAAGAAAAAAATGGTAAAATTATTACATGCCATGGGTAAATGTTTGTGAAAACGATGTTAATTTTAATAAAATGTTAAAATAAAACCATTTCATTTCTATTAAATTTATAGCATGAATATGAAGATCGAATACATATATCATAATATTATATTGAACGACTAATGCTAATATTGGCTAAATAAAATTTAAGATTGGTTTTTGTAACTTCAAATCGGTGATTCTATCAATAAATATGCCAGGACATGCTAATACCTCGCACATGCAAAACTCTTCGTTCAGTCATCATCTCTACACTCACAAAGAGTTACCATTTTGTGTAGATAGTTTGTCCAAGTTTAAATTAAACATAGTATTTTCTAGTTAGATTATTTGAAAGGTTTATAATATATATTAGTCATTTTCATTTCAACATTATATTCTTTTTGACACCTTACTTTAAGAGTAATTAAAGTGGAATTTATACAAACAGATCGGTTTTACAATTGTGTCTATTTTACATTTAAACTGACTTATGTAAATACGTAGGTCTTTGTTTGCTGACACGAATTCTGAAAAAATGGCGAAATACTAATAATCGATTAAAAACATTAGCACATAAGACACATCAGCTGTAAGCAAAATCATAAATTTACTTAATACATACTATGGGGATGACTGATGATGTAAATTTGCAACACACTCCAAAAAAAAACTACAATCGATTATTCAATTTACTTTTAAAGAATGTAGTTTACAATAATATCAACTACTAAAAGACAGCATTCATGTCAAGAGTTACAATTAAAACCAATTACATAATGTCATACAGATGACCACAATGGGACGTTTGTTATGGTAAAGTACGATAATACTTTTAGCTGTTACTTTAGAAGTGTGACTACAATAACGGTATTTATTTAGACGGGACTGATGTTTTATATAAAATATGCGATCAATAATCAATGTTTGCAGTGGCACTTTTACCACTGCACTAAGTAATCTTTCTTAAAATATCATGTTGTGTTCGACAACCTATGCAAATTGTAATTAATTTTATTTTTGTTATTTATGTATCTAATTAATTTGCATATTTAATAAATTCGTAAAAATTTTGAACGGGAATAATTTTAAATCGTTTAGAGATGATTTTCTAATTAAAATACCATTTTGTATTTATTCTTAATTTGGGTGAAGCTAAGCAAACGGGAATATATACTTAATACAAAAATGTATATAACCTAACTTTTTTATTACGATTTACACGTAATTAACTAAATAAAGCAGTATAAATTAAAGTTTTTAAGATTCCCAACAAAATACAGTTGTGTATCGCTATAAAATGAAAATACTTATGCTGTGTGCCTCATGCCGAAAGTTTCGTTAAAATCGCCGACTTTTCTAAATTGTTCATTAGTTATTCTATTGACCACCATATTTTTTCATTTAGCCTGCTCGTGAGGGTGCTTTTCGTTTAAGTTGTCAATTTTTGCGTACGTACAATAAATAAAACTAAAATTTTAGAAATTTATATTTAAGAAGTTTTAAAACTACAAAAATATTAATCAAACACAAAGATTAACAACAAATATATTAAAATATGATAATATTTATGTGTAAGTATAAAATTTATAAACAAAATATTTTAAACCAACTGAAGTTTGAAAAGTCAACAATTTAGAATCGTGAATAGTCAGGCATAACGTGTAATATTAAATCTAGTGTCATCTATGAATCATTGGTACGAAATCATCAACATTTTAGAAAAGCCTGCAATTTAGACGAAATGTTTGGCATGGGGCACACAGCATTAAGCTCGATTCTATGAACGCGAGTAAAACATTAAGGGACTGTTCACACTAACCGCGAATTGCGAAATGCGAATAAGCTATTTTTAGAATTTTATGACATAAAAAATAATTAAATACAAAATGTTTTTCTATTTATGATACTCTTAGATAAAAATAATTAATTGTAAACTAAATTTCTTTAAAAAAAAGTTCAAAATAATGAAAAAAAGGAAATTCGTATTTAATATGTCATAACCCAAAAATTCGTTGTTGTAAAAATTACTTTCCACTCGCGTTCCACACAATTTAACCAGCACGAATTTTGGCATTCGTACTAATTTTTCAATGAAACGAATTAATATGTGACTTTTTATTAATGAATATTTTTTATTTATGCATATTTAATATTATTCTAATAACATATTGTTTTGCCATGGAACTTTGCCGGCATTTGAACACCATTCTGAAAAATGTTCCCGTAGCTTAAAAGCTGAATTTTCGGTCAGTGTGTATTAAATTGTTGTCTAAATTGGTATTTAATTCGAAATTTTGCTAAACCACAGGCATCCGCAAGAAATTATGCAATGTAAAACATGCCGTTACAATTAATTTACAATTATCTGAGTTGTTTTCTATCCGTTTTAGTAATATACGCCAAGTTTGAGCACAAATCCCAAAAGCGCTCTCTACTACACGCCGAGCCCGACTTAATCTGTAACCAATACACATGAAATAAACCAAGAAATTTGAAAATTTAAAAATAAACATTTGTACCTATAATTAAAAATCCTTCTTGAATCGATTAGGTTTTTGCCAGGAAATGGTCTTAAAATGGTTTCTTTTAAGCCAAAAGCCTCATCGGCAATTATTATATTTGGTACTTTTTCAGTCTGGTTTGGCAACGGTATATTATTTGGTAAATCAAGCTGTTGATCGTTGCTGAGCCACATTTTACCAAATGAAGATTGCGAGAATATAGTAGAGTCTGACATTCTTCCATATCCTCCAATGTCAACCATAAGAAAACGGTAATCTGCATCTACTAGTGCCATTAATACTAGAGAAAATCTTTTTTTGTATTTGAAATTTTGACTTCCGGAGTTCTTAAAAGCAAAAGTATCAATATGTTTGCCATCTACTAGGAAAATCCCATACCCAAACAACTAGGAAAATCCCATTTTTTATAAAATTGTTTCCTAATACGAATCCAATCATTCTTTTTTAAATGGCAATTGGCATCAAAAGATTTTTGATGGATTTCAATGTTTGTATGACTATTTTGTGGACTGTCGAATGACCCAAGAAGAAATGTAAACCTAAATCCTTTAAAGTCCATCCCGATGCTAAAAATCTAATTAATAGTATAGTTTTGAAATTATGTTCGTTTCTAATTTAAAATTATTATTATTGTGCGTATTCATTTCTTTACCTTAATGTAACAACCAGTTTTTCTTTCGGATGAATTGATTCTCTATAATTTGTAGCTTTAGGTTGTAAGGATGATTCCAAATATTTTAATATCTCCATAAATTTATATTTGCCCATCCGAAAATAAGTATAATACAACTGAGAATACTTTTCTAACCCCAACACTACTCGCTTGTAACATCCGGATCGGGCTTTATTTTTCAAATAAGGATGCACCCAATATTTCCGTGTTTTCGATTGAATATAAAGATAAGTGCAACATATAATCATTAATTTACGCAAGCGATCTTTATTTTTGATTATGACCATTGCAAATAGAACTTCATTTGTTTAATAAATGTCCAAAATAAATAGATGTTGACATAAAAATTCGCTCGAGTTTAGTGTGCATCGAATTTGCGAATTCGCGTATGGAATATATTTGCAATTCGCGATTCGCGTTCGGTGTGAACAGTCTCTAACTCTCAGATTTATCGCCGTTTGCATTTTATGAACGACGATAAAACCAACGATTAATGGTGTTTTTCCACGATGAAACATATTTTTTCTGCAGCCAAACATTAAAATCTGCAGCAAAACCAAAACAGGAAAGATAGTGTTAAATTACACTTGAGTGACGAAGACAACAGTTTTTTTTTCTTTTTTTTATAGCTAAATTTTATAGTTTATAAAAGTTGACGCCTTCCCTATATAACCTAAAAAAATCACAAATTTATGTGCACATCTCCAAAATAAATTGTGGTATTTATTTTTTTTTTATGAGATTCTCCTATTTTAATGATTATTTATTTTTAAATACGAAAAAATGATCCGACAATATTTTATAATTTTTTTAAATCTATTACGACACTATTATCAAAATATTTCAATAATATAAAAATTTTATTTAAGTTTTTAACCTCAAAATTTTAGTTGTTAGCACACCGAAAATAAAAATAAAATGAATTTAGCTATAAAAAAAATAAACAAAAATTTTAAGTGTGTGTGCGAGAAATATTTTCTCGTCCACACACAATTTTTATGTGCATGTATTGTTTTGCAGCAATTTTCAGCCATAAAAAGTATTCCAATTTTATATTTTTTCGTTTTGCTGCCATAATTATGGCGACAGAACGAAAAAAATACAAAATAATTTTGTATGCACAGCGTGCAGCAAAAGTTGTCCGTCTCACTCGTACAAAAGTTAAATTTATATTTTTATCTCACGTTTTTCGTGCATATAAAATATGTTTCATCGTGGAAAATACTCTTTATGGATTTTTTTCTATCCTCTGTTTCATTTTCTGTTTTTTGGTATATAAAGCGCTTTACCCACAGAAAAACGAAAACAAAAAATAATTTATAATTATTCACAAAAACTACAATATATTTCGTTTATAATAGCTGAAATCCTTAAAATCGGTTCGTAACTACAATACAAAATTTATTTAATTCAAAAAACTAATTAAAAATATTTGGTTTCCTTAAAAATTGATTTTTAATTTTTTCGTAACGAAAAAATGAAATATTTCTATATTTTTTAGTACGAAAAAGTAAACGAAAAATTTTTTCGTTGTTTTTCGGTATAGTGGTTACAAACCGGTTTCATAGGATTTCAACTACATCATACGAAATATATTGTAGTTTTATGCCCCTATTATGGTTCTCACCTCACCTCACCATACCACAAAAATGTGAGGTGAAGTGATCACATCAATATTTTGGTATTATCGTTCTCGCGGTGAGGTGAACAAAGTGTCAAATCTGTTCACCTACAATATCTTGGTGATTGGTTTAAAAATAAAATAAATTGAAGGCAAAAGCGGGTAAATTTTTTTATTTATATTTATTTATGTATATATATATATATATATATATATATATATATATATATATATATATATATATGTATATATATATATATATATATATATATATATATATATATATATATATATATATATATATATATATTATTTAATTTTTATCACCGAAAAAATATTTGTAAATAAACAAATTCTCAACATGAAATGTCAAACATTTTAAAATTTACTTGTTCCAACATAAAAAAAAAAAATTACGCACAACGCCGCATACAACTGCTCACCAAAAATTAGGTGAGAATCATAATACCAAATTATGAGTTAGGTGAATCTTTTAGGTGAGGTGAACTGTACGGTGAGGTGAGAACCATAATAGGGGTATTAGTTAACAATTAAAAATTAGTTTTCGTTTTCGTTTTGCTGTGGGTAAGGCGCTTAAATTGAAGGATAAAATATATTTGACGTTTAAGGAATACAAATATAATAATAAAAATATTAACATATTATAATTTATAACTAACAAATTGCATTAGTAAATATATAACAGTTACAATAATATAAATTAAACTATAGTTGTAAAATAATCTAATTTAATTTTATTTTTTCTATTTTAAAAAATTTGCTAAATTTCATAAATATGAACAACAATAATTTTAATGCCGTTTGAAGAATAAAAATTGCACTGAGTGCAAAAAGGGTACCCTTTTTACCCTGGTTATGTTCGTTTGATGAAAAAAAACTGCTGCTATTTTAAAAGTTCCAGTGCAAGTTTTGCTACTACATGTTTTTTAAATGAGTCCCTACAATGCCAACCAACAAAATTATTCTAAAATACAGTAACAACCATAGTAATTGAGTAACAACCATAGAAACTAAAAAAATTTAAGTATACGCAACAAAAAATGTTACCACGTACACAAATACTGCAGTAAAACTACAGTAAAACCATAGATAAATTAAAGAATATAGATCTCTTTCTGAATAATCGTAATTTTTGATTTTATTTCCAGTCCTAATATGTCAAAACTGTCCATCCAAAAAAAAATCATATTTATCTTATTTTCGTATCTACACGAGCGTGATCTTCTCATTTCGATTAACATGAATCAACAACATGTAGTTTCTCTAGCTTTATACTTACTACAATTCATACTAAATTTGACTTGTATATGTTTTAATCAAAGTCGTCTTCAATCTCTTTTAAGAAGCCTGTATTTTTCCGCCGTACGCAGATACCATAGTAGAAATGTAACCTATGTAACCTATCAAGTTCTCTCATTTATTTTATTTCCTTTTAGTTTTCTGTTTTGTTACGATTTGTTATTTTGTTATTCGCGAGAAAAAAACATCAATACACGAATTGGACGAATGCATGATGGTTGATTTTTGATTTTATTTCAATTTTCAAAGTTTAGTTTATTTCTGATTCGGTACATATGAACGAGTAGATATTGAGCGCCGAGCTTAGAACATAATACATTTATTTTACTTATTTTTTTTTTCTTGTGTTTATTAAGTTTTTTGTCGAGTATGTCTCGTAGATGTTGTTTAAAAACTATCTTTCAGACAACAGCAAACAGTATTTAAAGTTTTCTCCGAATAACACTGATTTATGTATTGAATGGGTAGTCGCATGTTGTAATTCGTCGGAAATAATTAGTTAAATAAAAAACCTATTATTATGAGATGAAAATTTGTATATATGTATAGGTTAAAAAAAAATATATTTTGGTGTAATTCCTATACTATGAATATAGACGATTCAATAACACGATATAGATATGGATGACACAAATGATAAAGAAAACGAAGCGCTGCTTACGAAACCGTCTTGTTCTTCAAACAAGACTGACTACGATTTATGGCTCACGAGAGAGAAAAATAACATTTTTTATAGATCCGAAATGGAAAGGCTTAAGTTTCATAACGAGTTTTTGATTAAATAAAATAAAATAATTAAAAAAACATTTAAAAAGTAAAATGTTTAATTTGACAATTGAAAATTCACCAAAAACTTAAAAATACGAAACCGGCAGAACATCTTTCAGCAAATATATAAGCTGGCAGTATCAAAACACTGCACAAATTCACTAAAATGTTAATTAAACCTAAAACCTGCTATACAAATGACGAGACAAATTTGACATTAGCTCTGTTTTTTAAATATGCAGCGACTTATTTTTAAGAGATAATTTAGATTTTAAGAAACCATCATTGGCCTTTATATACAGGTGGTTCTCACTTCAAGTAATACTACCAGGTTCGACAAATGATGATTTATTTGCTCAAATACAATTAATTAAGAATTTAAAAATTATCTAAAGGGTCTAAACAAATTATGCTTTAATAATAATTATTCTGCATCGCTGGAATATAACAGCAAACAGGACTGTATTGAAGGGTTTGCAGATTACGGAGATGAAACTACAAGTACAAAATTTGGAAAGGAACCTTGCACTTTTGCGGTTCGATTGATTAGAAACAATTAGAAACAATCAATCGGTTTTGCTATTGCGGTAACTACAACTCCTGTTCAAGAATTAAAAAAAAATGTTAACGACCTCATCCTGAAAAGTTTTTCAATCAGCCTTAATGTAAGGGGTTTAGTATGCGACCAAGGGAAAATAAATCAAACCCTTTTTAAACATTAAGGAAGTCACTGTAGATCAGCCATATTTTATATTAGAGGGCTGTAAAATTATATGTATTTATGATGTTCCTCATTTAGTGAAATCGATCCGCAATAACATGATAAATTATGATTTGCAAATAGTAGGCTCAAGTAAAATTGCATAGTGGAATGTTGTACGTCAAATATTTAAATATGATTCTAATTCTTGCGCTCGTTTGTGTTCAAAATTAACCTTAATGCATATACAACCAAATATATTTCAAAAAATGAAAGTTGCATGTGCTGTAGAAGTATTTAGCTGGAGTGTGGCTTCTATATGGACTATGGATCAGTTAAATTTATTTACTCCCGCAGTTGCATTTTTAGCAAATGATACTGCTGATTTCCTTCAGAAAATTAATGATATTTCGATCTGTTACATAGTAAAAGTCTTTATAGCTAAAACCCCAATACAGTAGGAATGCTCCATACTGAAACAGATAGCCAAACAATTAACAAGTATATTTCTTATATATCGAATATTCAATTTTTAACAAACAATGCACAAACGAATGTCAGCTAGATAAAAGGTTTGTTTCTATCAAAAGAGAAGTTTTGATAGAGGATCAAAGGTAAGTTTCAGTTTTAAGTTTCTGTCAAACTTAAATTTTAAATGGATAACTTATAATACTTTATTTGATATTTTCAGACAATATGTTGCATTTCCGTCGAAACAGAGAAATCCAGTTAAGACTGGCACAATTTTTAATCGAAATATGAAAACAGTTTTAAATTGCAGAGGGATTCTATTAATTTCTCTGCCAGAATAATTGCGCATTATTAACAATAATGTATTTTACGGGCTACTGTATTTTAAAAAAATTGGATGTCTAAAAAATTGAATGTCGAAAAACTATTGTTGCGTGAGAATAACATTCTGTCACTGTATTTGTATAATTTTATCACAATATAAATATTCTCTTTTTAATTTTAATAAAACGATATAAGGAACCTTGTTTTAATAAAAACAAATAATCCAATACTTCTTGTTTTATATATAAAAATAAAAATTATTTCAGAAAAGAGGTAAAACTTCCTTTAATGCGATAATAAATATTTTTATATTAATTCTTTATCCAAATTGTTTCTAAAAAGAAAAAATTTTTCTTAAAAATGTATAATATAAATTATTAATTTTTTTTTTTTTTTGTTTTAACCAGGTATTAATTTCGAAAATTACTATCTTCTTCATCAGCCTGTACTACTTTCTAATTCAGGTTACAATGAACGTAAGTATCCAGTTTATCATGTGATAAAAATTACCGCAACGTGTTGGAAGAAGCCTTGAAGATCAAAGAAAATAGTTTGGTAACAGCTACAGAAAGCGAACAAAACGACAACATTTGATAATAAAAAAGAGTTTGTTGTACATCAAACTTTTCCCAGAATTCCCAAAAGAAAAAAGTTTTGGAGTTCTGAGAATTCATAAATTGAATACTCCATTACTATACGAAGTTGCTTAAATGTTGCTTGCTGCTGCATTGGCTTTTCCGCCTTTAGATTAATTTTAGGGCCACAGCGTGTTCAATTGAATGAAAATTCCTTAAAAAACATTTTATTTGTAAGGTTAACTGATTTTTTTTCAAATAAATAAAACAAATAAGTTAATTTTTTTATTGACCTCGAACCGACCCTAAACTCGAACCCAATATATTCAAGATAGAATTACAAGACGCAAGACATCAAACGAATTAAGAGATGAGGTTATCAAACTATGTAAAGAAGCCAAATCATACAGAGAAAGTGGGGCAATTGTTGATACAACACATTCTTTAATTCAAAGAATTGTTAATAATTTCCAGAAACGCGAAAATACAAACGAGTCATCTTCGTATGGTAGATATACGTATACTTAAAGAACAACTGTAAAGCTAATGGAAACCATTCCAGCCAAAAGTGCTTTAAAAATAGTTTGTAAATTTGAAAAATCGTCCGGAATCGCTATTCATCCAGAAAATCTACGCTTCATTATTCGAAAAGCAGGTTACAATGAACTTACAATGCGCAAAAACCTGTTATTTCTGATTTAAATCTGAAAAAAAGGAAAGTTTGCAAAATTGTACAAGGACAAGGATATTGGATTTTTGCAAAATGTTTTATTTATAGATAAAAGCAAATTTAACATTTTCGGTTCAGACAGACAACCACAAGTATGAAGGAAGTCTACCTCGGCATTTGATAACAAATATTTAAAACCAATAGTTAAACATAGGGGTGGTACAGTCATGGTTTGGGGCGGTGTCGAAAATTTAGTGTTTTAATCATAAACGATGGACGGACGAGATGTACTTAGATATTTTGAAACAAAATATCTCAACTAACGTTAAAAAATTGGGTCTTAATTCTTCATGGTTTTCTTAACACGACAATGACCCAAAACATACGGTGAAAATAGTAAAGGATTGGTGCTCTATATGATTCCTAAACAATTTAATCCACCATCCTAATCACCAGATTTGGGCCCTATAGAGCATTTGTGAGATAAATAAGGTAGAAGTTTCTATAAACATCGATTCACTACAAGAGAACAACTAAAAGAGATTCTAAAACAGGAATTGATTGATTGGTTGGTTTAGAATGTAAGCCAAGCATTAAGCAGGATCTTTCGGAGTTGGCCAGGCCAACCGTTCACCTGTTTTTACATATCATTGGAAGAATAAGGCAGGATATTAGTTGAATTATTGAGATCGACCCAGTTACAAAGTCTTGGCGGCCAATAGTTAGTAAATGTGGGGAAAGGAAAGGGAAGGTATGTCAATAATGACAGAATTGGTTCGGCTTCACAATCACAATTTTACTGAAGTGATCTGCATTTTGTTATCTCTTATCAGTAACTCCAGTGTGCCACCAATCATGTGTAATCTACAAAGGTTCCCTGGAAACAAAATCTATTAACAAACTAATTGCTCTTAGCCTTAGGCTGTAATAAATTGAATTAATTGGAATCTGAAATTATAAACTAATTAATTCATAATATAATATCATAATAATTTAATTTCTGCAAAGAATAGAATAATATGAAAATATAAAAAATTTAAATATAATAATGTAATAGTATAATAATACAATAATATAATAATAAAATAACCCAAGTAACACCCGCACGGAAATCTAATTTATACACACTTTATTTGACACAAAACTTAAAGATTAATACAAATAAGATTTTAAAACAATTAAATTTTATTGATTGTCATGTTTAACAAATCAATTGAGTTATCCGTTTTATGACCAATAAGTAAAAAAAACAAAAGAGATTTTAAAATAGGAATTGAGAAAAATAAATTTTGCACGAACCGCGAAACTGGTAAATTCTATGCCCTCGAGGATTCGAGCCGTGAAGCCAAAGGGGCTTAAACAAAATACTAAACACTTTTAATTTTTAATTTTTATATATTTTGTTATTTAAACCTAAATAATAAATTTATTATTTAAATTTATTTTATTATTTAAACCTACGTTAACGAATGATAGTGAACCCATTAAGCATTTCTTGATCTTAATGCGAGTTTACAGTTCAATTTCTTCGTTCATTCATTCATTCAATTTTATTCGTTCGTTCAAGAATTTTTTTTTTGACGATTCATACTTATGAAATTTCACAAACACAGTCACTACGATAAACAATTTTTCAAAACAAATGGCTTTAGATGTGTTAATTTGATAGGTTGGTGTGCGGATGATTTTTATAATTTTCATACGCATACGTGCTTTTTTTCCTTACAGTAACTCTTTTTGAAAATTTTCTTAAGAAAGTAACATGATTTTGTTGAGTTGTATTTTGAAAAAATTGTTTTAATGAACGAAGAAATTAAACTGTGAAAACACCTTTAGGCGTTCAATTTTTCGGCTGTACGCAAATTTGTGTGATATTTATTAAACTTTATTAAAATCCATCAATAACATTACTATTATTATTATGTTTTAAAACCATAAATGTCTAATTATTTGAGGTTAATGTATTTTAATAAAATAAACAAACCTGAAATTAAACGAAACTGAACGAAAAGTTCTTAAAGTTTCGCTGGTCATATATAAACATGCATATTCCTGTGGTTGCAAAACATTGTTTAAGACTTTCTGATGGTTAAAACCAAACAGTTTTTAAATATTATTATTATATTATATTATTTAAGAACGAGTATCAAATTTTAACGATCGCATTAGCTAACCTTGTTCAGTAACCAATATCCAGCTCGCACACAGCTGCTTTACTAAAATACATAAATATTTAAAAACTTTCTAAAGTACCAAATTAGCGCTCAAATTGGATGATTTTACGGAAAATTTAATTAGGCTACGCAACATAAGAAGGTGTCAATCGGAAAGTTATAGATTCTTGTTAATGTCTATTTTCACTAGAAATTAACTTTCCTAGGTAGTTATTGCGAACTTAAATGAACATTTGCTTAATATAGTTATTTAAAATAATGCAATTTAATACTCTTCTAAAACCCATTCATTCTATTTTAACAGATGCATTACCCATAATTCTAGATAGGCATTCGGAAATAACCATATAATAACCATTTGTAAATGTTTAACTCAAAAGTTTTCTTGATCGAGTAATTTATGATAAGAAATAATCTAATCACAGACGATAAGACAGATAAGTAATTAAAAACAATTTTCCGCAGCATAATTCTCTTATTAGTTAGTCAGTTTACAAATAAACCATTATAGCATTAAATTTAACGAAACATAAACAAGGTCCAAACAGATATTATCCAAATTCATTACTTACAGACTAATTTTCGAAATGTGTATTTAATTGGGAAAATTTTTCCAATATATTAAAAACTAAATGGCAACAGAGTATACAAAAACAAACAAACGAAAAATATTAATTTGCAGAAAATTGTACCAAAAGCTGTTACAGTAGATAAATAACTATTATATTTTGGTGAACAAGTTTTTTTATTTTTAGTTTTGTGTAATAAATTATCAACATTTTACATTAGTGAACATTTTTGTTTGTTTCATACATGTTTTTTGTAACAAACAAACAAAAAAATAAAAAAAATGGAAACTTTCATTCGAAGATATATTCATACGATAATTAACGTTTTATCAGTGTCCATATATGATTATAACTTAGACAATTCAGCACTAAAAAGATTGAGATATTCATGAAATAGTGTCCTAGAACATTAATAATTATGTATTCAGGTTGCGCGACTTCTAAATCAACCAAGGCAAGTAGGCAACTAATCGGCAACCCACCCTTTATTATTTTTTTGTGTGGATGTGTTGGCGCGTGTGTCTACTGTACCGTGTGTTCAAATACGATAATATCATATAATGATATTTTTGGTCTGATAAGTTAAATATATCGTCTCATTATACGCATTATGCTATCCTTACTTAGACTTTTGTATTTATTTTGTTTTTATTACATGTAAACTGTTAAAAAAGTACTCCTTCAAACTGTATATAAATAAATATCCGTACGTTTTATATACATACTGTACAGTATAAATAAAAAGGGTTAAAAGAAAGTTATTTGCCGAAGGAAAAAAAAAGTAGCACACAAAATTTAAGAAGTGAAAATAAATGATCTGTAAAAAAGTTCGTAATAAAAAACAATCTGGTAAGGAAAGGATACAATATCATAGAGTTAGTCCTTTTCGCTTTTTTTTTTTTTGTTACTTGTTTCTTTATCATTTGTCCCCATAAACATAGCAAATTGATTTCAAATGCTTCAAAAAATAAAAAAACGAGGATGAACGTTTGTGTTGCTGTTTCTTTGTTACTGTGTTTCTTGAAAGCTTTAAATTTTCCATAAGAGTACATAACTTTTTTTTTGTGCTTTGTAAAATATGTTTTTCTCGATACGTCTGGTGTTCGTACGTACATACGATAGTCCACATAATATTATATACATAATGTAATGTAGATTCTTAACCATAAAATAAAAGGTTCAATGAAGCATAAAATTATAAGATCATAAATTGTATAGATAAATTTTATTTTAAATTTTTTATTTTTTTTTTTACATAAATTTATTACAATATTTTGATTGGTTTTAAAAGGTAAATGTGATTTAATGTTTTCGATAAAGTTTTCAATTTTTTTATAAGCATGTCAGCAAATAAATTTTATTACACTTTAAATGATATATGTCTTGGGCCATTGGCGTATTTCTAAATTATCCAATCATTAATCAAAAATGATATTTGATCAGCTGGGATTTTAAAATGGAAAAACGGTATTTGAAATAAACGGTGTAGATCTGCACCAGGCAAAAATGGTATGGGTTGTGTTGATGCTAAAGATCTCCAAAGCTGTGTCAAAGTTATCTTTTAATGCAATTTTACTATGTTGCACGCCAAATCGAAAACGTGATATTATAAAGAGAATATTACAAATAAAGAATAAAACCTATACAAGAACAATATTATAGATATACAATAATGATTGATGAACTAAAGTACTAAAAACTAACTACAAATAAACTGATTTCTGATTTTAAAGATGAGTTGAGTGAACGTGTGGATTTGAAATGTCGTGTGCAATGAAGATAGAGCTGGATTAGAAAAATATTTTTTTTCCAAGAAAAACTATTTGATTCGAATTAAAAAATTCAAATAGAATGCTTATAAGTTATAAGTGTCAATGATAGTGGCAGAAATCGAGGCACAAATGCTAAAGTATATACATTTAAAGTTAAAAAAACTTAGCCGTTTCCAACATTTGATTCGAATTGTATGCGCATTGTGCAAGTTCCAGATGACATTAATATTTTTTTTTTATTTACACACAGTGTACCGGTCCTCGGTACAAGCTGTAATGCAGTTTTTACTACTGTTATTATTTTTGTCAACAGTATCGATCTCGGAGTATGATATAAGCAAGTATTTTAACCATTCTGCTAGAAATTTCGAAAAGTGGACTCTAGTACTTTCAAAACTTATACATAATTACAACAACCATCAATTGGAGTTTTACAGATACAACTTTTTTCGAACAGGACAAACAAATGGAGCAATTGTTATGCCAACATGTCACTCTAGTAAATGATGTAAATGAAATCACTAAAACAAAATATTGTAAAATTTCATGTTACAGGAAGTTAATTCCTGTCAATAATCTGTATTTACGCGAACCCGAAATTAATTACTAGATTTTATATGAATCTAGATAACATCTAAATTTAAACAGAAGCAAGACGGCAGAATGGTTATTGGTGACGTCAAAAATAGAGCTGGCCACCTCAGATCGACTTATAAAAGTATAGGTCCTGTGAGGAAAATCTTATGTATTTGGACACGTTCTAAAATACGACGTCTTTATGCAATGATGTAATTTCTGTGAAATGGATTCAAGGCTATCAAATTCATATTCGATAATCATCAATTGGACAGAACATAGTTACGATTACAGTTCTTGTTAAGTCTACTACAGGAAAACCTACCAAACTTTTCAACTGTAAAAGTTCAATTAAATGTAAAGGTCTGTAAGAAGTACTGAAAGCTTTGGTTGTAAGTGTCTTCCAGGTGATTCTAGGCTTGGTAAATTTATTAAAAATTTAATTGTTTGACGAAGAGTGCCATATTGCAATCGAGCGGCAGAATAAAGCCTATAAAGAAGCGCAAAATAATTTCTTTATGGCAAGTAGAAACATGGTGTTCTTGGTAGAATGCTAATAAGCAGAACTTTCAAGAACTTTTTCTGATTAATTTTTATCAAGCCGCGAGAATTTTCATAGGCTTACCATCCGAAACGTAAAGAAAAACCATTGCCTTGTGGTTGATTGTACTAATTAGGAGCTCTTGATATTTAGAGGAGGGACATTGTGCCTTTGCCATTTTTATCTTGTTCGATAAGTACCACTAATCATGATAAGTGAACATGTGGGACCATGCTTTGTATGGTACCATGCTTTGTATGCCTTACGTCTGCTGCTAAAGTTAAATACATTGCAAATACCGATGGCTGTTTTTGATTTCAAGTTTTATATGTAAACTACGTTTACACGAACGACTAAGTAGCCAACCTGATAATCATTTGTGTTCATGCGCTCATTGATGTAAACCAAAGATGAAGGCTCATGTTACAACAATTTAGATGATCTGATGGCTGCCTTGGGCTAATAGTAGTTTGAATATTAGCTTTTGAATTTTGAAAACCGGACCAATTGTGTCATTACTGAATGCGTGTGGTTAGTTAATACATATAAAAGACATAATTGGCTTGTGGTCACTAAAATAAGAGATATAAACTTGAGATTAAAGGAAATCGAGCTTCGGTTGAAATATCGTGTCGATTATAGTGTCTATGTTGAGTATTAACCGAGTATTTATTTCCAAATTCCTAAAATCACCAAGTAGTTGTTAAATCACATTAGAATTAGATGATAAGACTGACCTAGGAGAACAAAATTTCCTTCTGTATATGGCAGCAAAACGAAGTAAATAAAATTTATTATATGATTTTTTTTTACTGTATACATATTTCTGTTCGACTTGTAATAATTGCATATGCGTGATACCAAAACTTTTTATATTACAAGCCGTCTTCATATCTAGAGCACACAGTTAAACAAAAACTATTAGAATTTATGTGCATTACTAATTAGTAACTATCAAAACTTTATACCAACAACAGTTTCTATTCGAGTCTAATACCAAAATCTAAAAATAAAAGTCAAACTCGTCGCGTAGCACACGTGGTCATTTACAAAATAATAAAATTCACTGTTTTTTTGTGTAATATAGTACGATTCAAAACCAAAAAAAAAAGTTATATAGAAGGCTTTGCTAAAACACTTTTAGAAATGTACATTTTGTTTTGGTGCATCTGCAAATTAAGGTTTTTGAACAAATGAAGGCTTGAACGAAATGAAGTTTAGCCTGGATTTAACACCACTTGGTTGTTTTTTGTGGAGTTATTTGAAACGTAAGGTTTCTGCATAATATAAATACACATAGTACTAGCTAATTACCCACAAACAATTCAAAAACTTAAAAACAACATTCAAACTGAAGTTGAGGTCATTGATCCGCTTTTATTGGATCAAGAAATCGAAAATTTTGATTTCGGATGCAGGCTTCTAGATGAAGCCGTGTTGGGCATATGAACGATTTTGTTTTTCATACATAAATGGCATAAAGAAATATATATTTTACTTTCAAGAAGCCAACCAATACAATCCAAATTTTCTAAATAGACTCAAACTTTATCTCCTACACGAAACAACAATAAAAAAACATAATTATTATTCTCTTAGTTTGGTTTTCTTTCCTCAATCTTCTGATTTCCTATTGAAAATAATACGAATATATTTTTCATTATTGTTATAAAATACAACTTTTTTTTGGCTGTCCGTTACAAAATATATTAAGATGAAAAAAAATAAAAATTTAAAATCGAAAGAAGTATATAAAATTTAGTGAAAAGCTCGTATTATGTTATATAATATTTTGTGAACCATACTCTGCGGTATTTTCTTATAAACTTCGCAACTTTCAGTTTTTCTAGTTATTTTCATTCCAAAAATATAGATGTATACATAAAAAGTATATAAGTATAAAAATAACTAGAAAGGAACAAACTTTGTGTGCCATGAAAGCTACATAAAAAATATATATTTCTTTTTTAACATTTTAAAGAGGGAAAACAAAAAAAAATTAAAACGGAAATCTTTCGAGAGATGAAGGATATACAATTTTTTGCGTTTGAATTTGTTGGGTGACTGTAAATATGAAGTATGTATAGCAAAAAAAAAAAAAAAAAGTTTTCGTATTTTATTTTGTTTATTTATCTTAAGCTTTTATTGAAAGGAAAGGAAAAGTTGAAAATGAAATAAAAGAAAATAAATTTTATTTTATATTTTTTTTTTACTCTATAAATTAATCTTAAAATGTATTAAAAATTTTATAATATTATATTATGTATAGGAGGAACAAAAGTAAAATTGGGATTATAAAAATGTCTTGCAATGAAAATAGCTAAGTTTCTGCTTTTCGTATACTTAATACTCATTTAAGATTTTTCGTATTAACAAACTAAAGTTTATTGTGAATTCTTGAATTGGTGTTAATTTATTCATTCAACGATGAACATATTGTACAATGGTTATTTAAATGATATAAATCAAATTGGTTGAAAACCATAACCATTGTACATGGTGTCAGTTCATTTCAAATATTAATGGTAGTGGACATTTAAAAAAATTATGAATTATTACTGAAAAGATAAACGATTTCGAAATTCTTTGTGCATTGAACAACAATTATTCACCTCAACTTATTTGCTATTATGACTGTTAAAGGTATTTCATAAGCTTTACATGTGTATGTTCATTGCGTATCAAAATGTTGCAACTTTTAGTGATTCTTGGGTTAATTTGCACCACGGTATTTCATTAATTGTGACTAAATTTGTTTTCCTAAAACAGCAGTAAATATAAAATTCAAACATTTTTCGGTTAAATCTAACAGTTTTAACAAAGGTCACAGTTTACAAGCTGAAACTTTAGATCATTTATTTTTCTTATGTAATTACAATAACATAATATTTAATCTAAGATAGAAAGAAAACTTACACGAATTAAATGAATTATGAATTTCAAGTTACAAGTAGTTCTCAATATCGGAAATGTTAAACAACAAGACTAGCATTTTCCCTTCAAACTGATTTTTGCGTTCAGAGGTGAGAATTCTTTTACAACAGTTTAAAGAATTTAATTAGCGAAATATTAACCCAGAGCGATAGTAAATGATTTTTTTTACTTGCCGATAGAAAATGTGTTTATTGGAACTTTAATTTAAGTTTTGTTAAAAGATCGGAGACTTGCTGCAAATTTTGGCTTGTTATTTAAATGTAATTTTACAAAATAATCATGGAATAAGAAATTTTTCACTGGGATGTGCAGCTATAATTTAAAGCTACATTTTTAACATACGCAATTCGTAAAGAAATACGCATTTTCTGTCATTTCGGTCATTACTGTCTTATCCTGTCAATACGTTTTCTGTCATTTTAAAATTATTTCTTGTATTTTCTTATATTTTTGTCGAAAGTAATCATTAATTTATTCAACGCTTTAATTATTAATTGCACTTTTTTGCTGATGGTCAACCTGGCTGGGGGCCCTTTTAAATGTGAGTCTTTTAGTGAGGTTCTCAATGATCCGCTGGTTGTAGCTGTAATTAATAAAGCCAAAGAGCATGTTAGCATTACTCCCGCTGATTGGAAGAAGGTGGAAAATGCTCTAGCCTCCTCCTTCCTGAAAATTATGCTGGTAAACCCTGGGACTTCTACCATATATCGACGGTGGTTGGTACAGTAATCATGCCAAGTTGACAGCTTGTGCCAACCGAAGGTCTCTGTACCTGTATAAAAAGGCGATTAGTAACCTAAGTGAAGAGCTCTTGCATGGATTCCGGCTGAGCTAACCGTTCCGATGACTATTCTGGAGCTGATTGGCAATCCTGAGTTGCTGACCATCAACTGTAAGATAGCCCGGGAGAAGGAGGCTAAAAATGTTTATAGGTCGGATATAATCATCTTAAATAAAGGGATCATTGACAGGGCTGGCTAAGACAGGTGGCTTAATTAGCTATGGTTTTGGCGTAGTCACTCTAAAATTATATAAGAAGGATGGGGCTGCTAATTCAGGGGCACCAGAATTAGTTGGAGGAACTTCTGCTTTGCATGAAAGCTCAACTGAGGATGTGTGTCCTTAAAGCAAGCAGCCTCAAACTGAAGTAGCAAATGATACAATTCTTAAAAACGAGTTATCCAGATCTCTGTCATCTTTCTACGATTTCGGATTCAGGAGGATTCGCCATCACAATTATGGAGGTTGATATATAAGCAGCATGATGCTTAAACTACTTTAAATCAATATATATAACCGTAAAACAGCATCAGCTGCTCTAATGCTCAAAGTAATAAAATATGATATTTATGTCGCCTTGGTTGAAGAACCGTGTATCAATGAGTTTGGGTTATTGCACTTAGGGATGTAAACTATAAATTACTCTTTGTGCAGGTTAAAGGTAAAGATACTAAGTATTACCGCACTATGGGGAAAACCTTCCTTCGGGTAATGTGTGCACCTTAATAACGGATGTTTAGGTACGTAAAGTCGGAATCGTCAATGATTGTGATGCCAATTCACATCAAACGATCTGGGGAAGCATCGATTCGAACGAAATGTGAGTTACTTATTGATTACATTCTAAGTCCTAAAC
Organism: Tipula confusa; assembly: GCA_963556175.1. NCBI lineage: Eukaryota > Metazoa > Arthropoda > Insecta > Diptera > Tipulidae > Tipula > Tipula confusa. Next base: position 128,772,509 of record OY744476.1, on the reverse strand, counting down.
TTTCTATTTGTAATATAGGCTGTAAGCCTACTTTTATAACCAGTAATAGACATGAAGTTTTGGACAATACCCTTGTTTCAAACTTCATGTCAAATAAATTAGTAAATTGGAAAGTGTCTGAAGAATACTCCTTTTCTGATCATTGCACTTACTCTTAGCGTAGTTGGTTGGAATATCATAAATAAAGTGAAATTCTTGGGTCTTATTGTGGACAGCAAACTAAGCTGAAAACATAATGTTTTGGAAAGGGTACAGAAAGCTACGATAGTGCTACACTCTTGTAACAATGCCATTGGGAAAGGATGGGGACTAAATCCTAGTATCGTACATTGGCAGTACACCTATGTAGTTAGATCTGTTCTATTTTACGGAGTAACAGTTAAGTGTTCAGCTCTAAATACAGTGGCAAACCAAAAGCGGTTGAGGAAGGTTCAAAGATATGTCTACCTGTATTAGTTATGCACTCAGGACCACTTCAATTCAAGCACCAGAGATTCTTCTTCATCTAATCCTTCTTGATATCTTAGCTTAACAAATGGCTGTGTGTATAGCTATTAGGCTCAAATCAATTTTTCTGTTGACCTTTAGGAAAATGTGACACTCATTTATTCTAATGAATAAGGAAATCCCCAAAGCTATTTGCAATACCATCCCAACATCAAACCTCGTAGTTAAATTTTTGACTGTTATTCTTTGCAGAGAAGACCGGGCGCGTGAAGCAGTTCTGAATCCCGGTACAATTGACTTCTTTGCGGATGGATCGAGAATTGACGGCTGGGTCGGTTGTAGAATGCTCTGCACGGAATTAAATTTAAATCTATCTTTTCACTTCCTTGCTCACTGTAGTGTCATTTAGGCGGGGCTCATCGCAATCAAAGAAGCCATAGACTGAAGTATAATGTAATCGGCATTTTCATGGACCATCAGGGTGCCATTCAAGTTCTACGATCAGATTGTAACACGTCACAAATAGCCCAGAACTGCCTTCCATCTCTTAATAAGATGGCAGAACAGATTAACATTCAGTTGACATATGAGTGCCAGGGCATTTCAATATAACGAGGATTACTAAAGCCGATGGACTCGATTGACAGGGTATCTCCTGTCACATCTTACATGCAATACTGATACAGAAGTATTGCTTGCTATGTACAAACTGCTCCTTAAATAAGAAGCTTATAAATCACAAACAATAGATGGGCAAATTGTGCCTCATGTGTCAGTACTCGGTAAATTTGGCCTACACTAAACTTTCTCAGGTCTAACCAACTGATATCCAAGCAACTGCTCATTATTAGCATAATTGCGGGTGTGATTACTGGGCATTGTCTCATTGGTAAGCATGCGAGCAGACTGGGTGTTCTCTTTAATGATTACTAGTAGGGATGAGGAGGAGGAGGATACTATACTACATCTGCTGTGCACCTATCCCAGCCTGGCTGGGTACAGGCTAAAGTTTTTCAAAGCTCGACTCCTGTGTGACCTGTCGGAACTCAGTAGGATGAGTGTTAGCGATATCAACTGCTTCGTTAGAAGCTTGAATTGGATCCAGTAGGTATTGAGTGGAAAACAAGATTGTTGTGGTAAGGCTACGGACCAATTGTGTCTATGCTACGTCTTTTAGAGCGGCCACCGTAACCTAATGTTACCTAACTATGAGGACTTATTGCATGATTTCATTAGTTTATATAAAGAAATCATTAACTGAAAATTATTAATATAAATAAAAAAAAGTTTAAAACTAAAAAATATGTTTTTTGTATTTAACCAACTAATTTAGGAGGAATATTTGTTAAATCTTCAAAATGTGCCTATTCATATTATTTAATGATTCATAATATAACTATTTGTTTCCTGACACTACGCCTCCACCTGACATAAATCATGCCATCACCATTATAACTTACAATAAAGACTAAATTATCCAAGATAATCTCGTGTGGTTAATGGATTGATTGATTAATTAGAGTGTACGGCCAAGGACGAACCAGAAACTCCCGGAGTGCCGGCCACCACCGTACACCTGTGTTACTTATAACAAAACCGAAGGAGTGGATGGAATGTTAGTTATGACAGACTCGACGCGGTTGCAGACACCTAAGCGATCGACAAGTTAGTGTTTTTTTATGGCGAAGGGAAAAGAAGGGTAAGTCAGTAATGACAGAATTGATCCGGTTTCCCGGTAGCCAATATTCAAACTACTGTTAGTTAGCACAAGACAATCACAATTATAATAAACTGCTCTGCATTTTGCTATATCTCATCAGCAACTTCAATCTGGAACTATTTTTCTGTAATCTTGCAGTGTTTCTATGAAAAAAAATCTATTAATAGACTAATTTCTGCAAGCCGTAGGCTGTAATAAATTGAATTAGTTTTCGATTGAAATTTTCAATTAAATATTAAAATATAAAAATATAAAAAACATACAAAATGTCTGCAAGCCCTAGGCTGTAAATTTAAAACATTAAAATATCAAAATATAATATTATAATGATTATTACGAAGTGAGTAATATAAAATCATAAATAATAAATAATATAAATAACATAATATTATAACAGTACAAGAAAGCAATAATTCGACAATATAACCACATAATATTATAATTTTAATTTTTTTTTACTAATTTTATTTACTTTACCCCAAATTACACACATTAAAGATATAAAAAAAGGGAAATAAATTAAAACAAATTATAAGTTGTGTTTAACAAGAAGAAGAAGAAGAGACTAGATCGAACATCATTACTGGTGCCGCTAAAAGTCTCCTTCGAAAAACCCGTTTTTACCGACTGTTACTCTGAGCCGCCAAACAACGCCCGATTTATATAGCCCGTTGACCAGATAAAACAAGCCTATTACTGAGAATTTCAAAATACAGTAAGTGGAGTCGTTCCTCACCAAACACATGAGCCCAACCGGCAGCAAACACTGCAAGACCAAAATTACTAATCGTAGCGAAAGTTCAAAAGCGAAAGATTAAGGCCATCACCAGCGATATTTGCAATGACTCTAACACCAACCCTACTCGTTTATCTCCGAAGACTAACCGGACTTCACTAACGCCAAACCCGACCTACACCACAACGAAGTAGAGTCGGTGAAACCTGTTATAGCGCCATCCGCAAAACAACATCAAATTTTTTACACCCTGCCTCGTATCCCGCCATAGGAGCAACGAATATAAAGGAACTTCAAGAGAAGTGTGGATCACGAAGCAAAACTTCCATAAAATCCAGCAGCAACAACCCTACAATATGCAACACCCAAGGCACCAACACAAGAACTCCCGCCAATCTCGAACATCAAGGACACCACCGGCAAACCTGAAAAACTCGTCAGCATAACAAAATCATCAAACTCAACGCAAGAGCGGAAACAAGCCCATCAGCCAAGAACATCCATGTTCACGAAAACATGGCCTGGATAATATAAGAACCATCCAGCCACAACACTCACAGGCGAGAAATTCATAAATCACCAAGAACAAACCACTAATACCCACTTCACTAATCAAAACCAGAAATACCCCCGTAGACACAGAGACATACAACCAAAAGCCAAATCCTGCAGCCATCCACTACACTCCAATCAAACTACAGCCTAAATTCTACAAAACCAATGACTAATAATAACCATAACAATTAACATAAATTAAAAACGAGAAAATCAACCCAAACGGACCAGACAATTCATTCCGAATCAAGTCATTCATATCAGCACAAAATATCAGAACGCAACCACAAGATCCATAGACCAAATAGTGCACACAAGTCGCGATATGACTATAGAAATGATCTTGATTACTTTAAACCTGTTCCTTCAAAATATGGATACAATCGCCCAAAATTAGAGAACAACGGAAGCACATCAAAAGATCAAGACACCGACAAAACACAATACCAACGTTTGCTGACGGAACCCAGATAAATTCACCGCAACAGACTAATTATTTCTCGTCATCATCGAATGCAAACAAAAATAGCTACATAAAAATTAACTGTAATAATCACGCGACACCTATATATAAATCCTTCTCTTTTTCCCCTTTCCTCCCTTGATATATACACAAAACTATATATGTACACAAAACAAAATTAATATTTTTCCTATTATGCTGTATGAACAAAAAATCAACAAAAATTGGTGGCTTTATAATTACCCAGTAAACGCATAAAAAATCTCATCCATGCAAACATTGTACATTTTGAGACACTTTTCTTTGGTACGTTTTTCCGTGTACTTTTAATGTTAATTTTTATTGTAACAGCATGTTTTTCGCACAGGAAATTGAACGGAAATCCGTATGAGTTGCATATTGGGTTATAGAGCTTATAGTGGTTAATATTGGTTATGATCTCCACTCAACATGGCATATTTCCCTATATGCCATGTTAATCGAACTATTTCTATTCTACATACGAGAATCTCACTACAATAATAAACAAAATCAAATCAAGATAATCTCGTGTGGTTAATGTACGATAAATCTGACATTTAGAAATCATTCGTGACAACGAGTGTTTATGGAGTATAATCTCGATATAGTACTCCTTAGGCACTGATTATTTATATATATTATTTGTAAATTGGGTTTAAAAATCACACAACACAAAGTTTGAGCATGAATTCATAATGACCTCATTTTTTAAATTAAAAAATGTCATAATGTTCAGCCTACAATCAAATTATACCAACATGGTATAACTTGATGGTAGACATGTTGTAAGGCGATATTAATTGCGAGGTTCCACTAGCAAACTGTTCAAATATTAATGGTATTTTTAACATGATGTTAATCGCAGGTATACCCAAATATTTCTTAATATTACAAAGTTTTGTCACAAGTGCATGATATCGTTTTCTAAAAATAGTATCTAGCGCTTCCTTCGTAGATTTTATACTTGTTAATCCAAATTGCTTATCATTCAATAGTTTTTTTTATCTAGCAAATAAACTAATCGCTCGGTAATTGTTTAATTCAAATGGCTCGGTAATTGTTTAATTGTAGCACATTTCCAACATATGCATATACACTGCTCTTCAAACTTAAATTGAACTAAATTGCAGGACGTCCACCAAGTACCAAGAGAACAGTTTGGTCGTTAAACTATTCACTACATCATATCCTTTTAATTTGTTTCGTAATTTAGAATATTGACAAAAAGGCATTAAATTCAACTGTTTCACAATCTGAATCAGATTGTGCCAAGAAATGACACAGAAATACGTACTAATTTTTAGATCACCATTTGAGACCAAAAACGAGTTCAATTTGCATCTTTACTTTCTATAAAATTTATGATCTAGTTTGATTATTACCAATCATTAAATCCACCATTAAGTAGTATTAAAAAGTTAAAATCATATAAGTTACAAATTTTAAAAAATCTTTCACAACTGAAAGGTATAACACCATACATTTGGAAATTTTTACTAAAGTTCTGAGTTGAGAAATCGTCTAAATTATGCTTTTAAAAAACTATAAAAATAACCCTTATTAGTAGCAATGTTTCAACAATTTACTAACATTTGACTAACATTTAAGGCTGACTGTACAAATTATGTTAAGAAAAAATAATGATTTCGTTTTTCGGAAGTTCATTTCCTTTCGGTGAACCTTGAACAATATGAAAATCAATTCCAACCTGAAACTTAAGAGTATCGACTATAATTATGTTTCTCATTATTAAGACAATACAGTGACATCACTGCTGATTTTGGCTACCAAAATTTCTAATTTTAATCATAGCACCTTTCGATAACTTGAGTTATATATACTTGCTTGAAACCTAGAGCTGCCTAATTTTAAAAACAGTATTTCGTAATACTTAGAACAAATTATTAAGTAAAACAACTCAAGTTTTACATTTAAATATTACGACTAATTTAATTAAACCAGTTCAAACTATGTTCGTTCAAGTAAATGGTGGCCAAAGTAGACTCGGTACTGAACCGTGTTGTGTTTAAGCCAACATCTAAACCATAGGCCAACTATACGACCGGAGACCGTTGTGTAGAAACTTAACTCTAAAAAAAAACTTCAATTTCGCTTGAAATTTGAAATAATGGATATCTCGAGTTCAACTTCAGTTTAAATTGATTTTATGTCGTCAATAATATTGACAAAATTAATTAAGTAATTCTGCTTAATATTATTGCGTTTTTACAAAACATTTTCTATTTAGCAATAAAAAAAAAACTTTTCCAATTTAGAAAGCACAAAAAACCGATTTATCTTTGTCAAAATTGATTCACATCCTGTTAACACAACGTGATACACCATATTAATGATAAATTTTGTCTTTGATATAATCAAATAGAATATGACACTTTCTGAAAATCGAATTTTTCTTAAGATATACTATTGTTATTGGTTTTGGGTGAAATTGGATGGGGTGGTAATACGAACATTATTTTTTTTTAAACCCGTAAAGTGGATTCCAAAAAAAATGTTTCAAACCAATCAAAAGAGATATTGTGCACGTAGAATAAAAATAAATTCTGAGTAACTAGAAATGTTCGTTTCTTTTTTTTGGGTTCTAGGAAGAACTTTCACTGGAAATAATAAAATAAATCGGATTTAATTTTTTTTCTTGAATCTTAGAATTTTCTAATCCTTTTTTAATCTTATGTTTTTCTTGCTTTAGAACTAAAGTTTTATAAATTGGTAAAATCAGTCAATCATGATTTGCAAAGAATTGCTATTATACATGCTTATTATATTGTATGTTCTTAATAAAACAAAATCTATGTCTTATATTGTTTATGTGGTAAAAGAACATTTATGTTGTATTTGTGGTTTATAGTTGACCGTATGAAATTTAAGTAGTATACTTCACAGCTATTAAAAAATAATGTGCTGTTTTGTTGCAAACTAAATTTGACCAAATTTGACCAAATTTTAATGTGTATTTGTAACGGTTTAAGCTGAAATCATTCAACCAATTCTATTTTATTGGAATGGCGTTTTTGCTTTCTTTAAGTCTCCGAAGGTAATGAAAGACATTTTTTATTTGTTTACTCTAAGCTAAGATAATACAAACAAAAATATATGAAAAGTAACTTTCTCTAATAGTTGTGCTGGTTGGAGAATTATAGAATTATCTTTACTTTCCCGTAAGCCCATACTCTACATGAATACACAACTCAATAAATTCCCAAATAAATGTTATCAATTGGATAACTTAGTTCAAGAACTTGCTGAATTAGTCTTTCGAAACATTCAACAAAAAAGCAAAACTAAACTCTCTAAAAATAAAATTTAAAATTAGTTGATGCCTTGAATAATAATTAAAGCCACGATACTAATGTGGTGCTAAAGTTGAAGATATATTTAAATTTAAGCGATTACAGTTCCTGAGGATTCGTTTAGCTTTTGCCATTACAATTAACATATGCAAGGCCCGTCGCCAAAAGTGATAGATATCAACCTACATCAGACGAACAGTTTTGCGTCTTTATTCTTATAGTTTCAGGTGTCTTTTATCAATTATTTCATTTAGAACGACCAATCTCCAATTTAATGTATTTTTAATCTTATCTTTAGTCCGGTGCGGCAATAATGTTTCGATTAATAATTCTAGTCATTCTGATTGATTAATGGTTGAAAACTGTCTATGTAATGCACATCAATGGAGAAAAAATTATTTTTGCGGTCAGCAACAGTTTTAAAAATTAAAGTACAAGTTGATTGATTGATTAGAGTGTACGGCCAAGGACGAACCAGGAACTCCCGGAATTCCGGGCACCACTATACACCCGTGTTACATATAACAAAACCGAAGGAATGTTAGTTGTAACAGACTCGACCCGGTTGCAGACACCTAAGCGATCGATAGTTAGTGTTTTTTTTTGTGGTGTAAGGAAAGGAAGGGCATGTTAGTAATGACAAATTTGACCCGGTTTTCCGGAAGCCAATTTTCAACTAATGTTAGCACAAGACAATCACAATTTTGACAAGCTGCTCTGCATTATTTCATTTTTATCATCAACTGCAGTGTGCCCCCATTCGGGTGTATCAGCAAATGTTACCTAAAAGCAAAATCTATTAATAATATAACCGCTCTTAGCCTAGGCTGTAATAAATTGAATTAGTTTTCATCTGAAATGATAAATTAATTAATTTGTAATATAATAAACTAATAATATCATAATATAATTTCTGCAAGCCGTAGACTGTAATAAACTGGATTAGTTTTCCCTGAAAATACAAATATATTAATTTGTCTCATACTAATAATATATTAATGTAATATAAATATATAAATACCTAAATACATAAATATTAAAATATATAAATGAATAAATATATATATACATAATAGCAATTACACAAAGCATCAAAATCCACTTTATATTTACTTTAAAACCAAAAACACTACAAATCGAATTTTATTAAAATAATTAAACAATTGAATTCGATCGAATCCACCGTTTTTTAGCAATTACACCAGTTTTAAAAATTAATGTACAAGTGATTAAATAAATATATATTACAAATACATATTTGTATATTAAAGTCGAACAAACACGAACTAATTGAATGTGCAAGTGATCTTAATATTTCTAAACATATTAGATGACAGTAAAGGATTGTGACATAAATATACTGCAAAAAGCAATAAATGCATAAAAGCGTCAGAAATTTTATTCAATTATGCCAGAGCGGACTTTAAAAAGCAAATTACGCAAAACGTTACTACCAAATTTATTAAATGGGGAAGCCCAAGAAATTGTCTAGATTAATTGAACCATAGAATATGATAGGAAAACACACATATTTTATGAGACCATTAATTAATGCTGTTCGGTATCTAATTCTTCATTTACCTTTCAAAGCTCGACTAAAAAATGAGTTAAAAATAAAAATAACACTAATATTTAATGTGTAATAAAACCTGCCTTATGACAGCAATACGATTTTTTTTCACGCTAAAAGCGTGGCTTAATAAGTAAAAATCGCAGTTGTAAGTTATAACTAGCGCTCGGCATAGTTGATATCCAATTACAAAACAAAGCATTTTTCCCAGATGTTGACAATAAAAAGGCTGCTGCACGCTGTAAACACAGTACAAAACTCTTAGATTTCCACGTTTTGTTCAACCACGGGATTCCACTGTAACTCTGGTTATGTAACTAGATGCTTTTGACGGTGTAATCCCTGATTAGCTATACATTCGTTTTATTAGTGGTCTAAAATATTTGTTCACAAACACTGAGTTTTTTGGTGATAATTAATGTCTGCTTGCATGTTTTACATCGATATAACAGCATTAATATCTTAAATATATGCAAAATAAAACCCTCGTAGCTTACAATTTTTTAGCAGGTGTTTATATCTTCTTGAGTGTCGCCTGTTTTTGCTACACATTACAACCAAGTCAAACGAACTTCTATATAATTTCGTGATTGATGTTAATTGGTTTGCTGTTGTTTATATATCCGTCGTATGGGCTTTCACTTTCGAATATTTATCTTCTAACCGACTTCATGTCGTTGTTGCATGTCGACATGTTTGTACATTACCTATTTGCGTAATTAAGATCAATTAGTTTCGCTATGGGAAACTTATTTGCGCTTATGTTATCTAACCGCAAATTTTACTTTTAAAGAGGGAAGTGTCTTGTTAGTTTGTATATTAGGTCTCGTTTCTTCGGGATTGTAATGGTTAAGCTCTCTTTCCATTACTTCGGAATTATGCTTTTATTTCAATCTTCGGCTAACATAATCGTATTAAGATGTTTGCTGCTACAAATACGTCGTCATTTAATAGTTCAGCTAATATACAGCTGGCTTTGTTGTTCTTGCTTCAGCTTTAGTAACTTCTAATTTATAGTTCCGATGGTGGTTAAGTGCTGATAGGTTCGTTATTTTATTTGGTATCTGTGCAACTTTCCTCACAGAATTCTTTTCGGCGGTTGGTTTTATATAATTAGGACTATTCCAATTAAATCACTCGCAATTTGACTACCGTCAAGTAAACATTAAAAAATATAATTAAAATTGATTAAATAAAATAGTTCCTTGTGAATTGCTGATACCAGCTTTTTTTTTTTAAATTAAATTAAAATTTGTAAAAACTTGTAAAAATGGTGATCAGAACTCCACCAAAAAAACATATCGCGCCATCACCACCAGTACAACAGTGAACTATGTCTACTGGTGATTTAATAAATATCACTACGTCATCGTTAGATGTAGGAAAAATCGGCCAAATATCGAATCGCCCAATAACACAACAAAAAGTGCTCGAGCAAAAAATTGCTTCAACAGCAAATTCCTCTATACAAAGTGTAAACAAAGTTAATACAATTGAACAAAGTGCAATGAACATAAATGTAATTGATAGTGCATCGTTGACAAAAAACAATAATACTAAAAGTGATGTAGGTCAATGCGAACAAAAACTTGTGCAAACAGGTATGGACAGATATATAACTGTTCAAAATAAAAGAAAAAGAAGCCCAAGATCAGAGGCAAGTGCTAGTGTAAACAAATTTAGTAGAGTGGCCAGTGTCGAGTTACTTCATGAAAACCGTTTTTCTGTCTTGCCAACTAACGAGACTTCTGAAGATCCACCTATAGAAAACAAGGTGAAAACTGAAAAACCGCCACCAATCTATTTGAGAGAAGAATCAAATAGAGACTTACTAAAAAAAATTGAAGTGCTTACGGAGGGTAACTTTTATGTTTCTTCGATTAAAAGAGGAAACATTAAAGAAACGAAAATTCAACCACTGAACATTGATGCTTACAGAACGCTAATCAACCATTTTGATAAGGCTGGTAAGCGATTCTATACATATCTACTAAAAAGCCAAAAAGGTTTAGTTGTTATAATAAAAGGAATCGATAGTTACGTAGACACTAAAGATATTCATGCTGCGCTCGCTGTTGAAGGCTTCTTTGCAAAGGCAATAACCAACATCATCAATCGAGATAAGTTGCCACAGCCAATGTTCCGCATCGAATTAGAAACTGATAACAAACCAGTTAAAGGGAAGCATAGAATATATAACTTAAGATATCTACTGCATCGTCGCATCACTGTCAAAGAACCTAAAAAAAAACCGGTCCAGTACAGTGTGTAAAGTGTCAAGAATACGGGCACACTAGAGCTTACTGCACGCTAAATGATGTGTGTGTTATTTGTGGTGAACTTCATAGTTCCAAACAATGGATCAAAACTAAAACTGAAGAGTCTGCAAAAAGATGCAGTAACTGCGTTGGAAATCATACAGCAAACTATATAAAGGGTGCCCAGTATATATAGACCTGAAAAGAAGAATCAATCCTAAGCAAAGAGCTGAACAACGCATGTTTAAGCTACATCAAACTAATATTGAAGTGCAACCAGAAGAAGTTTATACTAATAGAAACCATAAGCCGACCGTCAATAGTGCTGTGCATCCAAACTTTTCATATGCAAGTATACTTAAAGGCATATCTCCAAAAGTTCAAACTAATGAAGAAGTAAACATCTCAACTGCGTTAAACAAGCTTACAGATATTATGCAAAGCTTTATGTCAATGATGGAGAGAACCATGGATTTAGTAGTGAAAAACCAAAAATGACTGTCCTCAAAATAGCCATATGGAATGCAAACGGCCTTGGCCAACACAAAACAGAGGTGCAAGCATTCCTTATCGAGCACAATATTGACATAATGTTAATATCAGAAACACACTTCACCAAAAAAAAACTTTTTCAAAATTAATGGGTATTCAGCATACGACACAAAACATCCTGATGGTAAAGCACACGGTGGTACAGTTGTGTTGATTACAAGAAGACTAAAACACTTTGAACTTGAGAAATATGACAAAGATCATATCCAAGCGACAAATATCTGCCTGGAGGAGTGGTCTGGAAACTGTGTAATATCATCAGTCTATTGCCCACCCAAAACACGCAATAAAAAAGAAGCAATTCTTAGATTATTTTAACCATCTAGGCAATAAATTCATTGCAGGAGGTGATTATAATGCAAAACATACTCAATGGGGTTCAAGATTGACGACTCCGAAAGGAAAGCAACTCTATGAAGCTATGGATGAACTTTGTTTGGATTATCTATCACTCAACATATTGGCCTACGGATAAAAAGAAAATTCCTGATCTAATAGACTTCTGTATAACTAAAGGCATTGCACGTACAAATGCTATGGCAACAGATTGTTACGATTTATCATCCGATCATTCACCAGTAATTATAACAGTAAGTACTGATGCCCTAAATACTGAAGCACTGAAACGCCTGACAAATAAAAAAACTAAATGGGATCAATACAGTAGACAAATTGAAGAGAATTGCAGGATCTACAGGAAGTAGCAGCAAAAAAAACAACACCTAACATCAGTGTTTTTGAAAAAGTTAATAAACTTCCTAAAAACATCCAAGAACTAATACAAGAAAAGCGAAAAATTCGACGGCAGTGGCAGCAGCAAAGATCGCCGATATTAAAATGGAAATTAAATCGAGCAATTAAATCCCTGAAAGTAGCTCTGAGGGAAGAAGAAAATGAAGGTATCCAAAACTATTTAAGTGAACTCTCGGCAACAGAGAGAACAGACTATTCCTTATGGAAAACTACTAAAAATTTTAAGAGGCTGGCAAACTCGTGTTCGCCCATTAGACTGCCAAGTGGGAACTGGGCAAGAAGTGATGAAGAAAAAGCCAGTGCTTTCGCTGTTCATCTAAAAATCGTATTCTCACCACATGAACAAGTTAACAACTACATACTACCAAACCAAACGGTGAATGATCCAAATTTTAAACCTATAAAGTTCAAGTGGAAGGAAGTTAAGAGCACAATAAAAAACTGCATAAGTCCGAAAAAAGCACCAGGACATGATCTTATTACCGGGAAAATGGTTAAAGAATTACCAGACAAATGCATTAAACTAATAACGTACATCTTCAACGCAATCATGCCAACTGGTTACATTCCTCAAAAATGGAAGATATCGCAAATTACAATGATACATAAGCCTGGAAAAGATGAGACACAAATCTCATCATATCGTCCAATAAGCATGCTTTCCACGATATCAAAATTATTTGAAAAATTGTTACTAAGGAAACTAAAACCAGTACTAGAAGAACGGCATATTATACCAGATCACCAATTTGGTTTCCGAAATCAGCACAGCACTATAGAGCAAGTTCACAGGATTATCAACGGAATCAAACTCACTTTCGAAGAAAAAAAATATTGTTCTGCTGTGTTCTTGGGTATTGCACAAGCCTTCGACAAAGTTTGGCATAGAGGTTTAATATACAAAGTTAAAGAACTTTTGTCGAAGCAGTTCCATGTAGTTCTTGAAAACTATCTTCTTCAAAGGAAATACTTGGTTAAACAAAACGCAGCAGCCACTGGTTTAAATGATATTAGCGCAGGTGTTCCACTAGGAAGTGTCTTGGGACCAATTGTATACTTGTTGTATACAGCCGATTTGCCCATTTGCAATGAAGCTATAATATCAACATTTGCTGATGATACAGCCATATTAGTGTCTTGTAAGAATCCTTAAACTGCCTCAAAGCAATTGCAAAATCATCTGTATAAAATTGAAAACTGGCTAAAGACTTGGCGAATAAAAGTCAATGAAAATAAATCAACACATGTTACATTCACACTTAACAAACTCACCTGTCCACAAGTTAAATTGAACGGTGTAACTATTCCGCAGCAATCTAGTGTCAAATACTTAGGGTTACATCTGGACAGAAGGTTGACATGGAAAAAGCATATAGAAGGAAAGCGTAATCAAATAAAAATAAAATTTGCTAAGATGTATTGGCTAATAGGAAGAAAATCAAGATTATCACTCGACAATAAAGTTTTACTATATAAAGCGATACTTATGCCCATATGGACATATGGTATTCAGTTATGGGGGTCCACCAGCGCATCAAATAGAAAATTTTTGCACCGTACACAATCAAAAATACTTCGTAGGATCGCGAATGCTCCCTGGTATATTCGAAACACCAACATACATCATGACCTCGGTATTTTTACCATTAAAGATACAATTAGAACCTATAGTTCGAGATATTGTTCAAAACTAGAGACACATCCCAAGAATAAAGCCATAGGAAGTTGTAATAAAAAAAAACTAAATCATTGGTAGTTTATTTGAAAATTTTCCGGTGATCCTTCAATATTTATCAACCTATCTATGTTTAACTTCATACGATTATTTTGTGTATGTTTGACAGCGGCTGGTTTGATGTTGAATATAATGGTGTCACTAGTTGGTAAATACTATGTACATCTGCTTCTCTAATTGCTCTGGCATATTGTAGGAAGGATAATAGCATGTCCATGTAAATAGAAACTTGTTGTCACCTAGACGAAAAGATAATTTGTGGCGAAGTAGTCGATTGTAATATATATACTATCTCCATTTAAGACCTGAAATATCATTGGATAATTTTCAAATTTCAAAAATACTGAAAAATCGGAAAACTCAGTAAAAACCAAATGTCTATGGGGTTTTCACTACCCTGATCAGCAAAAGCCAGATAATTGCTTGTTGTTAGCGTTACGTTTCCTTCACAAATTGTGCTAACCTTGATGTTTCTGTTTAAGTTTTGATGTTCCAGTTTGTGATCGGGATACTATCATAAGAAATTGAGAATATTTTTAGCACTGCGCAGGGTATTACCCAATTTTAAATATCATAATTTTCAGAAAAATATAAAATTTAATCTATAAGACCCATAAACATTTATTTCACTAGTTAAAGTTTTAAAAGAAACAAGCATTTACCAGTTTCTATAATCACTCCATCCTGTATTTTAAGAAGAACGATATTCAATAGCTAATTGTCACCTTTCATGTTAATATTTTAAATGTAATGCCGACGAACCTTAGTTTAATACATTTAAGATGTTTTGTTTCAGGACACGATGTCTTAGAAAAAATTTTTTTTTTATTAAATTTTTATCTGTTTATAATATCGTTAAATTTCTGCATTATACATACTTATTTATTAATTTAAAAATTTAAACGAAATAAAAAAGTTGAAATTTTTTATATTAAATTTTTACTACAAATTCTAATTAAACTTTAAAGAGATTAAACTTTTTGTATATGTTTATATATATATTATATATATATATATATATATATATATATATATATATATATATATATATATATATATATATATATATATATATATATATATATATATATACCATATGTATTATGGTTTCTCTGTTGTCTTAGCAGAAAACTCTGACTTTTATGTTGTTTAGCTTTTATTAAAATGTTAAGTTGCTTTGCCAAAGTAGTAAAATGTTATCAAGAAAATGTTAAGTTTATATTATTTTTCAATTAAATACCAATTTTGTTATCTTTTTTATGTGCGACTATGTACAAATAAAAAATTTATTGTAATATTCCACAGTTCGTTAACTTAAGTAGCACTTTTTCGACAAAGAAGGTTAATTATTTTTTCAAAGTTGTTTGTGTTTCAATGTTCCTTACGTTATTCCAGCGAAATACTCGATAACATTAAACGAGGAATTTTCCAGTAAATAATTATATGTTCATATTATTTAGTTCTATTCGTACGTACGTACGAAACGAACATACGTTTGATGTAAAGTGGATATTCTCATGTGGAAAATTTATAGAAATTTGAATATAAATTTTATGTAAATAACATTTTTTTCACAGTTAAATTGGTGCTTTGAGTATTTAAATGGTTATTTATATGGGTAATCGTTTTATATTTCGATTGATTTGAAAATGTGTACAAAAAAATGTGTATTTTGGAGTAACTGTGTATAATAAATTTTAGTAAATTGCTCAATTTGTTTTGGGATTTTTTGTAAACAGCTTAAATAAGAATAATTTTTATAAAAAATGGGTAAAATTATATATATTTAGCTGCTTTGGAAACATTGAATGGGATCAGTTGACAATGGTTAAATATAAATTATCCTACAGGCGTGGAACGAGCAAGTAAATCATAAAATCATCAACGAACCGTTTAATAAACCAAAATTTAAGGTTAAATCAAACAAAAAAAAATATCTATCATTAATTCAGCTTTTTCTCTCTTGAGCAGTAAATAATAGTAACCAATGACTAATTATTACTCAAATTTTAAATTATCTATTACTTTTTGCTATCTCCTCATATAAAACGCCTTTAAAACAATTTAAGTATCGCCATATTATTTAGTGAATAGATTAGAATTAATAAGCGAGCAATCCAATTTTCTTACTTTTTAAAATCTGGGTATAAATCCGATTAACTACATTCATTAATATTCGAAATTTTATTATCTATTTATTTTACCATACAGCATGGTTTTGCAAATTTGGCTACATCATCAACAGTACATTTTCAATTTTTAAAACAAAGATAACAAAAAATCATCAATTATTAAAATATAAATAACGTTAAACAGTAAAAGTCCACTTTTCATGTATTGTAAATCTTTCCAGTAAAAATAACTTGAGGTAAAAATATAGAATTTCTTGTGGTATAAAAGAAACAAAACACGTTTTCCAGTAATCAGTACTGCAAAAAAGCTGTGTATGTGTTACTTTACTCTAATAATTTACTGATAATTTTTGAGTATGTGTTAGTTAACTGACAAAATTTACATGAAAAAATATCAAGTCGAGATATTTTTTAAACTTCTTTGAATACATATACAAAATTATTGTATACGGATATCAAATTTTTCTCGCACACTTAAAAAAAAAATAAAAAAGATTGCTTTGTCGCTCCCTTTATAATTTCTATGTTGTCTTTCTTTTTGGATATTCCAGTAATCAGTACTGAAAAGTGTATTTTGTACATGGAAAGTAGTTTCTACTACTATTAGCTATTGCTTTGTTAAAAGTTTCGCGGGAAATATGAAAGTAAAAACAATTAGCTATGGTGTTGAGATCACACTGAATGCGCGCTATTGGGCCATGGTGGCCGTAATTACTATTTGCAGTCGAGATATGCAAAAAATACAAGGATACCAAATGTGTTAGGGAGAATACAATTTTAAATGTAAAAAAAAGGTCAACACACTCTACCTTACCACAAATAATATCATGCGCAAATATAGCTCTAGTACATTTACATCTAGAGGCCAATGTTCGGAGATTCAGAAACTTACACCGGTCCAGGTACGGCTATAGGTTTATAGCATAAGAGTTTTCAAGAGACGGCAATTTTTTATGAACAAATAACAAAAATTGTTTCTGTACGCTTTCAATTCTGTTAGAATGACAGTCGTAAAACGAAGACCATATGATTTTAGCGTATTCAAATTGCGAACGCACGAGAGAAGCACACAACGACTTAAAAGTCAAAGTATAGTGAAAATCTTTAGAATTTCTTTTGATAAACCCTAACATAGAATAAACTTTATTAACAATGGCATTGATATGGGAGTTAAATTATAAATCCAAACTAAAGATGACTCCCAAATCGTTAACCAAATTAACTCTCCTCAATAATTGGTCGTTAAGAAAATAATCAAAAAGTATTGGATTCTTAGCTTTAGAATATGTGATTACATGGCATTTATCAATATTCAAAACATAAAATTAATAACACGAATCTCGAAACATGTTTAAGTCGCGTTGAAATAAATCACGATCTAGTTACATGAAATATTTGTTGTTTCTGTTGCTGTTAGCAACTTATATATGAACATATTAATTTTTATTTGATGTTTTCAGTGCTCGCTTGTCTTTTGTCTCCGATCGGTTGAAAAAATGAGCAAAAAATCAACATTTTCATTTGAAGAGGATGAGAAAATAATAGATTTCGTGAAAAATCTATTCTGCTGTATTTTACGCCATGATTCGAGAATTTGCTGCAATCAATTTCTTTCCCTATACATTTCTATTGTTTTGATTATAATAAATAAAACAAAGCAATCGGTACACGACTACACGCACTATACAAATGAAATAAAATTTGACAGAATAGTAATGATACGACAGCTGTTTTTCGCACATTTTGTTTCTGTTTTGTGTTGCTGCACGAGAAACGTAAACAAAAACAAAATTTACTACAGAAAAAAACCTTTTCTGTTCTGCTTCTGGTTCTTATCACTCCAAGGCTTTAGTGGCTTTTTTGAGGCACACCAGACAATGCAAAAAAACTTTCTGACGGTGTATCGTTAATCTTGACATACATTTTTCGACCTGATAAGTAAGACCTTTTCTAATTTAATGGAATAAAATCGCAATTCAATTTATTAAGTTTTTCCAATAAGTTTTATCCAAATGCCTTTGCGAAATCAGTATAAACATCCACCTGAATACGATACCTGAAATGGTTAAATTATTTAGTATAATACTAGTATGTATTTATAATACGTTATTGTATGTTGGCAGTTAGTGTAGAGTAGAAGTATAATACGTTATTGACCATTAACTCGAATAGTTTTGGAATAGAAGAAAGTATTGCCATACCGCGATTATTAGTTATATTACTGCGGGACCCATTTTTATAGATTGATACGACATCTTCAGCATATATTATAAAAATGTGTATTTATGTTAAATGCAATTTACTATATTATTACAAACAAAATTAACCAAAGAGGGCGTCCAACATATACTTTGGGAAATCGGAACATTCGACATCAACCATGATCATGAATTTCTGGATTCGAAATATAGCTTATAATTGAACTAACTGGTAACATACTGCAGTTAGGTGACTCTAATTGACTTAGAAGTAATTCATGAGATAATGGTAAACCCAGGAGGAAACTATTGAAGAAGAGATTTTACAATACTAGTTTAACCGAAATTGCCATGTCTTAGCCAGAAATTTCTTAAAATCTCATGAAAAACAGGGTTTACATATTATAGTTTTATCTTTATTATATCAAATATTTCTAACTCAGCAAGCCCTCAATGTGCTCCAGACTTCGATTAAACAAACTAACAATGGCAAAATGTTTTGGGAGCCAATGAAGAAATTGAGTCAAAACTAGCACTTTTATTATAACCAATTCTGACAACACAGTCCACATTCAGTCACATTAGGAAACTAAGCATACATAAATTATACTAAACGAATATTTGAAGTATGCAGTTGTTTTGGGTGATTTTAATACTCACAATGGCAATTGTTTTCGGCTTTCTCAAATAAAATATCAAACGCAGGTAAATCTAGTAAATATTTGCCGAAATAAATATTCTTGTTCATGAATTTTTTGTAATTGCTATATGCCTGGTAAATATTTAACTGTTCAAATATTCACTTTAAACGGGTTTTTGTAAATATAGTATTCATAAAATAGGTTAGTAAATAGGTGGAGTAAATATTTAGTAATGGTATTTGTGTTTGTAAATTAGATGAGATGATCCATAAAGTCACTCACAATAACAACAATAACTTGTGTAAAGCTGTTAGAAGAAGTCGTAAAATTTCTTCATTTTATTTATTTTAAATTTTTAAAGAGTTTAAATATTTATTACCGCAGACAGAAACATAAAAATGTGAACAAATATTATACTCTGACATCAGAGGAAATTGAAAATGAAGACAATTTCCCGTTCAGTAGTAAAAAAAAAGTTATATACTAATGCCGTATTTTTGATCATGATAAAAATATTTATTGCTGAATTCTGTTGAATATATTAATTGGTTGTATCGATCTATTGTCGAACCGTTTTTATGAACTGCCATAATACTGATATATCAAATAAGAGAGAAGAAATAAATTGACTTTGATGCACAATGAATCTTATAATTTTCAACAACAAAAGGTAAGTGGTGTACCACCCGCAAAGATCTTTTGGCATTTCCGTATATCATCAAATTAAACTGTGGTATTGATTCCGTAGCCTATAGCTGATTATTTTACTGTACAGAGAAACCTCGATATAACGGACTAAGCAGTTCGGACGAGGCCAAACCGATATAGCCAACTGTGTGATTATAGGTAGCATACAACATCATTAACACGCGTATCGGCAATAACCGAATAGTTAGAGCGTCGGTGTAAGAACAGGAAGTTCAATGGTTCGAATCTCGTCATGATCAGAATTTTTTATGACAAATAATTGTGTACTACGACGGAACAATATGTTCTTACAGCGTTAGGCATGGCGATGATAGAGAGAAAACAAATATAATGGAGAGCCACATCCTATGAATACGAATGTTCAAGAACAACACACACAGGACGATTATAGTGATGATGATTATGACGGCAATAAACGTCAAGTATACAGATAATTTACCGCTCGCAATAAAAGGAACATTCTCGGCCATCCGTAAACTAGTATATAAACAGCACGGGTTTCGAGTAGACGATAGTTAAAGTTATCAGTGCAATGTAAACAAGTGAATAAGTAAACGATTAAAGCGAAGTGTACAGTAAAGTAGTACATACTGGTTATAGTGAAATAAAGATTAATCCAGTAAATTTGGTCACGGTGTTTTGTTATTGCAAAATTCATTACGAATCCAGAAGGCAAAATCATACCATTTGGTCTCAGAAGTGGGATTTTGCAATGAGAAAAATCAACACGTTAACAGAGCAGCAAGTAATAGATGATTTGGAAGAGCGACGATTGCCCACGAAAGGCAGTAAGACGGACCTAAATTTAGGGCTTCAAAAAGCAGTTAAAAATGACGAAAAAAAAGTGGTAGCGAAGAGCGAGAGTTGGCATCATTGCGTCTACCGTCAACATTACACGTCCGCAGATTCCAATCAATATCACCAGCAGAAAGGGCCTTAACATCACAACCTTTGGGCTCGAAAGATCTAAGCATGCTGGAAGCTACAGCCTAGTCAGAAGTTAACGATGACCCTACCCCCGAATACAAACCTGAAGCAGAACTGAAAAAGGAGCGAACAGAGCAAGTCACAGCTGTTCCCGAATTAGCAACCAGAACAACACACATCGAAACAGTTCTCGAAGCTATGATGTTACAAATGAAACAGCTAAGCATTGAAGCAAAACAGCAGTCGCAACAGCTAAGCACTGAAGCAAAACAGCAGGTACAACCGCTAAGCACTGAAGTAAAATAGAAGGCGCCACAACATAGTTAGCAGCTGGATAAGTTCAAATTATCCCTGCTAGGAAGGATGAAAGAGCTAGAGACACACGTGGCAGAAGATAAAGGTAAAATGCAAGAGTTGGAGGGTTCCATCATGATCGAAGGAAATACAGTTCAAGACAGGATGCAACAATTTGAGGGCAGAATGAAAATGTTAGAAGACCACATGCAGAACTATGATTTGCACGACAATGGAGTTTTCCGAGGAAGCAGCCCGACGAAGAGCCTACTGGTGCCCATAAAGGAATTTTGAAACCCTCATCATTCGATGGTGATTCGCCAATCGAAAACTTCAAGGTTCAGTTTCAATCAGTAGTACATCATAATGAATAGGATCTAAGAGAGCAACTAAATGCATTAATTTTAACACTACTAGGAAAGGCAGCAGACGTACTCCAGACTTTACCTGCAACAGATGAGCTGTGACATGTTCTAAAAGGAGCTGGAGCTAAGACACGGGCACTCTCACGTCCAAGAACTATGCAAAATACAGCTGCATAGTCATAGACAGCAGCGAGGAGAACGCCTCTAAGATATGGAACGGGAGATCGAAGTTAGCGCGGTAAGCTTACTGTAATGCTCATCTGGATGTACTAAATTGGTTAACTGTCGACGAGTTCATCAACGCCGTAGGAGACAACCATTTGAAACTCCACTGAAGATTGACGGCGAAAGGAAAAACTATGAACGAGGTCTTATCATCAGCCCTGGAATACAAAGACAACGACAAAGCTTCCAGAACATGCTTTAGATGCCAACAACTAGGACACTACACCAGAGATTAAAAACAACCTGCCACCGGCAGAGCGGGGCAGCGAGAAATAACATGAAAAAGTCAGACAGATAGATGCACTACAGGAGGAAGTAGAAGCACAGTATGGATGGGGATTATTTCATAACAACGCAGATGGAATGTCCAGGAGGCTTGCTAATCCTCAATGTAAACATTTCTCTAGACAAGAAGAAAAGAATCGTATGGGGACTTACTATGGTAAGAATTAGAAGGATCAGAGTCGATGCAGAAGATCGCTAGGGCAGGGAGAAGCTAGTGAAAGAGCAGCGACAAGACGCGTCCATCGGACCAATGGTCAAGTGGATCGAGAAAGGTAAAAGACCACAGTGGAGATTTAAGACAAAGAATGATCAATGTAGTAAGACATGCAGTAAGATATAACATAGTAAAGGCCAGTAATCGCACTTGCACAGTCCAGGATTTGTGGAAGGAGATTTGGTGTCGCTATTCAATCCCAAACAAAGAAAAGGGAAATCTCCAAAACTACAATAAAGTTGGGAAGGACCATTCAAGATCATCAAATAAATCAACGATGTCGTGTATCGGATACAACAAAGCCCCAAAACTAAAATGAAGGTTGTTCATGTAGACCGGTTAACACGTTACAACGCTAGGAGCGAAGATGAATCTGTTCGAGACGAATAGAATTAAGGATGGGATAATGTAACGATTATGGCTGTCATACAACATCATTGAGATATGTATGGGCAACAGCCGGATGGTTATAGCGTCAGTTTAAGAACATAAAGTTATACGGTTCGAATCTCGTCATGGCCAGAATTTTTTTATGACAGATAATTTTGTATTACGACGGAACATGTTCTAGGTCCACGTTCTAGCCATAATGAATAAGTCTCGTAAATTCGTGTTATGTTCTTACAGCGTTAGGCGTCGCGATGATAGAGAAAAACAAGTGTAATGGACAGCCACACCCTGAGAATACGAATGTTCAAGGACAACACACACACATAACGATGATAATTATGATAATTATGATGGCAATAAACGTCACTTATTCAGATGATTTTCGACCCGCAATAAAAGGAACATTCTGGACTATCCGAATACTGCTATATAAACAGCACGAATTTCGAGTAGAGGTTAGTCAAAAGTTAATAGTGCGATAGTGAACAAGTGAATAAGTAAACGATTAAAGCGAAGTGTTCAGTAAAGTGTTACATAGTGGTTATTGTAAAATAAATATCAACCCAGTAAATTTGATCACGGTGTTTTGTTATTGCAAAATCCATTACGAATCTAGGTGTTCGATTCTGTTTCGATAATGCAAAAAAAAAATTATCTTGAAGTTTTCTTTTGATTTTATCGTTTTATTTTATCATAAAATACAATACTTCTGAGCGTTTACCGCATGATGTCAATCAAAACTGTTATACATTTTAAGTTCAGTCTTATATATTTAAATAAAATATATTTAAAAATTAAAATTTAAATAAATTTTTTGTATACACAAATTTATATAAATTTATGTATTATTTTATAAAATTGAAGCACATTATTATTATTATTGTGGTAACATAAAATATTATTTGGTTTTAAACATATTAAATTGAAACTACGTGATTGTTTTTAAAAATTTGACATTAACAGAATCCACACAACACACATATAGAATACACACATATAGAATACATACAACACACGAAACACATAAATTTAGGCGCAAAGACCGTAATTTTAACATCGGCGATAAACACTTTTCAGCAACAAAATCGATATGATAAAATATCTAATTTTTTCACCAAATTTGACACAATTTAATTATTTAACCCAAAAAGGGAATCGCGATTTGTGTTTTATCGATGAAAAGTTTATTAGTTATCATTATCATCGAACCGGAATTGCGCCCCTGAAGGCAAAGTCGTAACAATATTTATCAGTTATCACAAGTTATTTACTACGGATATACTCATAGGTACAAATTTTAATATTTTGAACTTCAAAAGAAAAATACAAAACTAAAAACTCCTTACTTATAGAAACGCTTTCCATTTATTCAGGTGAAACTGAAAAGTTATTTATCGTCCACGTATGTTGGTACAGACAGAGGTTTTAAAAAACTATTAATTTTGCACATTTGATGTCCGCTGTTTTTTATATTTAACTCTAAAAAAAAATATAAATTCGGAGTCTTAACGAATGGTATTAAATTGTCGAAATGTAATTTTAAAACTGATAATAACATGATACCCCGCATTAGTTTCTCTTACAACCACTGTGGGACATCATTCATCATCTCTGTGCAATGTACGATATGTCGAGGTTTCACTGTATGTGCTTTTACAAAGCCACCAATTAAGTCAGAGTAGAGATATATCTCTAGTCAGAGTAAATCGATTATATATCTTTTTGTACTCTAGTCTTGTGGAAGGATAGACATAAATTCCGACTAAAACAAAAGGTACAAATACGGGTTAAATACTCTTGAAGGTTTTAGAAAATTAAGCGGTACAATTTTAGTAAAATACTATAACGGCGCGATTATGTCTCGTTTTTTTATGATTGTGTGTTTAAGTATACTAGATATTTCCTTATTAGATAGACTTATCTTTGTTAAAATATAGTATAGCCACTGAGAAATTATCGTATATGTACATGAAATATATAGTCAATAAGGTGCAGGTGGGTTAGATGAATTTTATTCAATCATATAATATTTTTATGAGCCACAAGACTTAAGAGATGCATTATTATTGTATGTTCAGACGCAAATTTTCCATAATTTAATCGATAATCAAGGTTGGACGTGCAACCTTAGTGTAGTTCCTGTGACTGCTTATATTTATGAGGCGGAGAATTCGTTTATTACAAAAAAAGTTTTTTCTTAGTGTGAGTTTATTTTACATTTGAGAAAAAAAATCGTTTAAAGTTCTACGTGGGCTGAATGTGACTTCATTTCATTAAGGTCATTTAAGTTCGACCCGATTGTACTTCTTTGTATTTGGCTAAGTTTAGTTGTTTTCTTAAAAGAAGTAGACCAATTGAAATGTTGTTACCATCAGGAACCAAATGGAGGAAGAAAATGGTACGTATAGCTTATTGTAAATGAATTGTTTCCGTACTTATATTTGTGAGAAATTTGCACTGGCCAGAATTAAAAGAAGATTGATATCTAGACTAATTGCAATAATAGTACTCCTAGTGGATATTCCATAAATTGCTTTTTTTACTTCATTCGATTAGCATAGCGAAACAAAAATGAAAAGAATTTATTATCAAGTTTAGTTCCAGTTTATAAGTTAATTGTTTCTCTGTTAATCAAAAGCAATGTAGTATTATTCGTTAAACTGAGGAATTATGAATTTCATTTGAATCATTCAACGATTCTCAAGTCGGCGTTATCCTAGAAACATTAAAATATATTCCATTTCATTCATTCGGTAAAAAAACATTATTCAATATTTCCAATAAACCAATATTTCGTAATAGTATGCTCCTTAAGGAAAGTTACACTTTGTATTACATGTAAATTTTAAACACATTTTAATAAGATAATGAGTTACTGTAACATAATAAATTTAGTGTTTCATTAGTTATTATAGACCTGATAGTTTTGACACAATGGAGAAAGGATGAAAATTTATAGAACTCGAGAAACGAATAAATCGTTCTTTAAAAAAACACAATACACATAATATAAATCCTAATATTAATGGGTTTTCTGGTTTATCGGAACCGAATCACAATATTCTTATGAACATACCTGAATAAATTATTATTAGGTTAAACACACTTATGATAATTTATTACTATATATTTACGGAATGAACTACGAGTACATAAATTAGACAGATTGTTGTATATGTTCAACTTAAATACTTGTAACCTATAGTGCCCAATGTTTAATCTTTGTCCTATACAAACATAATCAAACCCCATCATATATATATATATATATATATATATATATATATATATATATATATATATATATATATATATATATAATTTATTTTTTTTAATAGCTCTTTCATACACATATATTTACTAGTACACATTGAACATAGGTACATAATAATTTATTTATAAATCTTACACTAAATAATATATTAACAACATTTACTATGGTCAAATGTTAAAGTATATATTGTTTTTTCTATATGAAAATTTAAATCATCACTCGAAAACAACAACATGAATAATTATAATACCCATGTAATCCAAATATATATTATATGTACATATTTTCGTAGAATTGCCAACCTACCAAAAAAAAAAAAAAAAAAACATAATAAATGTTACAATATTCAAATTCAATTAACCTAAATAATTGTAAGGGTCGGTCAAACAAGCACAATCATCTGTGTGCGAAGCATATACTCGTACATATTCGTGTATGAACCCAGCACAGAGGAAAAGTATTATGATTTTTTTTAGTTGTTGTTTTTCCTTTTTTTCGGTTGTATGCTAATTTTCTTTTCATTTTTTATTTTTTTATTTTCTAGATGGAACAGATAAAATAAATAATTTCCCAACAAAAGTTTTTCTCGTTTTATTTGATTCTGTTTGTTTGCTTGGGTAATTTGAATACCAACCGAAATTAAGAATAATAAAATTCACTACCAACCTAAACATAATATAGAAAATTGTTATTTGTAGTGATCCAACAAGATGTAATCTAATAGATTTTGTTTTTATTGTAGAATTAGATTACATGTGGATCTGTAAGTTAATTAATTTTAAATTTTGTGTTTCTGTTTCTGTTTTTTTTTTTTTTTGTTTCGTCAATTTTGGTTAAATTTACAAATACATAAGCATATATGGTAAATACATAATGTATGTAAAATAAATTGTATAACAGAACAACATATATAGTAAATAAGACACAAATATCTAAATAAGGATCAGGTCGGTCGTTTGTCGTTTATACAGAGGCGTACATGTACGTAGTACCTTTTTTTTTATTATTATTTTTAAACATTTACAATGTTAAAAATGAAAGCTCCAACAGTTTTGCTGCTACATTATACTGTGCCAATTTAGGTTCAACACCAAAAACATATAGACAATGAGATTTTGTTAGCAATCCGTTTTTATTTACTTTAAAAAAAAAACAAAAGAATAAAAGGAAAATATGTTGTGCTTTAAATTTTCCTTGATTTTTTTTTTTTGCAAAGGAGGTTTCGTTCAGTGGAAAATCAAATCCTTTTTCACCCTTTTTGCTGTTAGTCTTTACTTTTAGCCTCTTTATTTTTTTGATCCATTAAACTTTAATACGGTTTTGTTTTTGTCTTAAAAATGGAAAGCAAAAGATGATTTCGTATTTTGTATAAGTTAAGTATATTATATACACAACGAGGACTATTATATACATCTAATATGTTTGTATATAGGATTGGAGAAAAATTCTTTTCGTATTTTAATGCAAAAGTACATAAACTTTATTTTACATATTTCGAATGAATTTGACAAACGTGACTTGAGTAAAGCATACATTACCGAGAAAAACTGACTGTCAAATGTCAGTCAAAATTAAATGGAATATATATATATATATATATATATATATATATATATATATATATATATATATATTCGGTATCGTGCTAAGGAAAGAAACAATCATTTCAGTTAAGTTTTATTCAAACAATATATTACCTATTTGCCGGGTTTTTGTGTAACTGCCATAAAAAAGTTCATACTCAAATAATTTTATTTTTTATATTTTTAGACTGAGTCAGGTTTTTTCAAGTCAGGTTGTTGAATAGAGCCTTAGCATATGGAAATCATGGCTAATTAATTATGTTTGGTAACTCGTCCGACAGTAGTCTTTGGTACCATACTTCCTGTTTATAAACAAATTGAAATTATAAAGTTTACCAGGCAGAACTATTGCATATGCAATACTAGTCGTTATTATAACGACTAGTATTGCATGTGCGGAGTAACACAAATCTGATGCCAAGATCATTTCAAGATTTTAGACATTTTGTGTAAGGAACGTTACGAACTTACTATATATTTTTTTAATGACAAGTACCAGACTTGTTAAAAAAATACCTAATAGTTTTAGTGAATGGATTAGTTTCAAACCAGAAAAAATGTAGTGACTGCTAACAACCAAACGTTCTTGCGTTTATTTATACCAGAACATGTTTGGAAACTAGCAGTAGTTAAAATCATAATTTTCCAATTGTTTTATTCATGTAACGCCCACAAACAAAATCTATATTCTAATGTATTTACAGAATATGAGAGATGCCAGGATGCAACGTGACGACACAATTTAATATAGGACATTTATATTTTTGGTTGGTTTTTGTCATTTATCAGAGCAAGTAAAAGTTAATCGTTTATTTGTCACTCAAGTGAAATATCATAAAACATGAAAATGTTTATCTAATTTTCCACATAAGCACATCGACTCTATAGTTATTCATAAAATATTTGTTTCGAGTATATTTTACTTGAATTAATTTTAAAAGATTTACATATATATGAAAGAAATCAAAAGAATTTTCTGTAATTGGTTTTGACACCAAAAAACTCATCTACATTAAAAAAAGGAATGTACAACAATTTTGTGTGCCCTTTGGCAAAAAATGTTTATGTAAATCAAAAAACAAAAATGTAAAATGTCCCTACCATTGTAACTACCATTAATCTTATTGAGACGACACAAATGATGCTGCCGTGAGGCTTCTTTGCCAGATGATTTTCTCGATTAAATTATTATGTTAAATTTTGAATATTCATGAACCTTAAGCAATAATACACAACTACCAATTATTTGATTAGTGCTAGCCAAATAATTGGTAGTTTGATGTTAAGACAATTTTCCGAAAATATACGCAGAAACTTTTTCACCAAACCAATATACCTACATACAAATGAAATTGAAAAAATCTTTATATTTTGAATGTGTTTGTGTGTGTGTGTTTATATGTATATAATGTGCACACAAATGTAAAGGGCATTGAAAATTGAATAAATTACATACATTTTTGACTAAATTTAATCCTATATTAGGAATGTTACATAAGTATGAGGATGTGTGCGCTCACACAAACATATACATGTATGAAATCCTTTCTTTTGACTTTATATTATAATAAGTTGTAATATTTAAAGGAATGACTTAATTAAATTTTAAGGAAAATTTGTAAAAATAATTTTTTACCATAAATTTGTGTCTCATACATGGTAATTATAAAAATTATTCAAATTATTTCAAGTTAGAGAAATCCCTTTTCTTAATATGTATTACATATTACATATATTATTATACAATTTTCTTAATGTGTTTATTATTAAAGAATACTTAAGGAAATTTGTTGTTGTTCTTATTATGATTTTAATGTCATGCAATAAAATATATTTAAGTCATTATTCTAAATACAAAAAAAAAAAGGATTTTGAAAATTTTCTTATCACATTTTGCATATTTTATCATAAATATTTAGAGCTTTTAAGCTTATTATATATATATATATATATATATATATATATATATATATATATATATATATATATATATATATATATATAAATATATATATATATATATTTATATATATATATATATATATATATATATATATATATATATATATATATATATATATATATATATATAGGGCTTTGTATATCTTGAAATATTTTAAATATTATATGCGTTACCGGAATAATATCATATTTGTTTTACTTACTTACTTCTTTACCTGTCGTCTTATACTGTTACCGTTGTTTTAAAAATATATCCATAGCTATATTTTAAATGTTTTCTACTAATAAAATACAATGTTCTAACCGAAGCAATATTTTTGTTCCATAAATCACACGTATGAAGGCTATTGCATGTTAATAACCATGTATTCCAACAAGTTTTTTACAGTATTTGAATCTTAGAATAGAGGCCGTAGAGAAAACCGAGGTTGACGTCGTTATATTGTTAACATAAGTTATAAGGGATACCAATAAATTTTATGTGCGAATGTTCAATTCTAGCTAGTCAGACCAATTACTCTTATTACAAATTTTTAATTATTTTTTTTCCCAAACACAATCAAAAAGTTACCGGAGTATTTTAATTCATGAAAAAAGTTAAAACTTTTGAGAAACTTTATTTTTGTTTTGATTTAGAATGTATGGTCAAGCATTAAGCAGGATATCCCGGGCCTACTGTACATCCGTTTTACATATACATACTTGAAAGGATAAGGTAGGATATTAGTTAAATTATTGTGATCGACCCTCAATATAGAGAAAGGAAAAGTATGTTAGTAATGACATAATTGGTCCGGTTTCCCGATAGCCAATATTTATTGATTTATTTTTTCCAATCCCATTGAATAGTTCGATCATAACCTATTAATTATTATTTAGAAATGACATTCATTACTCACGGCACATGAGTAAAATGCAAAACCACTCATGGGTATACAGAAATCATGAGTTTTTAATATAAAAAACAGTTTTTATGTTTGATAAGTAGGCTATGATTTTTTTGTTTTATTGAAAATTGATATTTAGTGTTAATTTATTCAATCGCAATAATTTTATATCATGTTTTAAAAATTTAAATTGTCTCTAAAATATGGATTCTGACTCGGAAATGGAGCAAGTTTGTACACCACCTGAGATTTGAAAAATAGCAACAGATACATGCTTAGATTTGTTACCTCCAAAATCCAAAAAGAAATATGAAAACACTTATAGAGTTTTCATGGATTGGAGGGATAAAAAACAAATAAAATCTTTTTCAGAAAATACTTTAATAGCATATTTTGTTGAATTGGGAGATAAATATAAGGCTTCATCTTTATGGGCTACATACTCAATGCTTCGCAGTACTCTGAATATTAAGAAAAGTGTGAATATTGCAGAATATTGCAAACTGAGAGCATTTCTAAAAATGAAATCGGATGGATATCAAGCCAAGAAAGCTAAAACTTTTACAACGGAAGAACACACAAAATTTATTGATGAAGCTCCTGATGGTATATATCTTGCAACAAAAGTAAGTAAACTATAATTAGAAATATTTTTATCGAAAATATGTCAGAATTATAATGAATTCGAAATTTCAGAACATTAGAAAAATACAGATTAAAATTGTTAGCAATGTCCACTGATGGCGTTAAA
This sequence comes from Tipula confusa, assembly GCA_963556175.1. Classification (NCBI taxonomy): domain Eukaryota; kingdom Metazoa; phylum Arthropoda; class Insecta; order Diptera; family Tipulidae; genus Tipula; species Tipula confusa. The sequence goes on along the minus strand of OY744476.1, from coordinate 128,741,552 downwards.
GTATCATTAGATTCACTTATTATTGATGTAATTACATTATGAGAAGTATCTTTGTTTAAAATTTTATTAACCAAAGACCATTATTTTTGCCATTGCCATAAGCGCGTTGCAATTTTGCTAGAAAGTATTTTACTTTGACTTCTTTAATTGTTTTTTTTTTAATTTATTCGTAAAACTAAAATAGTGTGATTTGTTCATAAGATTATTTGGATTGTCTCTCAGCCATTTTCTACATAACCGGGTTTTTGTATTAATTTGTGAAAGAAGATATTTGTTAAACCATGGTTTAAGCTTCGTACATTTCTTAGGTAATATGATTGGGGCTGTACTTTGAGCTATATGTTGTCCAAAAATTGAATTTAAATTCAACTCTAACAATAAAACATCGGCGGTCACGAAACTGAAGTTAGTGTTAACTTTTACATCCTAACTGTTAGCAACATTAACAGCAACACCACCGGCATGATAGTTATGATTACAATTTCCGTAAAGGATAAATCCTGGTATTGCATAATTTTTTAATTCTTGATTTGAAATCCAAATTTCCGACATAAAGATTAATTTTGGTAGTACAGTAAACGAGTCTAATTGTAGAATTAAGCTGTCATAATTAGCACGTACGCTACGTATATTCTGGTGTAAGATACTAAAACGAAAATAAGAACAATTATCTATATTTATAAAGTTACAATTATTGTGATTCTTATGATTTGAGTGACCTTGACCCTTATTGTTTACATTGCTCATTAATAAATATTTACATAATATTAACATTTATATGTTTACATTTACATAATATTTTCTTTTTGTTATTTACAGTCACTTATACTATTGGCAAGGTCACTTTTAGTTGAAATTTTGATTATTTGTGCTCGGTCCGTTTTCCGCAATAAAATTGTTCTGTTTCTCGTCCAGATGTATTTGAACTTATACATATTTTTAAAATTCTTACTATCGTACAGTAAGCTTACGTTTTGATAGACAAAGGCTTTCTTTGATGTAAATTTGGTGATCAGCAGAAAAATCCAGCTTCGTATAATTAATTTTTTGCTTAGTATGAAGTACACGTTCTTTTCTGTTTCTTCTTAAAAACTTGATGAAAATAGGAAGAGGTGATAATGAAGATGATATATGAGTTTTATTGTTTTTTCTATAACACTAATTAATATCATCAAAATTTATGTTGGATTCAAATCTATTATTTAATACGTTTAGCACAACCTTCTGCAGATCTTCACCATTCTGTGTGGGTACTCCATGTATTTCAATACAGTTTTGGAGAAATAACGGCTCGAGGTATTCGATTTTCGATTCCATTATAGGTTCAGTAGATTTTAATGCAATATTCTTACATGGTAGCTCTTTTATTTTAGCAATTGCAATTTAAAGGCTGTTCATTCTTGTTTTAATGTTAGCATTATCTTTGAGATGTTTATGTTTCAATTCTTGCAGCTCTTCATACATTTTGTATAATGTGATATTTTGATTAGTTTTATTTGGAGTGGCGGGACAATTCTACAATACTACTGTTAGCACAAGACAATCACAATTACATTGAACTGCTCTGCATTCTGTCATCTCTTATCAACTTAAATCTGCAACCATTTTTCTTTAATCTGCAGTTTTCCTCTGAAAACATGTAACGGCTCAAGGTGCGAGTCCCATAAGTGTCATTACAACGACACTCTTGGGATCCGCACCCCGATGGCGTTCACAAAACAGATTCTCCGAATCAGAGGCTTAGCTCCGGTGTTTGAGCCGGCTAGACTCAGGGATGGGCGTGAGATTTGCCAAGCGTAGTCCGAAGCTAGAAAACAACATGATGTACGGGATAAGGAAAAGTAAGGAAGGAAAAGGTGGTTTGTATTCACCCTACTCGACACAAAAAAACCGAAATGATTATGAATACAATTTTATTAAATCAATTAAACGTTCAAATTCGATCAAATTCACCATTTTATACCAAATACACCTAAAATGTTTGAGAGAAACATCATAACACCAAACTTTCGATTTAGAGGAGTGTAATAGAATTATAACAGTTAACTTATTGTTACATTTCATACTATTTTTGATGCATACACAAAACTATTAATTTATAAAATGCTACCTTTATAAATTATAATTACCATTATAAATTCCATAAACATTTCCTACCACGTCTCTAAAGAAACCATTTGAACCTTTTGTTACGATTTATCTATAAACATGAACGTTGTAGGTCATCTGCCTAACGAACATTTGTTTACACACAATTCGGTAAGTGCCCAGCGGTCCAAAATGAAATTATATTTAATATCTGTTTCTTAATTTTGGCCAACGTCGCGCATTTTAAACATCGCTATATGACCTCTGTATTGTTTTCTAATTACTCGAACCTTTTAAAATTTTAATTATTTTATATATTAGTCAATGTTTGTACATTTTTATATATTAGTCAATGTTGTTATTTGTATGCACAAACAGCTTTATTTTTATAATCGTGTTCAACATTCATTTCAATTAACATTAAAAAATAAAAGAAAAATTTATATAGCAGTATGGAGAAGACCACTTAACGGTATTTCTAGTTCCGCAAACTTATCGCTCTTTAACTTATCAGTGTAAAACTCAATTGATTGCTCTTGCAATAAAGTACCAGTAGTTAAACACGCTATTTTAACACCCTTTTGTTAACAAAAAAACATTTTCTGTTAAGATCCTTTTTCGATTTTTTGTGGTTTGGTAAAACCAACTTCGAGTTTTGCTTATTTTTTTCACATTCAACTTTATCAGGTTGTAGATAAAGATCAAACTATTTAGTTCGGATATAGTTTTATCCATTGATGTAATGTTGAAAATTTATGTGATATTATGCAAACATAGTTTCCCGATACTTGGTCTCATTGATCGAAAAATTCCTTTTAGAAGGCCTCTTCCATTAGAATTTGATCCTGGTACCATTTTTCTGATTTTAATTCAAGCTATGTGAAATCAACCGATAATATCAATTTTTTTTTTCAAATGTTTGCTTGTGGTGTTCATGATAATTGCGTTACGATTAAGCAAACATAGAAAACCGTCTAACGATTCGTGATTCAATCAGTGACATGGCAAAACAAATGATAGTGCAGGCTATATAACATACAGCTATAAAATAGCTATAGTTAAGCCTAAAAGAATTTAAAATAATAAAGGCCGTATATCGGAAGGAGAAACATTAACTTAATTATGTTCGACTAACATTGACCCTTAAATTTCTAACCGTTACATCAGCAATGTAACTCCAGTGCCTTTGATTCTATTTCCCATGTTTTCAACTCTGTAGTATTTACCATTCTTGTAGTGTAAGTAAAATTGACATTTTGAAAGCATGATAACATTTTTTTTTATTGTTTAAATTATAAAGAGAGTGCATTTATGTTTTGTTACAGCTAACAGCATATGCGTTCTGAAAAGCTAGATATATCTGAAAAACTTACATAGTAATAACATTTGCGTATATTACCTATTACCTATTAGATTGGTATCGTCTCTCACAAAAGTTCAAATCAGTTTTCGGTTTTAAACGGATCATCGTACAAAACTATAATGCATATTAAATCGGTTTCACTACCGATTCCGTAATAAAACTTAATTCTTTTTGATTTATTTATATGTTGAATTTCAAAAGTTGATGTTGTATTCTGACATAAACTGTATGGCAGATATCAATGAGTCAGAATAACTATTATATGCGCTGATATGCAAGCTAGTGTATTTAAGGCAGACAATTCTTAATATCGTTCATGATTTAAAAGATCAGCGAGTAAGCTGGCTCGGTTATGTTTTTTGAGCCGAACTTTTACAAAGAGTGTACTTTAATCTTTAAAAGGAGAAGTGCCAGTTGATAGGTGCGGAGATTACTGCCAGCTAGCACCTGGTTGTTTAAAGCTACATAAAGAGCAAGCGTTGGATCGAACCCAATAGAGCCGGATTGTTGAAAAGATACGAACCAGTAAATTCCGAATATACTCAGAAATATATTTTGTTTTAAGCTGCTACTTGTAGTTTATTTTGCCATAATTCAGATTTTTGAACAAAACACTAACTATCCAATAAAATCCTTGTATTCCACTATTTACGAATATATATTATAATTACGTGGGAAGATAATTCAAAGTGTATACACAAAAAAGCGCTGATCAGCTACTAATTGCCAACCTAAACTATTCAAATTTATTAAAATATAAAGTTCCAAAAAGTTGATTGATTGATTGATTGATTGATTTTGAATGTACTGCCAAGCATTAAGCAGGATATCCCGGAAAGCGCCGGGCCCACAGTACACCCGTTTTTACATATACTTGGAAGGATGTGGAAGGATACTAGTTAAATTATTGAGATCGACCCGGTTACAGACACCTTGGCGGCCAATAGTTTGTAAATTTTTGTGGGTTAGGGAAAGGAAAAGTATGTTAGTTATGACTTAATTGGTCTGATTTCCCGGTATCCAATATTCAAACGACTGTTAGTGTAAGACAATCACATTTTTGTTGTACTGCTCTACATTCTGCCATCTCTTATCAACAACTCCAATGTGCCACCATTCATCTGTAATCTGCAGAGGTTTCCTGAAAACAAAATCTATTAATGCACTAATTGATCTTATTCATAGGCTGTAAGAAATAGAATTAATTTCAATCTGAAATTATAATTTAATTAACTATAATATTATAAAATTATAATTCTGCAATCCATATGCTGTAATAAATTTGATTAGTTTCCCTTGAAATTCGTTCCGTTGCGTTTTTGCTAAAAATTAGGTGTTAATTTAGTACCGTACTATAGTGGTAATATAAATCATAATATAACCGTACAAAGATATGAAATAATATAACATACAATAATATAACAATATAAATACCAAAATTCAAATCTGAAACATAAGAATATAAAAATACAAAGATATCGAAATTAATTAAATAACATCGGTATTTGTACGGAAATTAAATGCAGCAGCGATACTTGATTCGTCACTTATTATTTTACGGCCCTTAAGATCTTCGTTAAAACATGTAGTTTCTAGGAGAAGCCGGCATCCATCATCTTCGGGATGATAGTTTTCAACAACGTCACGTATTTGAGCATACGGATATTCTTTTGGGTTTAACACAAAATCTTCAGAGCTTTTCTGGTACAGATATAATTTATATAACTCCATTTTATTGAATATAATTGATCTTTCAACCCAAAGTTGAAAATTTCGATTTGTCTAGTAGAAGAACAAACACAAAACTGAATGTATTTCACATATAGGTGGTATGCATTCAATAAAATTTATTTATTATATAATATAGGTATTTTGATCCACTCAGATTGTACCATCCCAATTTAATTAAGAACGATCATCGGCAATTTGTAACTTGCACATAAGCGCACATTACAAATCATTTCTCACGCTCAAGAGATACGTACTTTCTGTCATCATCATGGATTTTTGCGCCTTTCAGTTTTAATTGAATAGACTTGAAGACTGACTACAGAAATGATCCTGTGAAGTATAGTCTTCATAAAGTTCCAAAAAGTTGATGAACAAAAATCATCATTGACAAATAGTTTATTAAAATAGTCAACTAATTAATTTTAGGATATATTTTAGTTCCAAAAATTATCTTTAACACAAATAAAAACATCATAAATTTCCGCCCAAAATAATACGAAAGGCAATAAAATTCATTAAATCATTATAATAAGCAGTAGCATAATTATTATCTTAATTAAAAATATAATAAATCATAAATTTATATTTAGAAATTAGAATTTTTATTTTTTGGTTCGTCTCCTCGACACCACATACACACACACACTACAAACAATCAAAAGAAAAACAGCAGCAAAAGTTAAATTAGAAAAAAAAAAAATCTTAAATTTAATGTGCTTTATGAACGTAAATAAGCAGTACTTGTAAATATAAAGCAAAGAAGGACGGAAGTTTATTTTCTTCTTGTATCTTGATTTTTTTGTTGGTGTGTACATAATGAGGAAATGAAAATTTAATTTATTTTATTGATAATTAGATTTATGGTATGAGATTGTTGATAAATAGCTTTAAATGTACATAAATTATTATTAACCACACACCACTCTTAGATTTTCGGTATATACATAATATCATCCGCTTTTTGTGTGTCGGAAATTTATGTACGAGGAATTTAAAGATTTACACACAAACACACACACATATTTATATATATATATATATATATATTCTCCTAAATGTTAGCAAAACGTCAAGAGTATATAGTTTACTCATTGATCTTAATAACACATGGATACGACACAATTACCATAGCAAAAAACAAAATCATATGGTACAACTTTTTTTTTATATGTCACTCGCTTGCATTGTCTATACCTCTTACTCTAAAATCGTGTCTCCGAAAATATAAAGTAAGAGCCGCATTAGGGAAAGTTTAGTTTCGATAACTATTTGAAATATTGTTTATTTCGGATAAAAATATTTTTTAGGTCCATAGTATTTCATTACTTTTCTTGAATATATTGCTTTACTTTTAAATTATCGCACCATGTTTTATATTTAGCTGAATCTTTAGGAAACCCAGGAACGCAATTTCAAAAAATTACAACAATAACGTTTTATATTTTATCAAACGTTTGATCAAATATTTTTAATATCAAATTCCAAAGCTCGAAATTATAGACAAGGAAGATATAATTTTACTTTCTCTGTCTTACACTAAATACGAATTTATTTTATTTTATTTAATTTTTATACCACAGTTGTTTGTGCATACCGTGTTCATTAAGAGGCTTGAAATCGGAAATATGAAGGTATCACAGCTTCACTAAACATTTTATTCCGTGTCGGAATTTTCTGTACGATTTTCGCATGGAAAAAACTTTTATTCCGAGTCGGAATTTTCTGTACGATTTTCGCATGGAAAATACAAATTTTATTCCCATTTGGAATTTCTGTGGTTTTTTCGCATGGAAAAACAAAATATAAATCGTACGGAGGCCACGTAATAACTTTCAACGTCAAATTGATGAAATTGACTTCAAAATGAAAATAAGTAAACAGTGTAACCCAAGGAATTTGCAAGAAAGCCTCGATCGTTATTGAATTCGATAGATGTAAGGAATTTCCTATTATTATTTTGTGCGATTAGAATATTGTCTGATGATAATCAATGTATTACCATCAATGAATTTAAAAATTCGGTAATGTAAACAAGAATAGAACATTTAGGTTTGAAAATCACAAGCAACGATTAAAGCGATTAATCATGAAAAGGTCACACCCTTTACAACAATTAAAAAATCGGCTGTTTGAAGGTGAATCTCACATTGTTAAAAACTATGAAATTAAATCGTTTGCCACTCTACAATTGAACTGTATGCCATAAGTTCATACCGCGAGGTTTTATATAAAAATTGTACATTTTCCATTCGTTCTATGTTGCATTAATAACAGAATAATATTTAAAATTCATACTATAAAAAAAAACACAAATTGCAATGTATTGTAGCTGGTGACTTTTAAGTAAATGCAAATAATTTATTTACTAGACTAATTGAATCTTCGAATTATAGATCATTCAACGAGATTTTTAACGAAACAACAGAGGACTTCATTGCATTAATTTTTTATTTTTGTATATCCATTAATCACTATGGCAACAATAAAAACTATATTCCGATACTATATTCAGATTTAACAGAGCAGGTACATTAAGTTATTATTTTGTTTAATTGGAAATCTTGATTTTTAAAAACTAATTATTATTTATTTTAGGAAATAACGGTACTCATAAGAGATCGTCACTAGAAGATAACAATGATACAGGTATAATTAAAAAAATAGTTGCATAATAAAAAAATATTTTGAATTTAAATATATTTCTTTAACAGAGGGCTTCTCACAAAAAATATGCAACGATACATTTGCCTGGTCAGATGAAGAGTTTGGTTACCAAAACTTTTCAAAAATAAACAATAACCAGCCGGCTACTTCAAATCACAGCCGCAAATACGTTTGAGCATTTCGAATCAAACATTGAAAACATGTGCCCAGAAAGTAAATACATATCTATTTTAATTTCGAAAGTACAATTACTTGCCATTACTTTAATTTTTATTTATTTTTAGCAACACGTCTTAGTAAGGATTAACTATTACAAGGATAGAGATGTTAATTAAATTAATCTAAAAACAATATTAAGAGAGCTAATCATGCTAAAGCATAGAAGTTACGCCGAATAACACAAAACGAAAGAAATTAACAAACTGTGAGAAATTTCCTGCAAAACATTTTAGCAGTTTTAAGAATTGAAATTAAAAACAAAAGGGAATAATTCAACAGTAAATGAATTGGTAAAAATATATAACTTTTAAAAAATATAGATCATATTTGATTTACAAAATAACAAGATCGCGCTGCACGGGCACCAGCTCAGGTTCGACAAAACGTAACTCGACGAAGAAGTGCGGTGAACGTCGACTTCAATCGAGATGCTTTCAATTATGACTACAATCGCCTACAGAGATCTTCGCTGTGTTGATATCGGCGCATTGTCTGCCGTGTGCCGACATTGCCAAGCATTGAAGTTCTAAGCAGAAACGCCAGGGATATGTTGAGTCGATGGCGAAGTTAAATTACCGGTTTTGACTTCGCTACCGAAGTCATTTCGTACTTAGCTCTATGTAGATACAACGCTGTCCAGATATTTCCTTGCACACACGTAACAGTACAATCAATGCTTTAACATGACGTCATTTAGAACCGATGATGTTTGTCAACTCGGCTATAATCACACCACGTGGTAATGACGTCACCTCGTGATCGTCTTTTCGATAATGTTGAACGATTGTTCTCAAATCATACTCAAAATTTTCATCTATTTAAAAGATTCAAGGGCAAATTTATCAGACTCAACACTCGCCAATGCCACTGTTTCTGCGTCGGCAAACCAAATTTGTACATTTTTGCGATCATCATTGCGACGTGTCATCCATCAAACGCATTGGAATTGTGAAACAAATGGACGAAATGGCTGATGAAATTTTTCATCGAGTTCACACTGCAACACCGAATTATGAGTTTGAAATGAACGATAAGATAGGCAACAAAGCATTGATCATGATCGAAGACATGTGCATGCTTATGTGCGGCAGCTATGTGTCGAAATTAGGCATGCCAGGACCAATTTGTTCGAGGCACGATGCATTTTATCGTGAATTGCAACGAGAGCATAGTACGAACAAATGTCTTGCTTTTGAATGCACAGCAAAAGAACGTGTACGATACATTGAGGAAGACAGTTGACGAAGGAAACGGCAAAGTATTCTTCCTCGATGCTTCCAGTGGAACAGGGAAAACCCTTCTGATTTCATTGCTTTGGCCACAATTCGCTCGGGATCTCAAATAGCGTTAGCTGTTGCATCGTCAGAAATTGCAGTCACATTGCTGCACTGCGGCCAAACGGCACATTGTGCATTAAAGTAGTGTCGATGAATATCCACACAAATAACAAGCCAGTGTGCTAAATTGCCAAAAATTCGGCGATTGCCAATGTATTGCGAAATCATCATCTGGGACGAGTGCAAAATGGCACATAAACGATCATTGCAAGCGTTCAATCGAACGATGAAAGACTTACGAATTAACTCACGACGTTTTGGTGGAGCGGTAATTCTGCGGCGATTTTCGTTAATCACTACCTGTCATTCTGAGATTGACAGCTGCGCAGATGAACCCAATGCCTGTTTGAAATCGTCGAGGGACTTTTTATAGAGACGTTTTTGCACTAGGTGGATTCAGTGTAGACTTTGTTATTTCATTCGGTGTTTTTTTAACCAATAATATTCATTGAAAATAACGAATATTTTTTCCTTCAGTTTTTCATGATTCATATCACATGATTTAAATTCAACGTTTCTACTGAACGAACATAGCGAAACGGATACGTAATGATAGGTATAAAAGAGATAAAAATAAAAATACTTACGATAATAATAAAGAAAATTAATATGCACTAACAATTTTTAATTTTTTTGTAATTAGGTTGGTAATTTGTGGGATTTTCACTTTATGATTAAATTGTTTCATTTTGAATGATTTACATGACTGAAAAATCGGATGCAAAAATCTGAGATTCTTATCTGCCGGTATAAACTGAAGTTCAGGAAGGTTTTATCGAACCTTTTGAGCTGTTTTTTTTCATTGTTCTCTTAATTTTGAAACTATCCGACTCGATCTGATTATTACCAATTACTAGATATATTAAGAATGAGACAATGTTGAAAGCTTCCAGCAAAACATTCGGAACGGTTTGGAAAAGATAAGTTCCAACCAGACTAAATTAATGGATTTATTCAACATCATTTACAAAACTTGAAATGTATCCATGTAGTTAGGCTATGCAAAGCTGAGAATATATTGGAAATATTAAAACCTATAAAAATATCGATATAGACAATAGAAAATGCAGTTGTTAGGCTAAAATTGGCTAGGAATTGAAAGTTAAGAGACATAAATAACTGAAAAGTGAACCTAATAGTATATCAAGGAGAGAACTGTTGTATAGGTGGCAATACATTTGTTTAATATTTATATTATGTCTATCTGCTAAATCTGATAAGTAAAATAGAGAGAATCTCGAAGAAAATATGCCAAGCGATCAAATTCGTGTACAAATTGAGGGGCAGATGTAAAACGGATGTGTCATCTCTTTATTTTAATAAGCAATTTCAATGAATACATTTCTACTGTTAGAGCCCGAATCCATGGACCGCTTTAACCCACGTCAATGAAGCAATAGTGGCTGTATATATAAGCATGGTGCAGGTTAAAAATGATCAAAAACATGTAGTCATGATAAAATATTAATTGAAAACTGATATAAAACTTCCAGCTGCCAAATCGATTTTCAACAATCATTTTGTAATATATTGTTGAAATGGATTATTATTTGTTAAATCATAGGCAGTTCTATTTTGGATTTAAAGATATATTTCATCTGTATTTTTCTATGATTTATTTCATGGATAATCCTGTTATTTATTATAGCAATGGATGTTACTGTTTCAAAATTGCATTCATTTGAAACTCTACTAAATGCGAGAAAAATATAGGGCGCGGTATACAAATAATTAAGATTCCATAAAATAAAAAGGCAAACCAACGGTAGCAGGTTTTTAAAAAAAAAAATTAACAGATCTGTCAAACTTAACCCGTAATGATCTGAAAATCTAATTTGTTTAAAAGTGACATTTATAAACTGCATTAACGCCAGAACTCAAATTGTTTTTTAAAGGAAAGAGATTGGTGTTTGATTCACCTTGCATCGATAAAATATTATTCTTTATACGAATATTTACTCAAGGTTTAAAAGTTAACTATGGTATATAGGACGTAAACGTCGCATACCAATAAACGTTTGAAAAACAATTCGGTCACCGGCCCATTGAAAATGAAGTAAAGTGTAACGCCTCTCAGATTTCATAGTAGGGTCCTCAGTTTGTCGCATTCAACTTGGTTTTAACTAATGCATTAAAAATGGTTTTTGATAAATTGAAAATATAAATTTTGAATTCTGAGATTGGTTAGTAATTAGTTTTGCGCAGAAGTTCAACTAGTATCAACTTATTACCATATCCTGACTCATTTATGAATCGTTATCTCTTTAGGATATATCAATTCAGACTGAAGTGATATTTAATTATGATTTATCTTATGCAACCATTGAAAAGTTTACGATTGATGCTGATGGTATTATCTAAAACCCACTGTAATAATATTCTTTATAATCTAAAAATACTCCTGTTACCGATAATAACAGACTTAATCTTACGAAATGAGCACACTCGATTTGTGCATGTCATGTTATGTATCATGTCATCAAAGCACTTTCAAATGATAATTTAAAATACCTGCGATAGGTAAACAATCGATTTATAAACATTATACAGACAGGTTTGCTAGAATATTTTATGACGAATATACACAATTTGCAAATCTACCAACATTATATAGAACTTTTTACAATTTGATATACGGCAGAACAATGCAATTTGATTATTAAAATTTGGTGTGCATCAAAAATAATGTTTATAGTTATTCAGATGCAGGTGAAAATCTCTTAGCAGTTGATCAATTTGGACGGAATAAAGAAAAGTTTCCAACAAATTCACATCATGTTTGAAGTCATTTTCAAATATGAACCGCCTCACATCTTGCTAATTAGGGTAAGTTTTTACCCCAGGGTTATCTGGGTTAGGGGATCACATGTCCACTTTGTGTCGATCCATAAGATACAATTCAGAGTCAACCATTAAACGGTTCGTTCTTTATAATCGATATTATCAATAAAATTCTATTGTTTATCCTAATATCGTTTTAAACTTCAATAAATTTTTATATTTACTTCAAAATTAATTATGTCGCATGATTTTGATAAAATTCAATTTTCTAATTACATCGTCTAATGATTTTTATAAATCACAATTTTTCCTTTTGATTAACTTTCAATTTGTATATTATGAGTATACAGTTTAATATACTCGATTATCGTTAATAAATTCTAACCGTATAACATTATCAAGTTCATTTCGCTTGACTATACAGATATTGTCCCGAACAGCAAGCAAATCCGTTTGAACGAATAATTTTCTTTTGGCTGATTGTAGACATTCAACAATAAAAAAAGATTGACCTAGATCACATCTTAAAATATGTCACATCATTGTGGTTAAATTTATTGCTATTTTACAGATCGAAATAATAAAGATAATCGTTGAATCTTAAAATGGGATAAAATATATATATACATATACATTCTTTTTGTCTTGAAGCAGCTTCCTGCATTTAGATAATAATTTCAATTACAAGAGCTTTTCTTCCCCTAAGACAAAAACTCTTATCATGATGAAAAACCACATAATTTAACCACAAAAGAAAGGCACATATATATATATATATATATATATATATATATATATATATATATATATATATATATATATATATATTGTATATATATATATATATATATATATATATATATATATATATATATTGTATATATATATATATATATATATATATATATATATATATATATATATATATATATATATATATATATATATGTGTATATATATATATATATATATATATATATATATATATATATATTTATATATATATATATACATATGTTGTTTGCTATGCTTAACACTCGTAAAATATATAACAAGTATTTTGATAATGCTAGGATCTCCGAAATATATAATTCAATTAGACAATTGTATTTTTGTGTTTCATTTTTCGTTCTTCAGCTGTGTCAGTTTGTATGATAAGAATATATCATAACGAATTTCTGTCAAATCTAGACAACTCCTTTTGTTATTAATACATACAGTAAAAATGATTGATAACCAAGATGACATTAATACATAACTACATATTATTATCATTTTTACTGTGTTAATATTATTAGGTCTTTTATAATGACTATGTTTTTACGTTTAGCATATCAAAAACAGTGAACGAAGCAAAAATAGTAAAAATGTACTTTGAATAATATTCAAATTTCTGATATAGCTACGACCGCCTATTCAAGAGCAGAAGCTATACTCGGAACTATTTGATTACCGGATAGTGAGCAGTTTTGCATTGTGTGTGATAAACGAAAGTGGAAAATTTTATAAAATAGTTCAACTATATAAATAAATATACAATTTAATGCATGCTAACCTATACTTAAGTTGTCTTGTGGAAAACTTCCTCGTGAATGTTGAAGAAAATTTAGTGGCTGTTTTGTCGATAGCTGCACTTAAACTTTATCTTTATTGCCATCATCTTTTATTTGCGAGCTGACTTTATTGACTTGTACTACAATATCTCAAATTCACTTTAAGTTCATAATCTTTTTTTTTAGGTTGTAATAATACAATCAGTACATATTTTCATTATATTTTACGAAAATTTCCACGTTTCAGAAAATTAAACTATATTTCTTTTCTGGGTTGAACACGTAAATGTTCAGTATCATATTTTGATACTTGGGGCTTCTTGAAACACTTTTGATATCCTAACTTCCCACTTCAATTTGTGTTAATATTCTGGTTCCGCTAGTATAATTGCTTTTCCAGCATAACTTTTTATTGAGTCTCCCACTGGAATCTGATTTTAAAAATATGAAAAGCTAATTAGTAGTCACTTTTCACATATGTTTGTAACTGTTAGTAAATGGTTGCATAAATGCCAGTGAGTAATAAATTAGTTTCCAGCATTTGATCACTTTCCATAATTTTAATCATATGTTAGCTTACTTTTGTATTTATCATTATCAGATTGTTGCTCATTTCGCGTTTAAAGCATTTTGTATTTATTTTTGAGTACTATAAAAAATATTATTAGGGCTTACAAGAGTATAAAAGTTCTTCAATCTGTCTTCTAATAAAAAACAAAATTACTTTAAGTATGTGAAAGTGTTTGAATGTACTGGTATGACATTCGACAGGATTTATTTTTTCTTATCTTAATGAACTCTCTTTAATTGAATGTATTTGTCATAAAACGGTTAATTCAATTGATTTGTAATGTTTAATCAATTTTTAAGAATCTAATTTATATTAATTTTAAAGTTTTGTGTCAAATTTACCAATCCAATTTATTACGGCCTACGGCTTGCAGAAATTATATTATTATTGATTTGATTGATTGCTTGATTAGAGTGTACGGCCAAGGACGAACCAGGAACTCCCGGAATGCCAGGCACCACCGTACACCCGTGTTACATTTAACAAAACCGAAGGAATGGAAGGAATGTTAGTTGTGACAGACTCGACCCGGTTGCAGACACCTAAGCGATCGATAGTTAGTTTTTTTTTTGTGGTGTAAGGAAAGGAAGGGCATGTTAGTAATGACAGATTTGACCCGGTTTTCCGGAAGCCAATATTCAACTAATGTTAGCACAAGACAATCACAATTTTGATGAGCTGCTCTGCATTATTTCATTTTTTATCATCAACTGCAGAGTGCCCCCATTCAGGTGTATCAGCAAATGTTTCCTAAAAGCAAAATCTAGCTTGCAGAAATTATATTATTATGTTATTATATTATGAATTAATTAATTTATAGTTTCAGATGAAAATTCAATTTATTACAGCCTACGGCTTTGAGAAATTATCTCAATAATATATTTTTTTTTTCAGAGAAACACGGCAGATTACAGTTGAATGGTGGCACATTGGAGATGCTGAAAAAAGGTGATAGAATGCAGAGCAGTTCATTAACATTGTGATTGTCTTTGTCTTATGCTAACAGTAGTTTGAATATGAGCTACCGGAAAACTTGACCAATGCTGTCATTACTGACATACAATTCCTTTTTTTACCCCACAAAAAATTTACTAACTATTGGCCGCCAAGGTGTCTGGAACCGGGTCGATCTCAATAATTTAGCTAGTATCCTCCCTTATTCTTCCAAGTATATGTAAAACCGAGTGTAAGGTGGGCCCGGCCAACTCCGGAAGATCCTGCTTAATGCTTGGCCGTACATTCTAAATCAATCAATCAATCTTAATGAACTCTCTCTAGGTACTTTAAGTAATTTTTTAAATCATAAGAAGATAGATCGTAGAACTTTAACTCTAATTTTGTAACTTTAGTCACTTCAAATCCTTTGTATTACAAAAATATATGAAATTGGAAATATTCTGCTTTTCGATAGGCTAGTAGATTGGGTGGCCTCATGATATGTGATTCAGTATTTTCTGTTGATAGTTGATATAGTTCAGCTTGCAAATTGCGATGAAAAGTAATCTTATGATATAGTACTGAACCTCTAAGTTAGTGACCAGCGAATCTTTAAGAACGTTTCGTTCAGTTTAGGTTTGGTTTTATATTAGGAGTTCTTTGGAAAAATTTAGTTTTTGAGCACAAGACTTATATTGTTCAATTAACAATTGCATCGAACGAGGCTTCTTCCAAAAAACAATATACAGTGATAAAGAACAAACATACAATTAAATCGATATATCTAAACTTCCAGGTTGACAATCCTATTTTATTTGTATAGTTAAGTTTATATGATTTCCTAGCTTATACCAATTGTAAATAAATTTGTGAATGAAAATACGAATAAAATCACAATTCACTGTTTAATATTTGTGGCCGAATAAGGTCTGAGATGACAAAACCTTGTAAAAGTAAACGACTTTAGATGAAAATTCTTCTTATTTCGCTTGCTGTATGTTTGTAATATACATAATATATGGTGTGTACTATATATACACTTGTTATTATTGTAATTTTCATTTCATTTATTTCTATTGAAATCATTTGAATCGAAAAATTTTATGTTGATGAAAATAAAATACAATAAAATAACGTAAAATTATGAAGAACATTAACATCGAAAATAAAATTTATTTTTAGTACACCATTTCCCATTTTCGCTTTGTTTTTTTAATCTTGATATGTTTTTTCTAAATTTTCATTCCGTTCTATGATTTTTAGTGAACTGTATTTTTGTATGTGTTTCAAAGGCAAAGAAATTAAATTTTACACTTTTGTCATGGCAAATATGAAATTAAACTTTACACTTTAGGAAATTGTTTATGATGGTAGGGAATCCGTTTGCTGCTCTTACGATTTGATTCGTGTTAAACGATAAAATATGAAAATTTATCTAAACAGATTTGATATGGTTAAGTAAAAAGTAGTTCATTTTATGGTAGTTTACCCATATAATAAAAAAGGTTCCCCTCCGAATAGCAATTGATCATCGATCTGCATAAGCAACAATCTGTTTCTTTAATTGTAACCAAAATCCATTATGATTTGAAGAAAACATCTTTTGTGATTATATTTTAATTCCTATCATTAGCGCATATTTCTCAAAAATACCATTAAATACCTGCTTAAATGTAATTAGAAAAATTCTATTAAAAATTTAATACTATTTTAATCCAGCTCGAGATTATAAAATCCGTAAAAAAGACATTAAATTTATTTTAAAAGCCTTATATATAAATTAACTATTCAATCGAGTGTTAAATTTCGCATTAAATAAATAAACCACTTTAACAACAAAAAAAACAAATGAAAAACTTTAACATTAACAAAATGAGAAAATTATAATTGATAAAAATAGAAAGAGGAATACAAAATCAGCGAAATGGAAATTTAATTCATTTTCTTTTTTTTGCAAAATTGTTGAAAAACCATAGACAGACATACTCGTGGTATATAACCAACAAAAAATATTTTTTCAATTAAATATTTTTAATTCTTTTTGATTATTTTACGAATTGTTGTTGGTTATTTTGTTGATTTCTTATTAAATAATAATTTTGTAACATTTCCTGGAATAAAAATTATTTTAGATTTTAACTTAACTAATTTACTATGATTGTATTGATGCGCATATTGTACTACGCATGTATGTCATTCAAATTAGGTATTTGTAATTTTTAATTAGGAAATAAGGTTCAAATTTAAAAAAATAATATTTGATGAATATTTTTATAATTTAAATAACTCAATTATATATAAATACAAAACTTTTTAAGTATTAAAATTATTGTTTTAATGAAAAAATATGTTCAAAATTGTTATCTGTTTCAAATCTACTCTTCAAAATGCCCTATATGTGTTTTAAAATATCCATGAAACTAATAAATAGGTAGAATACTTTCACTTTTTGCAATTTTTGCAATTTTAACATCGCAGGGTCATACAACTAGTTTTCTCTTTTTAGTTATATAGGACCAATCAAATTTGGAAATCGTCAAACTTAGGCATATGTTACCTATTTACGTAATTACCTATTTACGTCATATCTTTTTATCTTGTATTTATTTCCACACATAATAGATTTAAATCTTCGGGTGTCTAAATCATTTGTAAAGCTAAGTACAATTCGGTATAATAAATTTGTAATACAATTAGGATCCATTAAATGTAACAATAAAAATTAAAAGATCATATTTTTATTTTTATTAAGATACTTTCAATTATTTCTTAGAAATTAAGTCTCGACGTTGACATTTTCTTTACTTTTGTAATTTGTTTTTGTTGGGTTATTTGCGTTGGTTTTAATTAAATTTAAGTATTTGTTTTATTTTTTGTGGTTTTTAAATTAGCAGCAATTAGACCTAAAATTATTATCAATGTTTTGTGTCATGATAACTGGTATAACACTTAGTTATCATGACACAAAACATTGATAATAATTTTAGGTCTAGTGATAATTAACAACTAACGAATAACTAACTAATAATAATTGAGTATCAATTATCGGATGTTGGGTGTGTAACTCAATAGCGTAAGGGTTGATTGTCTATAGCCATGACTACCATAGTTTATATTCCAACTTTGTAACTATAAAGAAATCACCAAATGTGTCTAGTATACCTCCAAGTGGTAACATCCGGGCAACAATGGAATATTCATCAGCTAAATACTAGAGGCGAATGCAATCAATACACTATAAAAACGCAATGAGTGAAACAAACAAGGAAAAAATTACCCAAGGTGGTATACCTGATATTCAGGGCAAGATACTTTCTTTGGAGTTGGGTTTTACAGATTCTGAGGGAGACGAATCATTGCTATACTATAATTATAACAAACACTCCGAAGATATGTTAGGGAAACTAGCCCCTTTTTGGAAGGGGCTAGTTTCCCTAACATCAAATTAGTACAACAAAAAGACCAATAACTTCTGAAAAATAAGGAAAATTCGAAAAACCAACTATTGCAAGAGAACTGCTATTGTTCTATAACTGAGAAAAAGTTGTACAGTGAATTGTGCAAAGCCAATAAAAATGGATTAATTAATTAATATATGAAATGCAAAAATGGATTAATCGATTCCACAAATATGGACAAGCAACTGAATGAAACAATTGAATGGATGCAGGAGCAATTAAAAATTCCTAAAAACGAAGTTAGTACTCTTAAATCAAAGAAAGTCAATAATCCCCAGACTAATATAATAACAACTGTGCAAGAGTCCCATACTGATGAAGTTTGAAAGGGTAATAAACCAAAGGACAAAGAGAAAACAAAATAATACCATCTCTAATAATAACAAAAAAGCCACAAAAAGTACCTCAACCACCACCAATAGTAATAAATGAAATAAAAGATTATGATTTACTATATGAAAAAATTAAAACAGTAACTACAACAGAAATCACCATTTTAATGCAAAGGTGATGAATGGAAACAACATCAAAATAAACATGAAAGATAGTAATAGTTACAAATAAACAACAAAAATGCTAAATGAAGAAAAGCACTCTTAGCACACGTTGGAAGATAAACAAACTAGAACAATCAGAATGACGGCTAAAAACCTTCATTTCACATGTAAATTAGAAAAAATAATTGAAGACTAAAAGCGCATTGATTAAAAGCTGTTGATGCATCAATTCAACTAAAAAGACGAAATAAAACACTTCTTAATATATTTATGTTGACCTTCGATGCCGATGAGATAATCCAAAAAATGTATCAAATTAAGTATATCTTAGGATGCAGAGTAATTATACTGCCTTTAAAAAGGTCCAAGCTTAACCCACAATGTCATCAATGCTAAGCCTATGAACATGGACAAAAGTACTGCAACAAGGAACCAAGCCGTGTGAAATGTAACGGAAAACATTATGTAAGAGATATGCATACTACTAACAGTTGGACAGGCCAAATGCGTTGACTGTGGAGATGATGCAGTGTTGCTAACTATAGACGATGCAGTGTTGCTATTGAATTGCAAAGCATCAAGTTTAAAAAGAAGGAATGGAAAAAATTCAAATTTAATGAGAAAACCAACCATTCGAAAAAAGAGCCCGAAGTAATACGACAAAAAGTATCGGAAACTAATCAGGAGGAAATTCGCAATTTGAGCTATGCTTAAGTATTGAACAAAGTAGACCAAAGAGAATAAATTGATATTAAGCAAACTTAACACGTTTCATTACACACAGTTGAGTATAGAGATAAGGGAGATATCCCTAAACAGAAAAATGACCAATGATTTTAGAATTATATGGTGGAAGCATTTCACTTATATTTTACTTATATGGTGGAAGCATTTCACTTATATGCGTCCTATTTTCTGCTTTTAAAATACCTCGTATAAATTTGTTCTGTATTTTTTGGATACGATATAGTTGTGATTGATTCATTATGAATAACACTGATGAACAATAATCAATATGCGGTGCAACAAGTGATTTGAAAAATATAATTTTTGTCTCCCATGGCATTTTATCCTTAAGTCTATTAAAAAGGCCCAGCTTTTTATTCATTTGGTTAGCAATATAATCCAAATGATCGTTAAAATTTAAATTTCATCTATGATAACACCAAGGTATTTATATTGTTTTAAACGTTCAATGACTTCATTATCAATTAATATATTTTGATTACATTCTAGTTTTGTTTTTATTGACAGAACGATGTACTTTGTTTTAGAAATGTTAAGATACAACTTATGAAACATTAACCATTTTCTCAGATTTTTCAAATCTTCGTTTATTTTTTGTACAGCTTCAATAACGGTTGGTGCAGCAATCGTAATCAAGGTATCATCGGCAAACATATTCACTTTACAATTTTTTATAACATCCACTATATCGTTAATGTACAGGATGAAAAGCATTGGTCCTAACGTAGAACCCTGTGGTACTCCGAGATTTTTTGGTATTGGCTTAAAGATACAGTTATCGACTTTTGTATATTGTTGTCTTTCGTGAAGATAATTATTGAACCATTCAAATTCTGTGTCTTGGATTCCATATTTGTTTAATTTATTTAATAATATGTGTCTATCGAGTGTTTCAAAAGCTCGTTTAAAATCTAAAAAGAGTGATACTACTACTTTCTTGTCATCTATTTCAGATTTCCAACCATTCAACATTAAGTTTAACGCAGTTTCACATGAATGGAATTCTCGAAACCCAGATTGTTGGTCGACTAATATATTGTTGTTGTTAATGTGATTTACTAGTTGAGTTTTAACTACTCGTTCTAACACAGCTTCATAGGTTGGTAGCATATTTATCGGACGTAGTTCTTCTGGTTTGGTTGGTTAAGAAATTTTCGGAATTGGAATAACTGTTGATATTTTCCATGATCTCGGAATTTTAGCTTCATTTAAACTTTTATTGATTAAATCAGTAAATTTTGATGTGAATATTTTATTGTTCATAGCATCCAACATTATAGTGCGATTTATACCATCAATCCCAGCGTTTGACTTCAGACTATTAATAGTTTTGGTTATGTCTTGACATGTAATGTTTTGAAAGGAGAATGGAACTGTGTAAAGTTACGTATTCGATACATTAAAATTCTTTATATTCGGAATATTGTTATGTATGTCAATCACACTTGATACAAATGTATTATTTAGAGATTCGGCCAATTCTAATTTGTCGGTTAATACTATATTGTTAAATTGAATATTCCACTGTGTTGTGGTTTTAGTTTTATACATAGCTTTTAATGTTCTCCATAGTTCTTTTGGATTGTTTTGGTTTTCTACAAATTTGTTTTTAAAATAAGTAGACTGCTCTTTCCTTAAAGATTGTTTATATATGTTTCTGGCTCTTTTGTAGTTATCGCAGCTCGCCTTTGAATTTATTATTTTCATAATTCCATAAGATCGAAGTTTTTCTTGCTTTTTAGCTTTAACACTAAATTATCAGCTGCTTTGTTTAAATCATTGTTTTTTTCGTTTAAGTTAACTTCTTGGCATCTAAATATCCATTGAGGTTCTAGGCTAACAACGACTAAAGGTAAATAACTGCTTAAAGCTGTCAGAAAATGCGGTAGTGAAACCTTGTCAACTGGACAACCTAATGGGCTACAGATCAAAACAAAATACAAGACTTAATTGATTTTTTTATAATCAAAAATATATCAATGAACTATATACAAGTAGCCAATACAAGTCGAGACCTAAACTCAGACCATTTTCCTATACTTTTGACAATAAGCGAAAAAATAATTCAAAAAAAAAGAAATCCAAGCCTAATAAATAAACGCACTTGTTGGGAATACTTTAGGCAGACCTTAGAAGAAAAAATTAACCTAAAGGTTCCATTAAAAAGCGAGGAGCAAGTAGAAAACGAAGTTCAAAAATTTGTAAATGATATACAACAATCAGCCTGGGAAAGTACCCCAACAATTAAATATATAATAAAAGGAAACAACTACCCTAAAGAAATTAGAGTACTATTGGCAGAAAAAAGAAGAGCGAGAAGCATATGGCAACAAACACGAGCTCCTCAATATAAAACTAAATTAAACAATTTAACCCAACACTTAAGAAGGGAAATACAAAAAGTAAAAGATGAGTCAATCAGTGTCTAAAAAAACTAACTAATGATAGCAGGACAGATTATTCACTTTGGAAAGCAACCAAAAAAATTAAAAGACCAACAATGCAGAACCCTCCAATAAAAATAGAAGGGAGAAATAGGCTCGAAATAACGAAGATAAAGTTCAATGTTTTGCGGAGCACTTCGAAAAAATATTCTAACCACATGATGATCAAACTTTAGAATCTCAAATAATAGCGGTGGAATCTGAAAAAGAAAATGAAGAAATTCTATTGACTTCGCCAAAAGAAGTCATGAATGAGAAAAAATTCAATATGAATTCGAAATTGCAGAAGTAATAATGATACCAAAACCTGGAAAACCACCATACGAAACTTTGTCTTATAGACCAATTTCGTTGTTGCCACTTATGTCTAAATTATTTGAGCAAATATTAATTAAAAGATTAAATCTGATAATCGAAATTAATAACTTAATCCCAAATCATCAATTCAGATTTCGTTGCCAACACTCAACAATGCAACAACTACACAGAATAATCAATATAATTGAGAAGGCACTCAAAGAGAAAAAAGTCTGCTCTACGATATTTTTAGACGTTGCGCTAACTATTGAGAATGTTTGGCATGAAGGACTTAGCCATAAGTTAAGAAACCTCTTACCAATGCAATTTGCTAGAATAATGGAATCATATTTGAAAGATAGATTCTTTAGAATTAAATTGGATGAATCTTATTTTGAATTTACAGAAATAAAAGCAGGAATACAACAGGGAAGTGTATTAGGGACGATTTTATATTTACTTTACACGAGTAATCTACCTCAATTAGAAAATAACACAGTGGTGACTTTTGATGATACTGCGATCCTTGCTGTTGGAAAAAGCAACGAAGAATCAACACAAAAATTACAATCAGCTATCTCTGAAGTACATAAATGGACTAAAAGATCGGCGAATTAAGCTATAATTGAAACTAAATCAGTTCACATAAATTTTACCAACAAATGGGTTGAACATATACCTGTTTCAATAAATCGAGAAATAATACCGTAAAATAATTCATCTAAGTATCTAAGCATGACCCTGGATGCTAAACTTAGATGGAAGGTCCACGTCAAAAATAAAAATGAAGAACTAAAACTAAAATAAAGAAAAATGCATTGGCTGATAGGCAGACACTCTTCTCTATCATCATACAATAAGCTGCTACTTTATAAGCAAATACTGAAACCAATATGGACTTGTGGTATTGAACTTTGGGGTTGTATAAAACCCAGCAACGTCAATATCATTCAAAGGTTTCAGAACAGGGTACTAAGGAACATCGTCGATGCACCATGGTACGTGAGGAATAGTGATCTACATAGAGATCTTAAAGTGGATATTGAAATTCATAAAAAATAACGGAAACATGATAAAGACTGCAGCAACATGTAATTAAATATAAAGGCATTTCAGCTGTTAAACAACACCTATACTATACGCAGACTGAAAAGATTCAAACCCTTTGAGCTGGTTCAATTGTTAAAACAAATAGCTGCTTTAGATTTACAATAACGATGAGGTATAAACAACAACATACCAGGAACTGTGAAACACCAATAGATATATTTAGATAAATTAAACTTAATTAAGATAATTTAATTAATTAAGATAAATTAAGAATTGATAAATTTAGGTCATAGATAAATTTATCTTAGTAAATCAAGTCAGAAACAAATTGCTCATTAGTCCAGGAGACTAGATTATAATAAAAAAAAAATGCAAGTGTCTAAAAATATAAATCAGGAACTCTGAGGCTATAAAACATGTATGTATTATAATTGGAACTAAGCGTTCCTTCAAAAAAACTGTACAACATCATAGTTAAGTTATCGTATGACAGGCTGCTGTAGTCGACGTCTCTGCAATAAGCTGACGCCCCAGAAATATGATAATTTTCAAAAAACGTAGTAATATGCTTTTTTTAAATCGACTGGAACTTTAAACTTATAATAAAAGATAGAAACAAAATATGGCTAATACTAAAACTAATACCTAATATTTTGTTTAACAAGTATAATGGTGTTTTCAGAATTTTTTTTGAAAATTACCAAATAGTCTTGTAAATAATGAAAAATTATTAGTTCCTCGGCCCGTATTCTTGAAATTCGATTTCTTTTATTTTTTAACAAATAAATGTATGCGAAATGAAGTTCGCCGAAACTATACCGGCGAAAAATATTGTCTTCATTTTGAGCAAAAAATTTCGCTGATAACTTTCAAGAATTTTAAATTTTAAACATATTAAATTTTAATAATGACCATCAGCAATAATACCTGTTTTACAATCTTCAATGAGAAAGCGCCAAATACTACGAGTATTTTAGTTCAAAGGCTTTTTGATCATTATAAGATAAAAACCGATCACACATAAATGTAAACCAATAATCTTATTTTTCCAATAAACTATCACAGAGAAAATCACTTTAAGCTCAAGTTAAAATGTTCGAAAGGGAATTGTGATATTACTATCCTAAAAAATCCTAAAAAAAACATAAAATCTATACATGTTATTTAAACCTACTAAACAGTTGCGAACGATGGCTTACTTCATTAGAG
Organism: Tipula confusa; assembly: GCA_963556175.1. Lineage (NCBI taxonomy): Eukaryota > Metazoa > Arthropoda > Insecta > Diptera > Tipulidae > Tipula > Tipula confusa. Next base: position 128,716,607 of record OY744476.1, on the reverse strand, counting down.
AAAAATCATTCGATAAAATTTGGCTTTTTCGTGGCTCGCTTATAAAAAGAGTGCATACTACGATTTGTTGATAGAAATGTTACTATATAAACGAAGACTTCAGGTACTGAAAATTATATAACTATATGATCAAATTTTATGAAAATTTGAGACAGATATATCTGTCTTCAAATAAACATACATTTTATGTTTAGTAATAAATTCGTTTTTTTTTTATTTGTAAATTTTCATTTGTTTGAAATGTGGAAAACTTATTTATTATACATTTAATTGTACTTCCTACCATTTGTTTCGGGTAAAATAGAACTGAGATATAATAACCACATTGCAAATGACAAGCGGATTCGAAAAGGTAAACCAAAAGAATGGGTTGGTGAAACTTTTTATATTTGTTATTTTTTAAGTCTATTTTTAGAATCTCGACGATTTATTACGACTCTTATTCTACCGCTGTACTAAATTAGAAACGACATTTCTTGTTGCTGCTGTGCATACCAAAATAATTTTATTAAGTATTCGTACCTTATATAAAGGTCAATTGAGCTACTAACTTTAATTATGGTAACTTTTATTTTCTAAACTTTACCTGGCCCGAAATTTCAAATATGTATAAATACTACCGCTAAAGAACTGTCTTTACTGAATGTTAAAAAGTTAAGCCCAGGAAAATTTCTTTAAACTAATGGTTTCCTGTAACTTTATGTTATGCCAAATAAAATAGACACAATAATTTTAGAGTTAATAACTTTTGCAACGGCATGCAAAATTTTGCATGTTCCTCGCTAATACGTATTGATATAAGCGCGGCTCTGTGAAGCAGGCGGTGCATCTAGATAGTTTTGGATGTTTTCGAGGCGTTTCCTGTACTCTGTCGGGCAGTTATTCCACTTTATATCATTTTTATCAAAAAAATTAACAATAGAATAGAGTTGCAGAATAATAGCTCTTCTTTTATATTATTTTCCGTAATATATGGAAAATCTGCCATTTAATGTGCATCATTAGCTACATCCGTTGCTTCATCTACTTGTATAGCGAACTATACCCAGTATGCATAGTTTCAAGATGCCGTTTTAATTTATTTGGTTTCATACTATCTGCAGCTAAAACTTTCGATCCCACTTAATATGTTTTTTAATTCCATTAACACTTTAACACTAGTAAATTCCATTGATAAATAGGATGAATTGTATTTTCTTAATTTGACATTTCTACTTCTACTTCTGTTTTATTTTCACTAGCTTTACTTTCATCACCTTCCTAATCTTCATTGTTAACGGATTTTTTTTTATAAAAGATTAAATTTTTCGCTGCCTTTTGAAGCGGTAAGAGCGGGCTTTGGGGTCGCGCCACTCAGTTTTAAAACCACAGCTTTTGACAATAAATAAAATGATTAACTAATAGAGAAATGATTCATTTGAAATTCAAGTAGTAGCTTCATGAGGCGTCGAATGGAACAGAGAATCTTCATCAGAATACAGGAAACATAATGCACAGCAGTTCAATAAAATTGTGATTGTCTTATGCTAACAGTAGTTTGAATATTGGCAATTCTGTCATTACGGACGTACCTGAATGGTGTCACGTACCTGGTGTCTGAAACCGGGTCGTTTCTGTCATACATAAACATATATTTATAGATATAAGAATATAAGAAAATCTCTCCTATCCGACCATTTGTTAAATGTAAAACGGCTGTGGGAATAGGACCGGTGTTAACCGAAACTCTTGACAAGCTCTTGGTCTCACAGTCTCACTAATCAATCAAGAGTACAATAGGGAATCCAACATGTAACTTAAATATTATTTGTCTATTCAAGATCAAGCCATATTGAAACCACATGTAAAATAAATTGTAAATTTCACATACGTTAATTTACCTGTGGGACACACAAATACAATATCTTAAAACGGATAATTTCATAATTTATTCCTTCCTGTAATTTACAAACTTTTTTCTATTGTTTTAATATTTAACATGTATATTATACGAGAGTTTAACCACATTATACACAAACAAGCAGACAAACTGCCAACAATTTAAGTGGAAAAATTATCTTATACAAAATAACAAAAAATTTAAATCATAAGACATACAAAAAACAAATGAAGAAGACAAATACGAAAAATCCATTTAAGCTACTTAACAACAAGAAAAAAATAATAAAATTTACAAAACTTTGTTTTGTTACACAAATAAAGCTTACACTGCAAAACAAAGGAATGTCGTTCACGACAAAATGAACTTTTATTAAGTTACACAACACATAAAAAAAATTAAAAATTAAAATTTAAAAGTAGCAAAAAAATTAAGAAAAATGCGCGAGACAAGCGAAACTTTTAAGTTAAGATTTTTTATGTGTAATTTAAATTACGTAATTATGAAAATTAAAAATAAAGTCAAATTCTGCCTCTATAAATTTTATTATTTGCCATCCATTTATTTATTCATTAATCATAATTAAATCCTCTTGTTAGTTATGTTTTTGGTCCTCATGAAATTTATGAGCTTTTTTTGGTTTTGTCTTATTTACTTATGTACATACACAGATACAAAAACAATTTCATGTAATTTGTAATATGTACACATATATATCTACAGTCTGTATTGTACGTATGTGTGTTATCTCTTTACTGTGTGTCTTTGGTCTGGTTAAAATAATAAATTAAAATAAAATACGGCATTAAACCGAATAGACGGGGGGAGGATGTCTCGTTATTTTTTTTTTGCCCCACCTTGCTGTTGTGCTTTCTTGTTTTGGAGAAGACGAATTGACTTTTAAATTGTGTTGAGAATTTTTTTTCTGTTTATTATTGTTTGTGTGTGACTTCTTTAGTGATTTATTAAGAACACAATTTATTTAGAGAAAGTGAAAATTATGTTGTCATCAAATTAAATATTTTATTACCCCACCTTTATTAATGTATTTATGACAAATGATGAAAATTATTTAAGGGTGCTCAACTATAAGTACATACATCATATATGTTCGAGATAGATAAAATAATGTGTTGAAAAAAACATGATTCAAATGAAAAAAAATTATCATAATTGCGTAATGTAAATTTTATTATTATGTTTAAATGAACACCCTAGCGACAAAATATTTTGAACAATATTAATACCAAATATAAATGCATTTTAAGACGGTATTCCAAATATATTGCTATGTAGAAATGTTCGTAAGGTATGTGGCAGCTCAAGACTACTGTTAAATGTATACCCTAAATACTAGGTTCGTTTTGGAGTTTTAAGTTATGTGAGTTTTAATTTGTCGGCATTGAATATGTAGTTTCTTACTTCACGAAAGTGGTAGCTCACAATTAAACCATTAGTATAATAAAAAAAAATGTATATATATATATATATATATATATATATATATATATATATATATATATCTTCGAAGTGATTAATTGTAGATGAAGGATCAGTTGTGATTTTAAAATTTCAAAAGGTTGCGGTCTCTATGTTTACCTTATATAGCAAAAGCTCAGCATTTCTAATAATTGTACACATACACATACGCTAATGCTTCGGGTATTTGGATAGTTTCAAACTTCTTTAAATGAGTTGTTATCAGATAATAAGGTATTAATTTGAACTTTAAGTTTATTAAATTGACTTGAATATAATTGACCAATACGCTGATTCACTTAAGTTAAACCATTCCAGAAACTGCCAACTCCAATAAATTGGAAAAAATCAACAGCATAACATGCCAAAGTTGACCCTTGACTGAGATCTTTGACAAGATCATTAAGACCATATTTTTACATTTGGCGATCGTTGAAGGTGGTCAGCCCAACGAGAACAGTTTACACACAATTGGGCACGGTATTCTGGTTAATGGTGGGGTTTGAACTCACGACCGCGGTGTGCTTAAAAAATAATTGTAATACCACTTACGACATCTATTTATAAATTTTGGAAATAGTTATAAGAAACGAAATTTATTTAAGGCATATAAAGCTAAAAATAAAATTGTAAACATAATTTTTAACTTAAACTAGCAATTTAGTAATAAATACAAAAATTAATTTAAAAATATTAAAAATGAATATGTATTTTTACGTTAAAATATTACGCTCTAGCCAATTATTTAAGAATCTTGTAGACTTTCAATACTTGGTCAATGCAAAGAAGAAATGTTAGCAACAAAGAAAAGTTTAAAAAAAAAACTCCAGTCTATATTTCTACCAGACTCGGTCAAATAGGAGAATGAATTATTCCAAGTTTACGTCATGAGTAACATTAGCATGCTTGAGGGTACTGACCAAAACCCTCTGTATTACAAGCCGTCTTCTAACTTTCCTTGACACAGACAAACAAAACCGATATGAAAAATTGCGTGTAGTAGTGCTATCGAAATCCATATTAAAATGTTTTTTTTTCTCATATTATTCTTCTATTTTACACTATATTCGACACGTTTTTTACTTACAATACATACATTCTTATGTTCATATGATTAGATAGCATTAGTAAGCGATTACTACGGCTTGTAATAAAGAGAGCTTTGGTACGGACACACAACATCAGACAACTATCAATAAATGTAAAATCAGCTGGGGTTCGATTCTGTTTCGAAGATATGATAATAAAAAAAAATGTATTCAATTGCTTTTGAAAACGCGATTCCGGTTTACCAAATGTCACAATTACAATTAGTTCAGAGTATTCACGTTTGAAAGCAGTGCAAATATTTATAAAATACATGAAATCATAAATAATAATACAGACATATAGGCGCAATGAAATAAATGTTACCATCGGTGCTTTATTACTTTTAGAATTCGAAATGAAAACCAAATATGATGCAAGTTTATCATCAGCACGAAAAAAGAATCAATGTTTGTGGTTTAACAAAAAATCCTCAGTTGGCGAAAGGATAACGAACTATTGTTTATTTACATGTTTCTACCGAAGCTAACAAACGGGTTACGCAATAATTGGTGAATAGATGGATATTCTGTTAAGGTATTAAAACATTCTTATGCACATATCTTGAGACTATACCTAGGATGCAAACATTAAGGATGCAAACACTAAATGTAGAAATCAAGTTTATAAGCGTTAGTACTGTGGAAATAACCTCGTGTAAATAATATTACAAATTATTTTAAAAAGTTACCGAAAATTAAGTCTATAAATTTCATTCTTTGGAACGAAACAGTTTAGATTATTTAAATGATATTAGATTTCACTAATAATAAAGCTCGTGCGTTATAATAACCCGTTCCACACAAATAATCAATTCTATGGCAATTTTAAAGTAAGTTAAAAAAACATTATAATCAAAGCAGAATTTAATCTAATATAGGAAACAGCATTTTCTTATATTTTCATGAAATTGTTATTGTTATGTACGAGCATTACGACTACGCCATTACTGTTTCAGCACAAACAATTCTTGTTGTGTGTGTTATTACAAAAAGATTATTACCACGTAAATTGAATAAAACGAAAAGTATTTTAACAGATTCTCACTATATTACTATTGTTATTTTTGGTTTATTCTTATTACTATTATTTTACCAGTTCCGTTTACTTCTCTACTAATACGGTTATTTTATTTTCTTGTATTTAACGAGAGTGAACATTTTATTTTGTATTTTAAGAAATCAATTTATTTTATTGGTATGTGACTTATAATTTTACGCGAATTAAATTAACACTCTTAAGCGTAATCACAGTAACGTAATTTTGTTCGAAAAATAAGAAGCTGTATGAGATAGTTACCGTAATTTAACGAAATTTGGATCGTGTAACAAATAAAAAACATTTGTTAGTATTCCCATTAAACCTTTCGGGCTGATTGCTTCTGGTTATTTACCTCAAATTCAAATGTTTAATGTTTTAATTAGTAAAAAAACAAAGAAAATATAACAATTTCCTACCGTAAATGTTTATAAAACTCCATTCTAATTATATAATCTTTGTCAACAGTTAACTTCTTATTTTAAGCCATAAACGAAATTTTCCAAATAATTTTATTTCAGTTCTGTTCTTTCTAACACAAGAAGTTGTACAAGAAAGATAGTTGAACTCGAAAGTAAATCATGAACTATTAGAGAGGTAAATCAGGAAGACATATTTTGGAAAGTTTTTCTTTAAATAAAGATTACGTCAACAAAGCTTAAATATTTGATTTCCAATACACAGGTATAATTGGTTCTAGTTGTTAATTTTAATTGGAAGGAATTTAATGAACAACGGTTTCATCACTTAACTACGTGTTGCATTACTGCGTAGTCAGAAAGAATTTCGTTTCGAGCATAAGCTCTTTTTTGACCTACAAAAGAAAACAACCATCAAATTGAAACATACGGCAGAAGAAAACCAAACACAGAATACATCAAATTGTGGCACCACTTACCCACAATGTCACATTCCTTTAAGAGATAGTTTCGCTTTTCATCATAGAATCACATTCATTTATTTTCATTTATTAGGTGTAACAGTAATTTTCAATTGCCAGATTTTGGTAACACTTAATTTCCAGATTTCAAGTTTGTACAGAACTCGATATGTTATTTTTTGCAATTTCAGGTCAATTTGTTTGATTACTTCAGTGTGTTACTGGGTTCACTTGTAAGGGAAATCAGATTTTATTAGAAAGACAGTACATTATATGCTTTTTGACATTGCTATTACGATCAAAAATGATGAATAATATATATTTTTACTGATCCATAAAAGTATCTACTTTTACATAAAAGTTCAAATAAATCAACATTACTGCTCTAGACGAGTTTTCTAGATTAGTTAATTGCTGACTTTCGTGAAGCGAATACTTCCTTTCCCTCAAAATAATTTGATTTTCAAATACCTGTTAATTGTTCTCTGGTATTTTTTTTTGGTTACAATTGGTCTAATTTTCTTCCATTATAATTTATAATAAATCATTAGATGCTTCTTCCGTTCTTATACCATTTTTAAATACTCATGATTTAAGGTTAGTTTTTAATAAAGCAAACGAACAACTCAATTTACTTGTGGTGGCTATTTAGTTGGTGTTATTAAAAGGGTGTTTGGAACAGTTATTTATATAAAGTAATAGAGTTTACGGATATCTAATTTAAGATACGAAAGTTTGTTTCTTATTTTCTACCATGACTTATAAGTTTTAATTGCCGTGCTTCAAGTTAAAATAAATATTCTCCAAAGAAGTTTCAATGCTTCAAGATTTATTTTGGGTATTAGGCAATTTGATCATATTTCTCCTTATTCAAATGTTGTTTTTTACGGACTTTGTCTTATGAGCTGGTTATACATATAGACAACGAATTGAAAACGAACGGATGAATTGATTCATATCCATTTGCTTTCGAACAGTTTTTGCGGTTATACACTATCGGTTTGTTATTTGTTGTTCTTACTTAAAACGTAGGTCAAAATGTCTTTACATTGCCTGCTTAACCAGGGTCTTACTTAATGTAAAGCGCGTTCGTTTGTGGTTAGTTAACTAAAGTGATATTGGGAGACTATTTCGATAATTGAGCTACTAATTAGAAAATTAAGCTACTGGATTAAATTGAGTTGTTCGTTTGCTACAAATTTACTTTAGATAAATTTCAATTGTTAAATCCGAAAGGCTGATCTTACGTTTTAAAATTATTTAAAATTTATTCTATCCTAACAACTTTACACAAAAAATACAATTTGATTATCATTTTTAATCAAAAATTGAAATAATCAAAAATAAATTCGACGCAAAAAAAAAATACAGAAAATGTCAAAATACAACATAAACCATCAATTATTTGAATAAGCAACACCATCAAAATTACTATTCCGATAAATCAGTAGCTCAATATTTTTAATTGAAGTGAAGCGGTAATTTACCACAAACGAACGCACTTGTAATCAAAAATGCTTAAAAAGTTTTCATCTGTTCTTCTATATAACCATGTTTCTTCGTCATTTATTTCGTTTTCGTTTCATTCCGTGTCCTTTCCATATATATATTATATAACTAGATTACTATTTTCTTTAAAACGAACTAAAACTAAGCAACCAATCTACTTGTTTTGAAAGTTTGATTGGTTTAATTCCTCTAACTTGCGTATTTTTATGGCAGCATAATTTTAGTATTTTAACTGGTTTTATTAAAATCTTTTCAACTGGCATGCAATTGAACTAACCACATACTTCCTACAAGCAGTATTTATAACTGTGCCACAATTCTTAGTACCGCGATTGGCAATTTAAATCAATCGAATTCTTGTAAGGTTTATTTTCAGAATATTATAAAATAAAAAAATAGAATCGCTAAAAAGTGTTTACCAGTACTACTAAAATAAAACAATAAAATCAGCAAAATTTGGAACGTTGAACTTAACCAATAATATCGACGAAGCAATCGTCATTTGTTTTATGAAAATTCGATAACCATTAAAATGGTAATGCTTTTGGTTTTATAAAATTGTATATGGATCTGGATATTCGAATATAAATCGGCAATTATATGAAATAATACTTATCTCAGTCGTTTTGCATGTACACATTATATTGAATTGGGTTTATGATTTCCGCTTATTTTTGATAGTCCCTCAAAACCTTTATTATGGCGATTAACTTACCTAGAAGTAAATAAAAAAATTTTTATGTTAATTGTTTATGTAATAAATTGTTATGTTGTTAGTGGGTTAAACGATTTATTATATATATTTAATATAATTATATATATATATATATATATATATATATATATATATATATATATATATATATATATATATATATATATATATATATATAAATATATATATATATATATATATATATATATATATATATATATATATATATATATATAAGGCTGCCATACGTCCCATTTTGGGAGGGACAGTCCCATTTTTACAGCGTTTGTCATGCTGAGAAATTATGGCCCTCTTTGTCCTGCTTTCATGCTTTTTGTACAGTTTGTCCTTCTTTAATCTTTTGTTTCGCAATGCGAACTCTTTTCTCTAATTTATTTATAAAACAAAAACCACCGAGCAATTGGCGCAGTGGTTAAAGCTGTAGGACGGGTAGTACCGGGTTCGAATCCAAACGGGGGAGGGTTGCAAAAGGGATTTTTCATCACCTGATTACGATCGGTGATGACGATGAACACAACTATGACCCCCTGTTGGAGTGCAGAATCCATGGGCCGAACCATTAGCCATGCTGGTACAGGCTGGCTGGAGCAACGCAATGTGCAGATGGATTTAAAGCTAACCTGTATTCGTGCGTCCTCGATTTGGTGACGGCGTAAGGTAGGACGTTAAAAAATTAACCCTGAAAGCGTTGGAAGAGCTGCGACCTCAGAAAAGAGTGCAGGGTTCAAGAACACAAAAAAAAACACAAAGAAAAACAAAGGGAAATTTAATTTCAACACTAAATCTAGCATAGAAAATTATTTTACTTTCCCTTCTGTAAAATAATTATGTAGATATGTCAATGCATTTAATTTGATTTAATTATAACTTTGTCCCACATATTCTTAATTATAATTTTAAGATAATAACATGTCGTCGAGTAGCAAAAAGCGCAGGACTACGTTCAACGAAAAACCTAAAAACTATTTCCCCATATAAAGGCTGACAATGCTAATGGTGGTGAATATAAGGATGGTTCGAAAGTTGCAATATTGATTGAAAACATAATGAGTCAAACAATCATAAAAAAATTAGTCTGTACCATCACAAAGTACACCATTAAAAAATTTTTTTTATTAAATGAATTTACTATGGGATAGATTATTATGGGATAGAAAAATTTCATTAACTTACTTACTTTCGTTTACCATACTATCAATCACAATCAAAGCTTTAACCGTATGAGCTGCACAACCAATTAATTCAGGCTATGTTAATAAAAGATTCAGCTGTGGAAAATCAATATGTTCGGCTATTCCAAAGTTTTATATCCATATTTTAAAAGCAAACTTGAAAACGTAATTAGTAAAGTAAGTTATGTGTCTATAATGAGTGATGCTTCGAACCATAATGCTACGAAATTGTTTCCACTGATAATTCAGTGCTTTGATGTCGGTGTTGAGACAATATTTGTGGATCTCGCAGTCCTTCCGGGTGAGACATCAGATATTATAAATAATATTATAATGGAAGTATTACGCAAACATAACATATGTCAAAAAGTAGTGGCCTTAACTGCTGACAAAAATGCTGAATACCAACTTTGGACGTTTAAAAAGACGAAGTGAGGTCAGTGTATTTACAAAATAAAAACAAGTTAGGATAAAACTATTTTTGAGTTGGGATGTAATGGACACATTGCTAATAACGCTATCGATTATGCAGCTGGAACATTGTCAGTCGATATTGAAAGTAACTTAATTTAAATTTATCTGTATTTTAAAAGATTTACAATTAGGGCTGAAAACCTTAAGTTGTTTTGTGAAGAGGCTAGGGTTGAATATTCCAAATTACTAGGATTCTCGAAAACCATGATTCCAGTATGTTGTATTTGTTGCTAAGCAACAAGTAATAATAGTAAGAATATTGTTTCTGGCCTAGCCCGGGAATATATTCCCGTATGGATTTTTATTTGTTTAGAAGAAATAAAAGTACACTTATAAGGTCATACGCATTTATTTATTTTAACAGTATACATAATAATCAATTTTTATTTGATAAATCTATGCCAAACTAATTCTGTGTTAGGTAAATAATGATTTGATGTGTTTAGATTGACGATAATCCATAAAACGTTTATAAGCATTTTCGTATTTTTCTTTCGATTTTTGCGGGAGTAAATCACATGTAGCTGAATTAGCTGCTTCTACTATATCCGGCGGGGTACAAGATAAGGATATTGATAAAAAAAACTTGTTATTGGTGTACTTTTTGATAGTACCGACAAATTTTTTTATGTTTTCAATCAATATTGCAACTTTCGAACCATCCTTATAATCACCACCATTAGCATTGTCAGCCTTTATATGGGGAAATTGTTTTTAGGTTTTTCGTTGAACGTAGTCCTGCGCTTTTTGCTACTCGACAACATGTTATTATCTTAAAATTAAAATAATAATTAAGAATATGTGGGACAAAGTTAAAATTAAATCAAATTAAATGCATTGACATATCTACACTGAGAGAACAGATTTAGTTGTGACAAACGATTTTTGTGCCTCTTGAATTTGGCTGTTGCCGCAACTATATTAATTCATTTGGACTAATATCAATTTTTGTTTGTAAGACCTAATTTGAAGTTATCATAAATCAATTTTCGATTGATTCAAATATTATTGTTTTGCCACAATCGCTTATTAGTATTTACAACTAAATAATTTCAATAGAGGAAACAACATATTTTTGCTGTTATAAAATTTCATTCAAAGTGAACTCTAAGTTTATTTGTACCTAATAAGATTTAACTATTACAACCGAATAATTTCTTAATGATAAACGATTTTCTTTCTAAGCAACAAAATACTCGTTCAGTGTAATAATGATTATGTTTATTATAACTAAATATTCCATTGGTTCAGCTGATAATTTAGTTGGAATAATCGAATTGAATTGTGATTCTACTAATTTAAGTTTGACTTAAATGCGAATTTATTTGTAACACCCGTATTTCACTTGGGTTTATCGCATTTTAAAAACAATTGTTTGTCACAAGCGTACAATATGTTGTCTCAAAGCTGTCGAGCAGGATTATATACTGGGCTTAATACTTAAAAGTATTATATACCTTTTTTAAAAGTTACACTTTTTTTTAAAAGTAACACACAAATTTAATATGCGCATGGCAAATATACCAATGTACTTCTTATGAAGGAGTACTTCTTATAAATGAAGCTTTCTATAATTTTTTGTGAGTTCTATAAATTTACAACTAAATTAAGATTTTATCATTCAATACGTATAGTTATTATACTCAGGGGAAGAATAAAACATAAATGCAAATATTTTAAAACAATTTATTTTGATTAAATAATTTCAAATTTTTACAGTAGTTTTACCAGTGTAAGTTTTATTGAGTTTTTAATATTTACTTTAATAATCCCATATAAAACTTTTAATTGTTGGAATATTTAGTTATATAAGATGTATGGTCACATGTTAAAGATTCTATATCTCTTAACACAGCATTGTTTTGCTGTTTGATCAAATAAGCGAAGTAATAGATATCAAAACATAAAGTTTCAATAGATTGTAAACAAATGTAAAATTTTTCTCGTGGCTCACAAATAGTTGTACAAGACTAAATATTGGTTCACCGATTAGAACTGTGACTTTTAACTTTTTTAATTGTATTATAAAAAAACAAGTTCGCACTCTTTTTGTGTCTGCATAATTCTGATTTATATTCCCGTAGGCTGCTAAAGGTTTCATAATTTATTATACAGACAAACGAAAAAATATTGCAACAAATGAATTTTCTTTATTATAACCAAATTATTTTTGTGTCGGTTGGGATAAACGAAATTCAGTTTTCTAAAATAATATGTAACTAATAATTATTATAGCAACATATTTATTTTTGCCGTAACTAATATATTTGTTGGAAGATTATTTAAGGATAGTTGTTACAACTAACAAATTTTACCACTAGCTTTCAAACGAATCGGTTATTATTTAATTTTGCTTCAAATAATTTTCCTTTGTTGAAATAAATATTTTGTATCTAGAATAGAATTTCATTTATAGTAAATGAATTTTATTTGATACAAAAAATAGTTATTGAGGCAAACGAAATATATTTAATACAAGAGTGAGCCAACAAATTATTTTTCTCAGTGAACATAATTATTTTACAGAAGGGAAAGTAAAATAATTTTCTATGCTAGATTTAGTGTTGGTTGAAATTAAATTTCCCTTTGTTTTTTCTTTGTGTTTTTTTTTGTGTTCCTGAACCCTGCAATCTTTTCTGAGGTTGCAGCCCTTCCAAAGCTTTCTGGGTTAAGTTTTTAACGTCCTACCTTGCGCCGTCACCAGCCAAATCGAGGACGTGCGAATACAGGTTAGCTTTAAATCCATCTGCACATTGCGTTGCTCCAGCCAGCCTGTACCGGCATGGCTAATGGTTCGGCCCATGGATTCTGCCCTCCAACAGGGGGTCAAAGTTGTGTTCATCGTCATCACCGATCGTAATCAGGTGATGAAAAATCCCTTTTGTAACCCTCCCCCGTTTGGATTCGAACCCGGTACTACCCGTCCCGCAGCTTTAACCACTGCGCCAATTGCTCGGTGTTTTTTCTTTTATAAATAAATTAGAGGAAAGAATTCGCATTGCGAAACAAAAGCATAAAGAAGGACAAACTGTACAAAAAGCATGAAAGCAGGACAAAGAGGGCCATAATTTTTCAGCATGACAAACGCTGCAAAAATGGGGCTGTCCCTCCCAAAATGGGACGAATGGCAGCCTTATATATATATATATATATATATATATATATATATATATATATATATATATAAATATATATATATATATATATATATATATATATATATATATATATATATATATATATATATATATATATATAAATATATATATATATATATATATATATATATATATAAATATATAAATATATATATATATATATATATATATATATATATATTTATATATATATATAAATATATATATATATATATATATATATATATATATATATATATATATATATATATATATTTTATATTATTTATTTTTTGTTTTTTTTTTATATAAATTCAAAAAGGAAGCGGAGAAAATAACCGTAACATGAATTTTATATCGCTCCAGGATCGGTCCTATTGTTGGTTTATTTTCATCAGCAGAGCGTTAATAATTCAATGACTCTACAGTACGAAAAACAAAACTACAAAAATACACAAATTCAATTCTTGATAGGGTTGATCGTTGAAAAAAACACGACTCTCATGTGTTGTAGATACATTTTCAATATAAATATATATTATATATATATATATATATATATATATATATATATATATATATATATATATATATATTTAATATATATATATATATATATATATATATATATATATATATATATATACATATATATATATATATATATATATATATATATATATATATATATATATATATACACACGAGTATATGAAACTTAATCAACTGAAACAATTATTTTTATCATATTTACATATTCATACCAATGACAACAGTATATAAATTAAATATTCAATTAGAGTTCAATGATTTTTTATTGTTTGCCGTTTAGAGTAAATAATAGAGATTTTTTGTTACAGCACATCAAAAATTTGATAACACATCAATAGTTTTTTGTGTTGTTTAAATTAATTCAACTAAAATCATAAATTTAAATAATAAATTTTGTTTTCTATTATTTACGAATATGTATATTTTTTTGGTTGGATAATTATTTGAAAAATTAAAAAAAATTTAATATCAAATAGAAATACAACATATACAGGGTGTCGAGTCTGATTCTATACATTCACAGCGGACAACGGTTTTGAGCTAACATAAACTAAAATCATAAAATAAACATAATAAAAACTTTATCTATAGATAAAACAATAGAATTATATTAATTTTATTTCTAATTAAATGCAGTTTTTATTAATTAATTCGCCACCATATCTAAATAGTTGAATAGTACGAATAACGATTTATAATTTATTATTGATTTATTGTTATCAAAAGGTATTGTTGTCGTAATGTTAATTTAACAACAAATGTGGCAAACATACGGGATTCTAAATCGATCTGAAGCAGGTATTACTAATCTTAAATTTGAGGTGAGATGGTTATATAGTAAATTAAACTTTCTGACTGATAATATAGGAATATTTATCAATTGTAAATTTTCTAGATCTTAAAAACTACTGTACGTAAAATAATCTTCATTTGTTAGATAAAGAAGTTTAATGTCACCGAGCAATTGGCGCAGTGGTTAAAACTGCGGTGTTTGAGACGGGAGGTACCATGTTTGAATCCCAACGGGGGAGGGTTGCAAAAGAACAGAACTATGCACTCGTTGGAGTGCAGAATCCATGGGCCGAACCATCGTCCATGTCAGTACAGGCTGGCAGGGAGCAATGCATTGCGCAGATGGATATTCAAAAATTGTGAACGTGAGTCCTCTATTTGGCCCCCACTGGCGTAAAGTAGGACGTTAAAATATCCGCGAAAGAGTTGGGTGAGCTTCGGCCCCAGAAAATATTGTTGGGATTAAACAAAAATAAAAATAAATAAAAAGTTTAATGTCGAGCACTAATACTGGGTTTTATGAACTTTATGAAAACTTTTTAGTCTATAAAAAATGATAAAGAAAAGCTAAATTTTATCGATGTCGAACAAACATTCCTGATACAAAAGTCAAGAATAATGGAATAAGGTTGAGAAACTTACCCTTATTTACATATCTTGTAAAAAACATATAAACGAGAATATGGTTAGCAATACCATTGTGGAAACTAATCACTGTCGGATAATGTGTCCGTAAAGTATAGAAAACCTCGGTATGGTCATTGTGGCATGCAAAATAAACCCAAAGACGATTAATTGGTTAACAAAATCTATCTTCTTATCAAGCAACATAATATATCTTATTTATTTTCGAGGAGACCCGCCAAGTGAATTTGAATCAATGCTTGTAATTTGTTTAAATGAGACACCAAACTACATCGTTCCTCCAGATCTAGGTACGGTAACATTAAATACAATTGTAAATACAGACCATCGAGATATAAAATTCATAGATATACATACATAGAAAAGTGCCGGATTTTGCCTTATTTTCAAGAAAATAATTCGCTTAAAGTACTGAAACTATCGCAGCAAAGCTTTGCAATGTTATATTTTGACACATATTGTAATGAGCATTAAGTTTTTCTTGATTTTCATCAATCGCATATCCAGACCAAGTGGATGTGATTATTTCTCGTTTCTCTTCTGGTCTAGAAGAGCTGGCTCGGAAATGCCAACGCAGTAACCTGTAAAAGTCAATTATTTTATCTTACTAATAATCTGCAGAATAGAGCTCGAAACAGAACCAGAGTGTCGATTTTGTATAAAAATTGACAGCCTGAGCTGGTGAGGTGAGCAATGTTTTGTGTACATTTACGGTGTATAACTTACAATTTTATGTTTGTATTGTATTTTTTCTCGAATGTGTCTGTGCATTCTGTCTGTCATTGTTCCGAAAGCAAGTATAAAAATATAGGGTTCCGGGTGCACCGGTTAAAATTTTATGATGCCGACGTCCACTTCACCTCACCTATTTGCTAGTTTTTTACCGGTGGAATCAAATTTTTATTATTTATTATTATTAATATTTTTTTTTTTTTTTGATTTTCAAATATTTTAATTTTTTGTCGTTCGCCAATAATTTTAGTGTTTAGTGAACGTTGAAATTAATAAAATTGTATTAATAAACTCGTGTTTCAATTTACAAAATTTGAATTTATATTTTGAAATAAAAGAATTTTAAATTTAAATTATGTATATATGTATATTTCATTTATATTGTTTTAAATACATTTAAATATATTTTTTATTTTAAAAATTATATTACTTGTTCAATGTATTTCGATTTATTAATCTTTACCCACTGCATTAATTTGGACTATGTAATCACAATAAATCCTTTCAATATTTCCGAAAGATGGTATGACAATTATCGGATGCCGAAAAGTATTGTCATTAAATTAATTGGGGAACTTAATGAACTTTTATAGTAATGTGGTGAAATACCTATTGCATCTAGAAGTGGTGACTACACTTAATTTTTATGCTAGTGGAAGCTATCAACGACATGTTGGACTTGACGCTTTCGCCGTTATGGTCCTGTCGAAAATATCAACAAGCATAACGTAAATAAGTGAAGCAATTTGGACGGAGTTGATCCATAAATATGTAGTTTAAAACTTTAGCTGCTGCTTAAGTAGAAAAGAACAAATTCCTGCGAAAATATGGGGTTCCCGGCATTGATAGAATTTTCATTTTATTAACACACAAGTGGTAATTTATAATTTTATTTAGGATGTTATTGGATGTTTTAATAATGAACTCAATTTAATTTACAGATATTCAATTATGATTTAAAACTGTTATCATTAAATGTTCGCTATGCAGAACTCATAAAGACTAAGTATGAGTTTCTCCGCGTGCTTTCTGATTTCTTCATTGACGTATTCCATCTTTAAGTCCGTATGAAGATTATTGTTTCTTACGTACCATGGTTCATTAACAATATCACGTATAACTTTGTTTTGGAATGATTGTATTATTTTCACATTAGGCTTGGTGCATCCCCAAAGCTGAATACCGCATTTCCATATTGGTTTTAGAATTTATCTATAAAGAATCAGTTTCTTATGTACTGGTAGGTCGGAATTGCTACCTACAAGCCAGTACATTTTTCTGTATTTGATGTTAAGCTCGTCTTTTTCCATTTGACATGCTATTTCCACTTAAACTTAGCGTCAAGTGCCATGCTTATAGCATTGGAACTTGCTGCGAGAGACATTTTTTATTGGTGAAGTTAACATGAATTGATTTGGATTCATTTAGCTGGATTCGTCATCTCTGTGTCCATTGTCTTAGTGGCTCTTTGCACTTTTCTCGTTGTTTCTTCTACATTGTTACCAATTGCTAGATTTTAATCTTTATTTGACAAATATCTTTAGGATATAAAAAATCGGCCCTAAGACACTACTTTGTGGTATTTCTGCGGTTATATTCATCAATGAAGATTAATTATTTTCATATTTTACCCTAAAATGTCGATCGCAGCTAAGTAGAATTTTAAAATTTGATTAAACTGCTTTGATAGATCTTGATGCAGTTTATATTCTAGTTCGCTGTGCCATACTTTATCGAAGGCTTATGCTACATCCAAGAATATACTTGAACATATTTTTTTGCTTTCTAGCGAAATCTCAATTATTTCTGCATTTTTATGCGATACTCAAGTGTGTCTGTGGTTCTAAGGTCAAATATTTTTTTATGAAATCGTATTGATGAGGAGGAATAATATCTCTTTGTTCTATGATTATAATCAATTCTATGAGTCTCTCAAGTAGTAATTTTTCGAATAATTTAGAAATAGTTGGAAGCAAAGAAATCGGCCTATACGTTTTTTGTCGTTGGGTGGTTTGCTTGGTTTTGGTATCATTATCACGTTTTGGAATTTATATCAAAGCCAGCAGTAATGGTTTCTGCTTAAGTTAGTGCTGATTTCAACTTTTAACTCTTGTAAAGATACAGGTTTTATGCTTAGGCTGTCGATTTTGTTAACTGGTGTTTTGATTTTAACTGCAGTTTGTTTTGGGAGAGATCTGAAAGTATCTCCAAGCTATGATGACAACAAATCAGCTTTTTCTTTTGCGGTTCTAGCCCTTCATCATTACATCTAAACTAACAAGACAAATTTAGAATTGGTAATCTGAAATGCAAATACAGTAATCCAACATATTCCAACATATTCTCATTATGTATTATATGAAAAAAAAACTCTTACTAAAACGTCATAAGCCGAAATACGTGGTTACATTTTCTACGACGCTTTGGATTCAGCTAGAAGAGCGAAATGAAGGTCAAAAATAATTTAAAAGAAGTCATTGAAAATCATGAAGGATTCAAATTTGAAAAAAAGTATGAAAGTAGATATAATATTAAAATTCAGGTAAACGACTCAGGTAAACGCCTAAACATAATATAAATAAAGAGTTTTGTAACATGTAATTGAAGAAACTAGGCTTTTATTTTATCATTGGAGGTGATTTTAATCCAAAAAATAATTTCTAGGGTAAAGTTAACAACCCTGAAGGGTAGAAAACTTTTCACAACAGGCCCAGCTTAAAACTGCAAATTCTTTTCAGACCAAAAACAAATATTTTGGCCTAGCGACATAAGAAAAACTCTCATGTTTTGCTACATAAACAAACACCTAATTGATTTCTACATTACAAGAAGTTTAACCGAACACCTCGCCTTTTTAGAAAATAGTGAAAATCTTGCATAACGTCATCCATTATTATGACTGTTAGTTCAATGATATTTACGAAAAAAAGTATACATAGCCTAACCAATTGAAAACTATTTAGAAAATTGATTGAAGAAAACACTGATCTTTTAGTACCGATCAAGCATCAGATTCAATTACAAAACGAAGTCAATTTATTAATTATGAGTTTTCAAGAAGCAGCATGGAATAGCACTCCAATAACTAAAAAGCAAAGGAGCAACAATTTTACTCGCAGTTGAGATCAGAGAGTTGGATATTTAAAAATTAAAGAGCTAAAAAATGAATCAGTTAGCTGATATCTACGTATTCTTATACTCAATAAACATAACGAGTATTCTCTATGGAAAGCTACAAAAACCAAATGATCAAATACCCTCAATACAAAATTACGGAGAAAATTGGGTAACAAATGCTGGACAGGAAGTAAAGTCATTTCCATCTTACCTGGAAGAGACACTTCAAACATGCGTAAAGGAAGAAATTATAATCCCAGTATATAAGGAGGATTATAGAAAAATATCACCTGTAATGGTAGTTGAATGAAGAAATTAATCATGAACTAAGTACAAAAAAATCACCAGGCCATGTTTAATTGCTATGATTTAAGGTGAAATAGTTAAAGCATTTCCTAATAAAGATATACGAACATTTTTTCATACAATCAATGACTCATTTAGACTGAAATTTGTACCTCAGCAATGGAAAGTAGAGGAAATTATTATTATTATGAAACCAAACAAGTTTGTAATGATAAAGTCACATATACACCACTTTTCCTGCTTCCAGTACTCTTTAAGAAACTGATGCTTAAAAGGATGAAACCTATAATAATTAAAAACAATCTAATATCGCCTCATCAATTTTGATTTTAGCTTAAGCCTTTGATAAAGTAAGACAGCTTGAATTGGAATATAAATTGCATCGAGACTTACCAAAAGAATACTTTTATATTTTGAAATCCTATATTGCTAACCGATATTTTCGCGTTAAGAAAGCAATTTCCGAACTAAAACAAATATCAGCAGCGAAATTCAAGCTAAATTAAGAAAAATTACCTCATTTTATCTTCACTAATCGAAATGCTAATTGGATACCAATAGGGCTTAATTCCAAACTAAATATCTTGGCATTACTTTTAATGGTATGTTGAACTTAATATCAATATAGAAAAAGGAATTGGATTTATTCCAAAATAAAGTGTTACGGAATACGGTTACAAAGAAGGAAGCCGTTGAAATTGGAAAGTCATTAATACGACGTTCAAAAATTTTAGAAACTGATAGAGTTTTGTAAAACTACAACATTTAAGACGTTATCATTTTATAATATTTACGGAATTGATTATTTTTCAGTTGTTCAGTTGGTACGACATTACGACCTATAATGACTGATACCATTAACAAAAATGCTGTTGTGTCAAACATATTGAAATGTGTTAAAATGCAATTTATTGTCACTTAACCATCATGAAATATTATCATAACATTTTTCTACCTCTAAATATAGTTTTGCACAGCATAAAGATTTATTTACCGATAACATAAGAAAAGCAATAACATCATCAAGTCTATATTATATATGTATCTACATTATATGGATATGTATGTATACCTAACAATGAAAAATGACTTGGATGTGAATTCCACTCAAATGTCATGAGCATATTGCGGACATATTATAAGTTGGTACAATTTTTCTTCCACATGTTCACCAATTAATCAAATATCGTTATCATTAGATTCGTTGTCGTTAAACGAAGCAAACGATTAAAGAGGAAAATTTTTGCCTGGAAAATTACGATTAATTGACTTTTTCTTTATCAAGACATTACAAACATATATACAATAAACATAAAAATTAATCTTTTCGACCCAATAATGATAAACGGAAGTTATAAATTTTTTGTGACACTTTTTTTTTTTTGGTCCCTCACAACACAAGATGAAGAAGGAAACAACAACAACAACAACACACCACCGACAAATTTCTAGGGCATATATTTTAATGTGATCTAAAATTTCACGACAACGAAAGATAATACGTTAATGGATTATCGATTGACATAAAAATTAAAATAAACAGAAAATTTATTTAATTTCATTAAAATCTCGTTCATCTATATAAAATAAATAATGATGGCACAGCAGCGGTACTGAAAATTAAGTAGACTAAATGTAATTGACCGAGAAAAAAAACGTTTCACAAAATTTAATTAGAACCGTCACAATCAATCAACCTAGCAACCACCTCGATGTATTATTGTACCAAACAATGCTTGGTGACAGTATCGAAGGAGGAGAGGGAAATTAAAAAAAAAGGATTTTCGACCAGCAAAATTATTGACATAATTTAAAATTTTATTTTATTTGATTTTTTACCATTGTGGAATTAGCCTCTGCAGTTGAGGAGCATTTGTATCACAAGTATGGTATGGAAATCTGAGTCTCAAACTTAAACGTTACCTTATACAGTGAAAACAAGTTTGCATTGTTAGTTTTATATTTCGTTTTAGCACTCGGAATGTGGTATGGACAAGCAGTGGCCTATGAAAACTGACTATCATTATGTACTCGAGAAGGATGAAATATTTCAATAAAGGGGGTCGACGGGAGTAGTAAAAATAATTTATGTGATAATTTTATTTATGTCAACTGTAGAAATTATTTAAAATATTTATGTAACAAATATAAAAACACATAAATAAAAATAAAATTAAAAATTAAAATTAAAATTGAATTGAAAATAAAAAAATTTTACTATGGGTGGAATCGGGGGTGATTCTGAGATTCAAAAAGCTACTTTTATCCTAATTAAAAAAAAATTAGGGATAAAATAAACATAACCACAATAATATTTTAATTTGTTGAGTTCTGTTAAAAATGTACGTAGTTTGGTTGTTTCAAAAAATTTCCTATCTTAAATTAGTAACACCCTGTCAAGTAAATAGTTAAAATATTAATTTATTTTTTTGGGAACTACGAACATTATTTTTAATTTTTCAACCATGTTGAACAAGTGCAAAGCATTATCGATAAAATCAAAGCATATACATTTTGCAAAACAACTCAAATAAATTGTTTTAACCTTTTCTGCTTGTTAAAGTTTAATGTGTGTTGCTTGTCGTGTTTACAACAGCCAATAGAAATGGGAGTCTTATTGTATTTATTTTAACAATAGTCAGGTTTATTTGTATTATTCGTTTATGTGTGTAGCTTTTTCAAGACTAACTAAATAAATTGATTTTTTTGTCAATTGTTTTGATAACAGCCTTTTACAGTGAACCAACGAAGAAATTAACTATTAAAGTTGGAAAGCTTAGAAAACCTAGATTCTTTGATATTGGTTTCACTATGTGGTTGAATATGATGAAATCGGGTATTACTGTGCTTCATTTAAGTATTCAATAAGTTGATTCAAAAATCATTTTTAGAGTAGTCTTAACTGACATTGGGTTAACGAAAATCATGTTTTGTAGGTTACATCAACAGTTGGAAATCGTTAACTGGAATTTTGCCACATTATCACTGCAATTCCCATAGTCGTATGACTTTAACTTATGTGACTAGGGTCACATCAATTTTGATCAAGTATGGCTTAAAATTTATTGGCTTAAAATTAAGCTTTTTCATCGTCCATGTTTCCGCCTTTCAGCAGTGTAATAGATGTTTTTAGACGTTCAGGCGTCTTTTCAACCATAAATCAATTTTTTGAAATTTACATCTAAATAAAACACTATAAAGTGAACACAAGTTGAAATTATGGAGATTTGAACATTCTTCGAGTTTGTTACTGTTTCAAAAGTTCGTTAAAAATAATTAAACGAACACAACTGTTTAGCGTATTAATTGTTCAAGTTTCGTTGCTCCTGACCAATATACTTGACTCAATAACATCTAGGTGGCATTTAAATCACAAAATATCTAAAGTTTATCAGCCAAATTGTATACCATTTGTACCTAAGTTGTATTAACCAAAGTTATTACAATAAAAGCTTTTCATTGTTCATTAAAAACATTCAATTATTTCAGTAGGCTCGATTGAATACCAAAAACGTACCCAAAATAATTTTCAAATTAGGCAATCCCAACACTTTCGCGGTTAATTTAGAATTTTACAATACGCTGTTATCATTCAAATCGAGGTCGTACGACTACAGGTTCGCTTTAAATATACATCTGTAAATTACATTTCTTGAGCAATGGCATGAACGATGGTTCGGCAAAATGATTCTTCAGTTCAATAGGGAG
The DNA here is from genome assembly GCA_963556175.1 of Tipula confusa. Classification (NCBI taxonomy): domain Eukaryota; kingdom Metazoa; phylum Arthropoda; class Insecta; order Diptera; family Tipulidae; genus Tipula; species Tipula confusa. The sequence goes on along the minus strand of OY744476.1, from coordinate 128,693,365 downwards.
CCATAGTTGTATTCATCATCATCACTAATCGCAATTAAATGGTAAAATAATCCCTTTTATATCCCTCCTCTGTTTTTGAACTGAACACTGCAGCTTTAAGTAAGGCGCCTATTGCTCTGTGACTGTATTTTGCTCAGTCGGTAAAATTATAAGAATTATCATAAAAGTGAAAAGAAACCAAAGTGATTCAAACTGTAAAGACTGCAGCCAGGAATGATGATTAAACCTCAATATTCTTTATAGTAGATTATGCAACTAGTGCTATTAATGGGTAATAATGTGAGAGGTTGGTAAATGCCTAAGGGCGCTAGCCCGAGGACTTTTCACTAACCGAGGACATTATTACCCATTAGTCGGATACACAAGTCGGATACTTTATTTTATATCATTCTCGACTATAATGGCGCTTTATCAAGAAATAAGAAATTTTAACTATAAACGCCACTTTTTGTCTGACATTTTTCGCACATCTAAGTGACCTTTGCATTTATTGTTTAATTGTCACTATTGTAAATGAATAAGATTTTAATAATTGCGAATGCAAATGGCTGCATCTAACATTGAAATTGAAGATCATGATTGTTTAAATAAAATTTATGACGAAGCAGAATTAATTGCTTTAAACTTACTTCCCAAAAAAGCCTGCTGATGTGTATTTACGCTCGTATGATAAGTTTATGGAATGGACGAAACAACAAAAAATTCACGAAAAATGCATTTGTGAATCAGTCTTGTTGGTGTACTTCAACAACCTTAAAAGTAAGTGAATATCATTAGGAGAATAATTTGGAATTTGGATAATTTGAAAACCATGATCGCAAGAAATCACAATATCAATATACAATATGATAAACTCACTGCATATTTCAAAAAGAATTCTGTTGGATTTCGCGGAAATGTTTATCTGCTGCACACGATACGAACTTCTTAGCTATGAAGGTAACAGATCAATTACAAACAATTGTATCCATTTTGAAGCATTATTTTCGTAGGTGATATGGTTTTTTGGTGTATATGGTACAACTCGTAAACATATACATCTCGTATATGATGTGTATGAAAAAGGAGATGTTTACATTATAAAAATTCCAGAAACAAAAACAAGCACACGCATTTACTATGGAGGAGGAGTATTCAGCATAAATTAGAAATTACATCAAACTAATGCAAAATTGTTCGTGGGATGCAATTTAATAATTGCAGTGTAACGATGAACTTCAATTTCAATAAATAAATCAAATTGCGTATTACACGCAATTGTTTGATTTATATAAAATTTTCAATTCTCATTAGCCTCGACTATTAAATTTTGTACTCATACTATATACTACTGCTAAACTACATCTTCTTATCGAGCAATCCAACTGAAAACCAAATGTCATTCCATCTCAATAATAAATTCGTTAAACAAATTTATATGCAAACATTTTTTTATTGCATCCAATAAAATGTTCCCTTGTCGTAAATCTAAAATTTTAACTATATTGAGCTCACGCAGCAGAAGTACCTAAACAGACATACAAGCACACACACCCTAAAAACACAAAATTGTTGATATCTTTCGTAAAAATAGAATAATCAATCAATTATCATTGCCTAGCAGCATATCCATATTACACAGAATATGTTATTTTGTTCATGGTGTTTGACAACTGTCACAAGATATACATGTTTTTTGCATAAATGGTTTTTGGCTTCGTGATTGTTTCATATTTTATGTATCCTAGTTTATGTTTGATTTGTTTTGATTCTGACATATGTTTTTTGTTTTATTATCAATATCCATGACACAGATAACAGAACGAAAAAATTGTTTGTGAAAATTTTTTTTTTTTGATTTTATTTTAAATATTTCAAAATTGATTTTTATATTTAAAGTTGTAAATTTGTATTTGTTGTTATTATAGACATAATATCTACATGTACATTAATTTTATATTACCGCTGTTTGATTGAATTAACATGAAATGCGATAAAGTACATGTTTATTGAAATTTTAATGATCTATAATGGATCTGCTACTCTAATATATAATACTCCCAAAAGAGTTCGTACACATATCTGTTACTTAGTAGCATGTTGAATTTATTGTAATATGTGCACGACACATCATTGTTACCTCGGTATAATATTTTAATAGTATGTGAAAGCGAAATATGATGTATTCCCGCTAAGTAAAATTCCCAAACAATAAAAATTTATGATTTGTGTTAATGGCTAAACAACCAAGTAATGAATGTTTTCAAATTTACAGTCTTAACAAAAAACAAAAAAGTTGATTTTTTTTTTATAATTTTGAACGCAACATGAAGACAAACATTAAAATTATATCCCTCTTAACGAATTTTCATTTTTTTTTTTCGTTTTTCTCGTTTTTCCACTTAAATCATAAATTTTAAACAAACAAAAAAAATTCGTTTTTTAATTTTCTTCTTCGTCCGTTCTTTTCTTTGTTTCTAACAATTTTTGTCTTATACTTTACCGTACGACATAATATATAAAATATAATTTATGACTTCGGGATAGAGGAAACCATGACTAGAGACTAGAAAAATGTAAATGAACTTATTATGTTGTATTTGCTATTTTCTGCTTTTACACATTTTTGCCATTCGCGTATTTATACGCAAATAAAGCTTAGATATACTATTATTTTCATTTGTTTTCTGTAACAAATCTGTAATTTACAAAGAGATTAAATAATAAAAACAAAGCCATGAATATTTGAAAAGGGCATTTTGATTCATCTACTAAATTTTGTAATTCGGATTTTGTTTTTTATTATCAGATGAAAAATTGGTTTTATGTGCTTGTCTTTTTTATGTCATAAAAACTTCGTGTTGAATGAACCTAATCTCAGAGTCCCATCAACAGCATATTTTGATTTTTCAGACAGTAATGTTTCAGGTCAAATGAAAATATAGCACGCATCTTTTAATTTATTCTGCAGTCAAATACACAATTTATATTTTCACATTTCAATAAAATTGGCAGTAAAATAATCGTAATTAGTTTGAAAAAAAACGTGTTCACACGATGCTGCAGTAATTTTTATGGAAACATCAATCGTGGTATAGACTATTGGCATTCAATAATTTTTTTGAATCAGTCAATTAAGCTGAAGTAATATTTACCTTACAGGATAGTCGTATGAGCATTAGGATTTGAAATTATTAAAATACCCCAATATATATTTTACTCAATTTAATATAATTGTTATAACACTGTAATAACACTCTAATTGTTATAAATGCACTGTTTTTCACTGAAGTGTTCCAATTTAATTAAAAAAAATTCAAGGTATCTATACTGATAATTGTGTGGAATGTGTATTTGTTATAAGGATGCTTTATAATGATGGTCGCGATTCAGAGAGGCGAATTAGAATCTGTGCACATTATTTTCGTTTGTAAATTATTTATCTTATAATAGAGAATTCTTGAGACTTAGCACCTCGCTGTTGTTGTTAGTAAACATTTCATCATAACATTTCATCACAAAACTACATGAACTACAAACTACATGAATTACAAACTACATTTGTACAAAACGCTTGGAATATAGGAACGCCTGGAACAAGGAATGTTTAAGTTACATCAAACTCAAACTGAAGTACAACCAGAAGAAGTGTTCAAAAACAATGTTCAAAAGAAATCAAAAACAAACCGTCAATAGTGCTGTGCATTCAAACTTCTTTTATGCAAGTATACTGAAAGGCATGTCTCCAAAAGTTCAATTTTGTGTAAAAGAAAACATTTCAACTGCTTTAAACAAACTTACAGATTGGATGCCAAGCGTTATGTCAATGATGGAAAGAACCATGGATCTGTTATATAATTGAGGTTTTACTGTAACTGATCAGAAATGTTATATGTGTTTTACATTGATGTACATTATAATTAGTATAAGTAAATAGCGGTACTACGCTTGTTTATGTAAACAAGTCGTACGATTTTGAAATAAAATAAAAATCTCTTCTTGATCGAGATTTGGACGAGTAACCATCATAAAACAAAAATAATAATAAATTGTATAAAATAAAAATATAAATTAATTTAAAGGTAGTTATCTATAAAAATAGTTAGCTATAACACTAAAGTATTTTTAATTATTGGATTACCTCAAGATAAGCCCATGAATTCACAACAATTGGTGGCAGCGGAGGGATAACTCTGATGAATTCAGTGAGTTTTGAGGTTTCTTAAAATCATAAAAATAAAAACAGAAAAATATTTAGATCTAATAAAATATAACTAATATCGTGAAGTGTTAAAAAAACATACATATTATATGTTTGAACATATAATTTTATAATCCTTCTTCACAATTGATGTTGTGAATTGATGTTAGTGAGTGTTGTGGAATTACTACCGTCATCATTTTCCAAGAAACATTCCATCCGTGTCAGTAAAACTATATTGCTGAGGTGCATCGTTTATTGAAAAACGCACCACATTTAAATCTACACAGCATCAACCATTGGTTGTAAACATCATCATCTATATAACAAAATATCATCACACGTGTTTAAATTTAAAACAAACATTCCATTCGTGTCAGTAAAACTATATTGCTGATGTGCATCGTTTATTGAAAAACGCACCACGTTGAAATCTACACAGCATCAACCATCATATTCTATACATCATCATCTTCTATACATCATCATCTATAACATCATAATCATCTATAACAAATCATCATCATCATCTATAACAAATCATCACCACGCGTATTTAAATTTAAACCGTAAGTAAAAAAAAAAAAAATTAAAAAAAAAAAAAAAACAGTTGTCAATTAAAATTTAAATAAAAGAAAAGAAAATTGTATGCTTAAATCTTAAAAATAAGTAGTTAAATTATTATTTGAAATCATATTCTACAATACTTTATTTGTATTATTAGTATTAGTTATAGTGATATTTGTATTCGTGAATTCTATTCAGTATTTTTATTTAAAGTTACGGTGATATTATTCAATTCACCGTGTTCGTTCGCAGTTTAATCTTATTTATAATCTAGAAACAATCCATCAATTTATCTTCTTTTTGTCGAAATATTCTTGTAACGAATTTACTAAATCTAAATTTTCATCTATGTAAATACAAAATTCAATTAAACAATAACTTGATACATCATACATTTATCTGCGGTTAATACTCAGACTTAGTCGAATAAATTAAAGTTAAAAAAAAAAATATATAAAAATTTAAAATTTAAAATTTAAAAATGACTGATCTAAATATAGAACTAGCTTTAAAAGTTATACCAGAATTTGATGGTAATCCTAGAAATCTACACCGGTTTATTTCTTGTTGTGAAATTATTCAAAAGCCCTTAAAAACCGAAGAACAAATCAATTTCATTAGTCTTCTAAAAGCTCGGTTAATTGGGAATGCCTACAATGTCTTGAGATACAAAGAATTTAAAACGTTTAAAGAAGTAAAATCTGAATTTAAAAAGCAGTTCGGGGAGACCCGTTCATCTGCACAGATACAGTTAGAGCTTCTTCAAAGTTATCAACTCAAAAATGAAAATATACAAACATATGCAAATCGTATACTACAACTGCAAACCGAATTGAATGAACGTTGTTTTAATAAACTTGGAAAGTCCAATGAAGAAATATTATACCTTAATGAGCAAACGGCGTTGAAAGCATTCCAAGAAGGTCTGATTCCATCTATTAAACTAATTGTGAAGGCGTGTAGGTTCGATAAGCTAAAAGATGTCGTAACACAAGCATGTGAAGAGAAAATTAATCTTCAAAATAAACCCAATTTTTCCAATACTAATCCAACTGGTAATAAATTGTCGATTAAATGTCAAGTCTGTAATAAAATTGGACATAGTGGTGATGTGTGTTTTATGCGATATCGCGTCAATAATCCTAATTCAGCAAATAAAAACATAAATTCGAATATTCGGGTTATTTGCGCATATTGTAAAAATATTGGACACCATATTCAGGAGTGTCGAAAACGAAAGTACAAGCAAAACCAATCATACTCTGCCACAAGATTTACCCCATCCTCAAACTTGCTTCAAAATGCGACTAATGAGCAAAATCCGGGAAACTCGATGAAACTCGAAAATTTGCCGGGTACCAGTTCTCGAGTTTAAATTCATCCATTCCGTACTCATCATCAAATAATACTACTAATAATGCCTCAAACACTATGTTAATAAACCCATCTCTAAATAATAATAACAATCAATCTAATCAAATAATAGAGGTGTATTTAAATATGGTATCTAGTAGCGAAGCGAAATATGTTTCAATTCCGATGGATATATTAAAAGCTCGTGAGGATTATTTTATTGTAGATACCGGAGCTGATATCAGCATTGTCAAAAGATCCTATGTAATTAGAAAAACTGATTGTTATCCCCATCTGAGTTGTTCTATCAGAGGTATCAGTTCAGAAAAACTCCAAACCATAGCAGTCTGCAAGGCTAATATTATGCTTGATTCAACTATTCTACAGCATGATTTTCATATCGTTGATGACAACTTCCCTATTGCATGTGCTGGAATTGTCGGCAATGATTTTTTAACTAAATTCCATTGTAAAATCGATTATTCTCAATCTACCTTGGAAATACCTTCAAATTTTGAAAACATAATTTTAAAACTAACTTCGCTAGATGATCCATTCGAAATTCCACCTCGTTCTGAAAAAATTATTAACTTGCCTGTCAAGTTTCCAAACGGTGATTTTGTTTGTCAACCATTTGAAATAGCCAAAGAAGTCTTTGTTTGTGGTAGCATAATAAAAATAATTAATAATTTTGCCAATTTTATTGTGCTCAACACGAATAGCCATAGTTTTGTGGTAAATCAAAATATAATTTTTAAAGACTTTCTAGATCCTTACAAGTTTTACACCGTTTTTTCGTGGAATAATCCTGTTGAGAAACGTCTATACGAGTTAGAGCAAGAGCTAAATTTTACCCACTTAAATGCCGAGGAAAAGCACTCCATTACTCAAATTTGTCGAAACTTTAATGACGTATTCTATTTGAAAGGAAATAAATTGACCACTACTTCTGCTATTTCTCATGAGATAAAATTACTTCCAAATTCATCACCTATCAGCGTAAAGCAATATAGACTACCGGAATCGTCCAAAGCAGAAATAAATTCGCAAGTTAATGAAATGCTGAAAGATGGCATTATAAAACAAAGTAAAAGTCCATGGAATTTCCCCGCTTTAGTGGTGCCTAAAAAATCAACCAACGGAGAAAAGAAATGGCGTCTAGTAATAGATTTTAGGAAGTTGAATGAAATAACGGTCGGTAAAGTTTTTCCTCTTCCCAATATTAGTGAAGTGTTAGAGCAGGTCGGTAAAGCATCATATTTTAGCACGCTTGATTTAAAAAATGGCTACCACCAAGTGGAACTAGTTAAAGAGGATCGCGAGAAAACTGCATTCAGTACGAACCTAGGTCATTATGAGTTTATTAGAATGCCTTTTGGGCTTAAGAATGCGCCGTCAACATTTCAAAAATTAATGAACACTATTTTGTACGGTTTAAATAGCCTTCAATCATTTGTGTATCTAGATGATATAATAGTGTATGGCTCTAATTTGCAGGAGCATAACAATAAATTAATAAAAATTCTTGAAATTTTTAGAAATTACAATTTAAAATTAAACCCCTTAAAATGCTGTTTCTTGCGGAAAGAAATTATATATCTTGGCCATTTGATCACTGAATGTGGAATTAAACCAGACCCAGCAAAACTCGAAGCTGTCATGAAATATCCAAGACCTCGAAATGTCAAGGAATTAAAATCTTTCCTCGGACTCGTTGGTTACTATCGACGGTTTGTTCAAAATTTTTCCGGTCTGTCAAAATCACTAACAAATTTACTAAGAAAAAATTGTAAATTCGAATGGTCAGCATTTTGTGAAGAAGGATTTACAAAACTAAAAGAAATTCTCTGTAATCCTCCAGTTTTACAATATCCAAATTTTCAGGAAACATTTTTTATAACAACAGATGCTAGTGATCTCGGAATTGGAGGAGTACTCTCTCAACGACATGATGATGCTGATTTGCCCATCGCTTATGCGAGCAAGTCGCTTAACCAAGCCGAGAAGAATTACTCTACAATAGAGAAGGAGTTGCTGGCCATCGTTTGGGTAATCAAACATTTTAGACCTTACGTATTTGGAAAACCGTTTGTCGTTAATACAGATCATAGACCGTTGGTATGGCTAAATTCAATCAAAAATCCTGCTTCTAGATTAGTGCGCTGGAGAATCGAACTCGATGATTACGATTTCACAATTAAATATTTACCAGGAAAAACAAACTATATTGCTGATGCTCTTAGCCGTATCGAAATTCCTAATAGCTCAATTGAAGAACGTTGTATAAATCAGCATTCAACTTCAAGCAATTCCAAAGAAATTATGAAAGTTACAACACGATCGGAAACTAAAAATAAAGTGAATGAAACTAATGATAATAATAGCTCTCCTGAAATTTCCGAAACCATCGAATCAGAAAACGTTCCTAGCTCTAAAAATAAATTTCCAATCATTTTCCCAAATAATTCTGTTCAAAATATAACGGACGAAACCCAAATCAACGAAATTTTGAATGAACATCATCGAAGCAAGATTGGTGGTCATCAGGGAATTATGAGAACTTATCAGAGAGTTAGAAGTTATTATTCATTTCCAAAGATGTTATCTCGTATTAAAACTTTTATTCGAAATTGTCCAGACTGTCAACAGAATAAAAGTACCCCACTTACAAAATTACCAATGGTTTTGACCACCACTTCTAATAAACCGTTCGACAGAATATTCATGGATGTTGTTGGTCCATTACCGATATCCTACAGTAATAACAAATACATATTGACCATGCAGGATGATCTTAGTAAGTTTTCCATAGCCGTTCCCATGAAAAATCAAGAAGCAAAAACCATAGCCATATCTTTCGTCGAACAACTTATTCTCAGATTTGGATCTCCAATTAGCATATTGACTGACCAAGGCTCCAATTTTCTCAGTGAAATGTTTACAAATGTTTGTAGATTGCTAAAAATAAAAAAATATAAAAGTACTGCATATCACCCCCAAACCAATGGGGCTCTAGAGCGATCACATCGTGGATTGGTAGAGTATCTTAGAAGCTATGTAGAAGGTGATTCCCAAAATTGGGACTCTTGGGTCCCATTTGCAATGTTCTCTTATAATTCAACTCCGCATTCCACTACCCGATTCATACCATTTGAAATGATTCATGGGTTTAAACCCAATTTACCAAGCTCTTTAAAACGAAAACCCGAAAATAACCAACCGATTTATAACTATGATGATTATTTAATTGAATTGAAAACAAAATTGCAAAATTGTCATGACCTCGCGAAACAAAACATTGAATTAAGTAAAGGCAAATCTAAGGAATATTACGATAAAAACGCTAAAAATTTAAATTTTAATGTTGGAGATTTTGTGTATTTGAAAAATGAACACAAAACCTCTAAACTAGATCCACCGTGGTTAGGACCATACAG